>CM054146.1:6383234-6455734 GCA_028751875.1 Rapana venosa
TATGATATAAATATGTGAATGTAACCAGCTTCACTCTTTATCAAACGAGTTTCTTTACTTTACAGTACAGTTTCTGCATTGCTTTGAATTGTTTGCTTTAAATAATGAATATCAAGGAAAACTGATTTTGACAAAAAACTGAAATGTCATGATTACCATGCCATGCCGTGCAGTTTGACTGAAATACTCGGACAGATAATTATAATGAAATTATACACTACAGACAAATTTATAGAACTTAGAATAAAAAATGCAGCAAGTTTCATAAAGCCTTTATCATGTTTATGAAGCGAAATGTAAAGGTATGGATGGTAGTTTCAGAAAGAGCTGATTAGACTGATCTGCTCTCCCATTTCCAGTACACACAGCCACAGAGAACTGAGTGAAACAGATTATACATCCCAAACAGATCGTCTGTCACTGTAAAGTTATGTGTACAGATCTTGAATGTCAAACTGAAGTATCGGGCTGTACCTTAATGTTTATATATAATTATATATATATAGAATGTATACTCCATGATCTATGTCAAATGGATAGCTAGTATCCTCCAGCCATTCAGGGCTCAACTGAAGTCCCTGCCCACAGTGAGCATGTCCTGTGTGCCCTGTGAATACATACACAGCAGGTGACTGAACTGAAGCCCTGGGACTTGTAAGGGACAGTCCATCTTTTTCACCCTGACACATGGTCCAAATGAACATGTCTTCATCAAACAATCTTCTTGAGTGGCACAGCCAAAATGGATCATGTGAGATCTTGTGACTTTGCCATAAGTGGGTGGAGCCTATCGACATGTAATGTTCCTTGCATCCATGGATCAGATGCTCTAAGTAAGCTTTGTCAGTTTCATTGGCTCAAGTCTTACTCTTAGCCCTTGTAATTAAACACAATGAGAAATAATAATATTAATAATAACGAGGCTGAAGATGGAAACAGTATAATGTTGCACTTAACTTTACTTTTATAGTTTTAAAGACATATAATCTGGAACCAGATTTTTTTAAAACCTGAGAGCAGACTCTTCCAGAGTTCCTCTTCCACAAATTCTAAGTTATGTGAATTCATACAACACAGTTAGAGAGAATTAAAATGTTACTTACTGTAACTAGTGTAAGCGGTGCTACAGGTTGGAGTTGGAGTGTGTTGGGTGGGGTTATTTGGTTTTGTTCTTTTACACTTGTAAGCAACTTGCTTTAAATTAATAAAATAATCTAGATATTTTATAACAAGATTAATTCATTTTCTCTTTAAAAAAAAACAACAAACAAACATTATTCTTACAAGAAGTTACAATGCTTGATGAAAATTTATTCTTCTACAAAGCAGAGGGAAAGCTGGGGCAGTTTTTTGTCTGTTTGGTTGGGTTTTTTTAGGGGGGGGGGGGGGGGGGGGGGGGGGGGGGGGGGGGGGGGGGAGACTGACTTTGTACAATATCACTGCTGACCATCCTGATTTCATGCCTCCTCCTTTTCCCTTTTCTCCTCAGAATAATAACCTAGGTCATAGAACATAACTAAACCTTTGTCCAAAACAAAAAAAACATACACAAAACCAACTACCACCACCACCCTTCCCTTAACACTTTTGGGTTGTTTTTTCACTGCCACTGTCAATGTGTAATGCCAGATTTTTTCCAAAATTACATGTATTTTTTTCAGTTTTAATATTTAATCCAGCTTTACTTCAATGGCCTGCAAACCTGGCAGCTGATAACAAAGGTTTGATAATTCAAGCATCCTCTCATTGCTCTTCCAACTCTAGAGATGCTGAGAAGAAAGGCTGCAAGAGACTGAGCACTTCACAACTCAACTCACTGTGACCATAGCACTACTGTACACTACAGTACAGCCTTGCCCAGATGGGGAAGATAAATCTATCATCTCACAGCTGGCCAGACCATAACACAACAGCCAGCCTGTCATAGTGTCAATCCAAGGCTTGTTTCATGGCCTCAAGATTGCATGGCTTGTTATGTGCATGCCTTTCCCTAACTGTCCTCTGTGTAAGTGTGTGTATGTGTGTGTAAGTGTGTGTGTGTATGTGTGTGTGTGTGTGTGTGTGTGTGTGTGTGTGTGTGTGTGTGTGTGTGTATCATTTTTCAGGCCATATTTTTAATAAAATATGGGAATCCTGAAATTCAGCAGTCTAGTATACTGCCAGAATAGGCACTTATTACACTTAAAGGCTCACAAGTTGAACTATTGAACGATGTCAACTCATCTCCTATCAATCATAGTCATACTTGTCATACTCATAGGCACTCATGCTGATGGGCTCATTTCACTTCACGTTCTTTATGGCACTACTGACCATGAACACCACATGTGATAATAAGAAGGGCTGTAGTGCCATCTCATTCAATTGAAGTGGCTCCCAGTCCCACAGCATTCACGTCACAAGTTCAAAACCAACACCTTTTAATTTTATTCTGCTAATGATCTAATCCCTGCAAATATCCAATACTGTCAATCTGAAGCAAAAAAAAAAAAAATTAAATGATACAATAGTTAAATCATTTTTTAAATTTCATTCCTTAGGGCCAATAAAACCAGACTGTGCTGACGACACCAGCCAATTTGCTTAAAATTGATCACTCTTACTCTAAGGTTACAACAAAAAAAACTTTGTAAAAAAACAAACAACAACCCCCCCCCCCCCCCCCCCCCTAAAACTTTCAAAATACGACTACAATATATAATAAAATAAATGCCAAGTAAATGCCTAAATAACACTACAGAATGGACATTTTTTGTCCATCCCACCTGGTCATCAGAACAAAATACGTAAGCAAAATGTCATACAGATATTGGTTGTATTAATGATAATGAGAAAAGGAGAATATCTCTTTTTTTATCTGACAGATTTGCTTGGGGAAAAAAAGGCAAATAAAGTGGGAAGGCAGAAAATAAACAAGAGGGATGATAGAATTGTAAGGAATAAGGCAGAACCAAAGAGCGTGACAGGAAAGAGAACATTTCTAGTGAAGAAAAATAAAAAGAACATTTCTAGTGCAGAATTTCCATTAGGTGAGGATGCTATTTATACTGAGATGTGAAACTAGTGAAAGAGTTCAAAGATACAAATCGCTCCCACCATCCCCACGGGAAGTACTGATGGGCTGGGAGTTCTAAAAACTGGTTGAAAAATGGCCATATTTTAGCCAAACAAGATAGTAGATGTGCAATTCTAGTCTAATACTTCTAAGCAGTTTGTCATGTGCACTGGGGTCATGTGCCCTGATGATGTCATTTCAAGGTCCAGTAGTCTGCTAGTCATGATGAAAAATGAAGTGCAAAACAACTACTGACACTGCAATAATTTGTACAAACGATGAAAATGTAAGTGTAAATGCATATTGTTTAAAAAGGAGTGAGATTACAAGTACATTCCACTGATGCGATTTAGGCAAATTTGCCAACATAACGAAACAGTACTGGAAAACTGGATGGGCTGCTACCTTCATCCAGTCATCAGTACTGATTCACCTTCAGTTTTCATTCTACTATTTTATTTGCATCAACATTGTGTTTTTAAAAATCATACGTTTACCAGAATCAGTGATCACAAACATTTTAGACACGACACTCACCGTTGATTCTAAACGTGTGCCGTTTTTGGTGGCCCTCAACTTATTAAATTTCTCTTTCTGACTGTCGCATTTGTTGTCATTTCGTTCGGAATTCGTTTCCGTGCTTCTTTTCGATCGAGAAAGTCCATCAATACTTGAGGGTACATCAGCATTTAGTTTTCTATTCTGTTGATCAAATGTAACAACGTTGGAAGCCGTGATGATATGCAAAACTGCAAAAACACACACAGCACAAGCTAAAAGTTTACACAACATCCTGGTAGACCAAGCAGCCACCATGTTTGCTGTTGTCATACAGTCACGTGAGGTAGAATGCTAACACTACCTCGACAGTTAAAGAGCTAGCCTACAATGACAGTTCGGGCATCGCTTGTCTCCCTTTATAGGTCTGACGTTCACGTGATGACCCCCCTCGTGGCTGCTGATGAAGTCTTTTTTTTTTCTTTCTCGTTTTCCAAAAAATAATAAATTTACGAATGAACGAGTAAAGCAATTTTAAGCCAAGTCTGATCTTACGATCTATCCATGTAAACATATATAAATCAAAACAACCAACGAAATATGGAAATTTATAAAATGTCGGGGAGGAACAACAAAGAAAAAAAAATCCAAACAAAACCCAAACAAACAACGACAAGAAACCCAAACAAACAATAACCACTCACAGTACTAAATGATTCACATACAAAAATCATATAAAAATCGAAACTACACACTGTCAATCTACTCTTCAAAGCAACAACACGCGCGCACGCGCGCGCGCCACATTAAAATGAATCCACTGAACATATCTTCTTTTTTTTTTTTAAACCCACCACCGACAACAGCAAAACACGCATATTTATATGACATACATACAAACATGGATATAAAAAGACTACCCAAGAAAGTGTATTCAATGGTCATTAATGTGAATGAATATGACAAAACATGTCGGGTAACTTTACTTCAAAATGTTTTTTTGAGTCTTCGTTCCTGCTTCAACTAGGAGTCGGCTGTGAACAGACTTTTATGTCGTTATTCAAGTAAAGAATGCAAGATGTATTTACACAAGTGTGCAATGGGTCTGTCATTGTCAAAGACATAATTATATCAAACGTTTAGACTCTTTAAAACCAACTTTGAATGTGTACTGTATTTTGTGTACATAGATAAAGAATGTTTTATCGACTGTTTGATAAAGCTTCGTCTTGGCTTGCTGCCAGTTACTGGATCATTTTTCAGAATATGCCAACTTTTAAGAAGAATACTGACTACATGTATAAGTTTTTGTAATGTATTGGAGGATGATAAGCATTTTATAAAGATGTGTAGGCCTATTCTTTATGATAAGTTAAGGTGCAAATGTTTAGACACTAATGATCAACCATGTGTAAACCTGATGAAATACGGTTCTGTTCATGTCATTCGAGGCCTGAGTTTATATCTTTCCAATGTCCCGAAAATACGACAGAACTTTGTCGAAAATTTGGGGAATTGATTTGGAGAAACAGAATGTTGAATACGAGTGTTTAAAGTGGACCATTTGTCTTAATTGGAAGAGCTCTTATTCACATTTGTCATGTTTTGGCAGCAGCCACATTTACCATAAGTTTTTGTTTTGTGTGTCTTGTTTTACTACACTTGTTTAACCCCATTCCAGGGACTAAGTCTTGTTCATTTTGTCCATTGTTCTCTCTCTCTCTCTCTCTCTCTCTCTCTTATCATATATATCCTTAAGGGCGGGGACTGGATGTAAAAAAGCACATGGGTGCTTATTCATTATCCTCGAAATAAAAGAATTTGTCATTGTCATTTGTCATTCTCTCTTCTCTCTCTCTCTCTCTCTCTCTCTCTTCACTCTCTCTCTCCCCTCGTTAAATATACACTTATCTTTTTAAATCATGTTGTCGTTGTTGTAGTTGGGTTTTTCCCTCGTTTTGTTGATAGTTCCTAATAATGGCAAGGGCCGGATGAAAAAAGTATAGGTATGCTTATTCTGTTACCCTTGAAAAATAAAGAAAGATTCATTAATTCATTAATTCTCTCTTCTCTCTCTCTCTCTCCTCTCTCTCTCTCTCTCTCTCTCTCTCTCTCTCTCTCTCTCTCTCTCTCTCTCTCTTATACTTATTCTATTACCCTCAGAAAATAAAATTTCGTTATCGTTTTATATATATATATATATATATATATATTTATAATATATATATATATATATAATATATATATATATATATATATATACTGGAATGTATAACACATAACATTTCATATTAAACATTGTTCTAGTTAAGAGCAGTAAAAAAACACAACAACCCACACAACAAAAAACCACCAACAACAACTTTAAACAACAACAAAAAAGCAAAAACAACAACAAAAACAGCAACAAAAAGAAACAAACAAACAAAAAGAACCAAACAACAACAACATTAACCACCACCACCACCACCACCATCACCACCACCACCACCACCACAACAGCAGCAGCAGCAGCAACAACAACAACAACAACAGATATAGATATAGACATAAGCGTTAGTTTGGTGGGTGGTGGTGGGGGGGGGGGGGGGGGGGGGTGTTAAAATTTTGTAAGGGTTTGCTGTTTTTGCAACTGTGTTGGAAGAGCCTTCCAGAAACAAGGCCTGACATTCTGGTTGACTGGTTTGATTGTATGGAAATCCCAGCGGAGTTAACCGATTTATGGACTGTACCATCAACAACCCATCACCACACACAGCGTCCTGAGATGTTGTTGTCATTGTTGTTGTTAATGTGATTATATTAACGTCCCACGTTAAGCTGGATTTATAGACACAGGAAGGTATAGTTTCTGACAGGTTAGTGTTGTTGGTTTTGTGGGTGTGTGTGTGACTTAATCATTAGTTAACACGGATACACAATTAGGACAAGTAAAATAGCCCATGGCAGTAAGCTAGGCGTCCCTGGCAAAATTCTGTAGAGAAAAGGACACTCTTCAGGGAAGCAAGTAAACATGCAGATGGCAATGCTCTTGCAGCACACACACTCTACTACCCAAAGAAAAACAGCCCACATTTCATGCAGAAAAATCTCTGTGTGTGCGTGTGTGCGTGCGTGCGTGTGTGTGAAAATCAAAATCATAGTGAATTTATTTTGAGATAGAGCATTTAACAAGCAATGCATTTGCATCATTTTTTTTTTCATCAAGCTGTTCACCCCTCCCCCTAAAGAAGAAGAAGAAGAAGGAGAAGGAGACGAGGATCCCACAAAACAAAAACTAAACTAAAACAAAACAAAGCAATAAAAGGAAAGAAGAAGAAGAATGAGAAAACAGAGGAAAGGCAACCAACAAATAAACAAACAAAAAAATTATGCAGGAATTTCCAGTAGGCCTACAGGGTACCTTCCAAATGAATAAATGAATAAAGAAACAAACAATACCCCCCCCCCCCCCAAAAAAAAAGGGGGGTGGGGAGAAAATAAAAACCAAACAGAAAACAAAAACAAACCCACACAAATAATATTCCATTAGGCTCCATTACTTCATAACTGCTGAAACACTCTCCTATTTGGGATTGTTGTTGTTGTTTTGTTTTGTCTTTTCTCCTCCCGCTTATGAACTTAAATTCGAAAACTAGCGTGAAGTGTTTGAACTGTTCAGTCGGGTGGTAACAGCAACTCAGGGGCGGCGCGGGTTAACTCCCAGGCCAGCCTTAGCTTTATGATTTGTAGTGGTTATGAAGTAGCTCAAGGTATTCTTGGGAGTAGTTCCACAAAGTCGCGCTTCGGTTCGAAGCGCCTTAGTTATGAATTATTATTTTTTAAAATAGTAATTTCAAAGAAGCCGAGGGCATTCTTGGGGAGGGAAGTAAGTCAGCGATGTAGCCTTCCATGTACACACACACACACGCGCGCGCGCGCGCGCGCGCATGACAGAATTTACAAAACCACATGACAGAATTTACAAAACCGCATACACACGAGGAGTGGATGTAAAAAAGCACATAAGTGCTTATTTCGTTATCCTCGAAATAAAAGAATTCAAAACAAACAAACACAAAACACCACACACACACACACACACACACACGGAGTGAGAGAGAGAAATATTCTCAAAAGGTAAATTCCTAGTCAGGCAGAAGTAGGCCTAGCAGAGTCCACAAGATGGCGTCCGATCGTAACAGACAACAAACATGAGATGTCAGGCCAGAGATCTGGTACAGCACACGTAAATAACTTGTGAACAGGACCAGCTCGATATTGCAAAATTATGGCTGAAGTCCAAGGATAGCTATATCTGCACATTGGTTGAAATTCTTGTATCATCTTGGCAGTTATGGCTTGTAGAAGATGCAGACTGTCCCCGATTCTCGTTCTTTCGCAAAGAAACGTTACAATACTTCGTTGGAGAATCGAGGGTGTTCATCGAAGCTTGTTTTGTCAAACTAGTCGCAGTCTGCAAACATCAACAAGAATGTGCAAAATATTTGAGGTTCCTTCCCAGAGTGAAGGTATAGTTTTACGTCTGACATCAACAGTATGTAAAGGAACCAAGGCCTCCACTACTCTACTTTCACTTTGAATTTACTTTTTTTTTTTTTTTTTTTTTTTTTTTTTGCTGCCTCATCTTCTGTGACGTCCCCCGTCCTGCTGTTCCCACGCCGCTCATACCAATCTCCCCGCCACAACCATCCCCAGATTTGTTATGTCTCATCCTCCGAGTCGGAGGTCCACAGGGAGCCAATCACTATCAGGCCGCCGCGGGGCCACCAGCCAGAGGGGCCCTGCACTGCTGCTGGGTCACTTTGGCGGTGTTCAGTGGTGCCTGTTCTGAGCTAACATACGCAGGACACCACCTACTAAGCCCCCTACTAACGACAGTATTAGCTCAGTCGCGGAGCCAGACTGAGTGAGTTGCCCACCCGAGGTGGCAACCACCACAACGTCCCTCCAACGACCGTCCCCCGCGAACCTCCAACCCCAAAGGCTTTGACACAAACTCACCACAGGCACAGAAGTGTATGGGCAAACCGAATCTGAGGTCACCATGAGACCAGAGAAACTGGGACCACCGAATCAGAGGCAATTTTTTTAATTGCATGATGATCAATGACAATGAGGATGACATAATTATGCTGCTGTGGAAGTGCATATGCTTTGAGACTACTTGACAGGGTTGTACTCTACGCTTACTATCATAATATATCCCGGCGTCAACCGGGCCCGAGAGATACAGACACCTGCAGTGTTGGTCAGGTAATTTGAGCAACACTCTCAAACTCGCATCCGTTAAGTGGATGAAGCTCGACTGTGTGGTCCCAGTCTTCCCACTGAGCCCACAGCACACTCACTCTGGGTAGGAGCCGGCCGGAGTCCGAAAAATCCCTATGACTCTTATGGGATTCGAACCCGCGACCTTCCAGTCCGTAACCCAAGGCGCTAACCACTGCGCCATGGCGGCTGGTACTTTGAATTTACTTGCTACTTGCTTGGTATAGTTCTCGAGCAATACAGACCATGACATTAAAATGGAGTAGGCCTAGATTAAACTTATTCTCCCCTTTCTCTCTGCACCACACACACACACACACACACACACACACACACAGAATGTCATACATCTCATAACCTTAAAGGGCATAAGTGTGAATTTCTGTTGGGTGCCTTCACACACTGTTTTTTTTCCAAATGAGTGGGCGGATAGAGCTGCCAAAAAAAGGTGCAAAACATGGATGGGATGCAATAGAATTGCATGTGCCTTTATCCTTACAAGAGGGGTATAGCTTACTAGAACAAAAATTATGGAGAAACTAGAAAGGTCACCGAAACTAATAAGCAAAATGAGACACTTTTAACTAGAACTGCAATCAATACCGATAATTTAACAGTGGTGAACCATTCAGAAGCTAGTACAAGTGTTTTTATGTCAAGAAGAATTAATACTTTATTTTATTCGGATGAGACTATAAACCGAGGTCCCATGTGTGAACGCACGCAGAACATATTGTGCACACGTTAAATCCTGTTCCGCTTTTCATAAGAGTAGGCCATTGTGTGCTGGTGGGAACAGATGACAGAATTTACAAAACCGCATACACACGGGGACTGGATGTAAAAAAGCGCATAAGTGCTTATTCCATTATCCTCGATATAAAAGAATAAATAAATAAATAGATAAAATATTGAATGAAACTAAATGCATTGATAACCAAATTCAGCAAAAATGGTAAATGCCTGTGTGGTGAGAATACATATCACTAATACTCATATACTTTTTGACTGCCAGAGTGTAAAACCTTTCATGCCTCATTTTTCTGAAAATGCCCTCACCAGCATATTCAGTAATCTAAAACTGGCATTTCAAATTGTGAAAGGTCTTTGTCACAGTCCCATAGGACATTTGTTATATAGTTACATTAACGTAAATGACTTTTTAAATATTTTTTTGTTCCTGTTGCATTGCCAAGTTTCTTTTCAAGATTTTTTTATTTGGAAACACATGGGTTTAAAAAAAAAAATTTTAAACAACACATCCACCTCTCCCGTTTTGTGTGGGTTTTTTTTCCGTCTAATATCACTAGAAGCGAACAAACGTAAAATTGAAGTTAACAACAACGCACAGAATGTCAGTGTGTGGAGCTAATCTGATGATGTGGTTTGTATTAAAGTGAACTTTTGTTGTTGATTTCTTTTTTTGTACCTGGGCTAGAGCTCTGAAGTTCATTCAACAGTGGTGAGACTTTGGCGTATGCGGCGGTTTTTCCCACCATTCACTGGTTTAGGTAGGCACATTCCTACTTCGCGGGTGGTGTCTAAAAATGTCACCTACGTGCTTGCAGGTTTTTTTTGTTTTTGTCATCCATTCCTACCAGCACACACTGGCCTACTCTTTCTAAAGGTGGAACAAGTTTTTAAAGCGTGCGCAAGATGTTCTGCATGCGATTGCACTCAAGGCCTCGGTTTATAGCCTCATCTGAAAGACTTTGAGTTTGATATTTTCATCAAACTGGGAAAAAAGGGGTGAGGTTGAGAATCAAACCCAGACCAGTTTGCATGTTGGCAGGCAAACATCTTAATCATCATGCCACCCTCTTTTTGAAAGGGAAATTTTAAAAAATGTAAAAGTAAGGAATGTGAATAAGTAATGGATACATAGGCAAATAGAAATAGATCATGAAATTAGATAAAGACATGATGTATGGAAAATGTTGACAAAGACGAAAAAGTATAATTATGAGGTTTCTGTGCCAGCCTCCCCTGATGACTGCACCAGTGTTGTTCAAACTGTTCCAGCCAACTCCCTCAGAGAACTGTACCAGAACCCCCAAGGCCTCATCAGAGATCTGCTTCAGCCATTGGTCAGCTGTGGGGTGACTGTGATGCCTCAGGTGACCCAGTCTCCCAGGCTGGGGGGTCAGTACTGGCGCGCCAAACTGCAGTTGCTCTGGCCCAGCAGAGTCACCGTGTCTGCCGTCCACTCTTCTGTGGCAGGAGCTGAAGAGAACGCTTATCTTCTGGCCTGCGATCTGTTGAAGGTAATGTCATGACTTGCCTTTTGAGTTTTATGCTGATTGATTTTTGAGTCATTTTGGATGGAAATGTTTTTGATTAATTTTACTGTAGCACCTTTGGTGAATTGTAATATTTCAAATAACAGTATTGTGATTTCAGAATGTTGGTTTTTCCCTTTCACAATCAGTCTTGTACACACATTAAAAAACCCCATCCCACTGTTTGTAAAGTGCAAGCCAGCTGTAGCTTGTGGCATGCATGATGTGAACATGACAAGCATGCTTCCTGCTTTGAAGAGAGGAATGGGCTCCACCAGGCTCAATTTGTTTAAGACATACAGACTGAAAAAGTCATTGCGGTGCTAACAACTCCATAAAGATCCAAGTTTATCCAGTCAGGACAAGACAAAACATAATATTTTATTTGCTATGCACCAGAAGTTTTGTTCTCTGAAGTTCCCACACAACTTTGGTAAACCAGTTCTAAGCACAGCATTGTCTGTGTGTGTGTGTGTGTGTGCAGAACATGGGGCTCCTCCACCAGCCTGCCTCGGGAAGAATAACACCGGTGAGTCAGGACTACATCCTGAAAATTCTCTACATGCTCCACTCCACCTCCTGCCATCCCTTCAGTCCCACTCGGCCACAGTTTCACTTCATCACCAAACTGCTCCACACTTCTAGTGCCCCGTCCACAAATGCTGTTTGTTCGACAAGTGCGAAGAAGAAGATGGTACAGAAGCATCTCTGGCGCACGGATGTGGCTGCCTCCTGGCCCTACCCGTTTGATGTGACCTCACTAGGGCCGTCGTCACAAGCGTCACAGTATGCTGCAGTCCTCCACACCAGTATCAAACTCAAGGTTAAGTGTGTGTTGTTGTTGTTGTTCAATTAAATGTCTATCCACACTTGGCAATATTAGACTTAGAAAAAAACAACAAGAAAACAAACAAGCAAACAAACAAACCAACCAACCAACAAACAAAAACCCTACCGTAAAATATTAACAGAAGACTTGGAAATAATCCTTGCAACATTAGTAATTATTGGTTTTTGCAAAACTGTGTTATGGTTCCATTTGAATTTCAACGCTAGATCCTTTGTAAACTGTGTTTAACCCTTTACCATTTGCATTTCTTACAGAGAAACTCTCTGTAGTATTCAAAAATTTACACCATTTTTTTCAGAGAATAAGGTACCTCAAGTACACATAGTGCTGTACAGTAACTGTTGTTTGCAGAGCAGTCATATTTGGCCAAAGTATTCATATGGTGTCATACTTTGTTCTGCACCCCAAGATGTGTGTCCTACCTACGTGTCGTGTTGCTGTCCCCTCTTTGTCACCAAATACAGGTAACATTGCAGTGACATCATCCTGTTAGTCTACAACTACCCTCTAACATGCGAAATATATGTATGTGATTAAAAAAAATAATATGTGTGGTCCTGCCTGAATGTGTCCTCCATCGCATCCACCGTCACGGTAATCCAATCGACCATTCACACTTGACACAAAATTACTGTCACCAAGTCTACACTTTCTCAGTGGAAAGTATTCAAACATAGTGAAAACGACGTTGACTAATGCATGTATATACATTGTTTACAAATATATGCTCACGCCTACTATTTACAAAGACACTAATGTCCTTCACTAATAGCCAGTTACATGGCTGTCACAATGCAGGTGTCACAGCCCAGTGTCGCGTCCAGGTGTGTTGGCATGTTTTGGAGGTGAAAATACTGATTAATTTTGAGAAATCTGGTTTTCGTCATATTACTGATCCGTGACTCAGAAAATCTCAAGTCAGTAGACCAGTAGAGATGAAGCCTTGGCAAATGCTTGATCCCCATCATGATCAAAACTGATAGGTAAGCCCTAATTTCATCAGGTGTTGTTTCTGTCCGTAATGGATCTATGACTAAGCCTTTCACAGCAATCTTTTGCCTGGCATAATTGTTAGTTTCATCTGCTACAATTTGAAAAAAATGTTGGGGCACAAACAAAACAAAGTAATCTAAGGGCTTGGCATTCAGTGAGAGAGTTTGTGCCAGCCCAGTCGGCAGCGTGAAGTCTTGCACTGTGCAAGGCACTTGTGCGCCGCGCCATGTTGTCTGCTATGAAGCCAACGGAATGTTATCCTCACTACCGACTCACTACCTTCTCCTATTTCATCTCTTTCTTCTTCATCTATTTCAACATCGGATTCAACATTTTATTCTCTTTCGAACTGTTCCACTTGAGCCAAAATAGCTTCAATTTTCACATCAGTATATTCCTCCCAAATCGTATGCTCAATCTTTGCTGCCATTTTTAGCTACAAGAAAGCATGGGAAAGACAAAGCCAGTCACTGGCCAATTTCTTGTGAACGGGAGGCTGTGTAGCACTGAATTTGGTGCCCATTCCTTCCTTAGTTTATGCTGACCTCAGTGGAATGTTCATTCATAGTGTGTGTGTACTAGGTAGAACTTAGTGCATGAGGGAAATTCCCCACTAGGCTGACATGACGTCCGGTGGGCTGCGGCGGGTATAAATATATGCGGGCGAGCAGGCAAAAATGGGAAAGGGTTAATACTGGACATGGAAAAAGAATATATTCACAAGAGAGTGGCTCAGAACAGGAGCAGTTGTTGGTCATGTGTGTTCTAAATTTTCAAATGGAAAGTCTGCATTGAGAAATATTAATATTTTCTTATATCCTGTGTCAGTCTATTTTGAGGATATTGAATAAGCAATCACATGCTTTTATGCATCCAGTCCCCATTCGGGAGCTGTTATTTTTAGTCATCCATTCCTTATAAATATCTTACCAAACTTCGATCCTTCCACACCATATGCCTGCGAAGAATTCTCCGGATCTTTTGGCCAGAGAAGATCTCCAATGAAGACCTACTATGGAGATGCAGGCAAGAAGACATGGGAACCATCATCACCAGAAGACGGTGGAAGTGGATTGGGCACATCCTCCGAAGAGACCCACAGTCAATCGCAAGAACAGCATTGCACTGGACCCCAGAAGGAAGGAGAAAGAAAGGAAGACCAAAAGCAACGTGGAGAAGAACTGTAGAAAGTGAGATGAAGGCCATGCAGCACTCTTGGGGATCAGTGACTAGGTTGGCCCAGAATAGGCAGGAGTGGAAGCGCTTTGTTGCTGCCCTACACACCGCTGGGTGTAATGGCTAATGATGATGATGATGATGATTCCTTATAAATAAATTTTGTCATCCGTCATCCTATAACTATGTATATATATATAGTTTCACACACACATATATATATATATATATATATATTATATATATATACTGGGCTACCTGTATTACAGATGATCTTAGAGAAAGGGGCATAAATAAGGAGGAAGCTCAAAACAGAGAGAGATGGAGAAGGCTCATCAATGTCAAACCTCCCCTGGGAGAAACATGACAAAAAAGGAAGAAGAAAAAGATGGGATAGCTCAGTGGTCAGAGCACTGTTTTCCCCCAGCCAAGGTTAAGCAGCATCAAGCATGGTTACCTCTTGGATGGGTGATCGTTTGCGCGCCTTGGCAAGGTAAAGTAGTGAGGGAGAGGAGATGGGCGCCGCCCTCAATATGCTGGCTCCTTGAGAAGCGAGGTCTCCGACGCCTTGCTCCACTACGACCTTACAGGTTAAGGGACACCTTTACTTATATATCTATATATATAGATATCTATAGATATGTTCTCGTATAATTCATGTAGATGTTTGGCATTTTGTCGTAGCTTGTGTTGGTCATATACGTTCTCCTGCCATTCACAGAGAAGTTACACACTGAAGAAGAAAAGACATGCCCATTTCCTTTTTCCATTGTGTGTGTCAGGCTCTGGGGCTGCTGTCCAAAGACAACGGCCTGGCCACGTCACGCCTGCCAGTCCTCTCCCGCCTGCACAGGACCGCCACCTGCCGAGAACACTTCGACCCCCACTACCAAATCTACTCCGATGCCTCCGCCTCCGGCTTTGGCGCCTACCTGGTGAAGAAAGACGACAAACGGGTTCACTGGCTGGCCAGTACCTGGTCAGAACACTTCCCAGACTGCCCGCGGATCCTCACACGGCAGTCAGAGAAAGACAGCACTGACGGGGGTTCCGTGTATTTGGAGAGTACATTCTGTGAGCTGTATTCTGTGGTGACGGCCTGTTTCACCTGGAAGCACAAGTTTGTGGGGAAGCGCGTGTTGGTGTGGACGGACAACCAGGCCATCGTGCAGATGTTGAACTGGGGTCTGCACGGAGAGGAGAAGAGGAAGCGGTGGGGGAAACTCTTCAGCATTCTGGCCACCACATGCGAGAAATATTCCATTGAGCTGCGAGCCAATCACATCCATCGTTCGGACAACACGGCGGCTGACCTGCTATCTCGGCGTATGGTGTCGGCCTTTAAACAAGTCGTGCCAGAAGCTGCCCCCGCCCAGAAAAAAACCAAGAAATTGTTGTTCTGGAACCCACTTCAGCCTACCAAAAGTGATTCAGGCTTTCATCATAAGTTGATATGATGGCTCCAAGGGGGAGTGAGGAGTAGGGGAATGTGTGTGTTGTGTATGGAAGTGCAGGTGTGTGTGTGTGTTTGTACCAGATGTTTATGTGTGTTTGTACCAGATGTTTATGTGTGAATGTGTGTATTTGTGCCAGATGTTTATGTCCAAGAGTTGTATTCAAAATGTACATCAGAAAGTGCCTTTACAAGAAAGAAACACTTGCTTGCCTAGAGAGTGAATATCATTATCTTCTAAAGTCTTTTCAGCACTTTGTCTCAATACTAGTATCCATTCCTCGTGTGAAACTTCCCAAAGAATCAGAAAATATGGGGTTCTGCCCAGTTCTGTCAGAGAAACACAGTCAGTCAGGCAATAGTAACCTTCATTTTCCTCACAGGGCAAGAAAGACAGAGCCTTCAGATTGTGAAGAAAATAAAACAAGTTACTCTCACACCTGTTGCCTCGTCACAATACATGGTCTATCAGAATGGTATCTAGAAAACTATTTATCAATGCTTTTATTTCTTGTCAAGACACTTAAACAGAAGGGCTTTCTTTTAGTTGGGAATCTGGGTTTAAAATCTGGGCATCTGAAAAAGCCGTTACTTCCATCGCCTTAGAAATCTGCAAACATTTATGCCAAAACCAAAAAAAAAAGGTCGAGAATGCTTAATTTTCATGTGTTGATTTCTTTGTGTGTTCTGTATGCTTGTGCTTCTGTGAGGTATTTCTTGAACTTGAAGTGGGACAATTAGTCTCCTTCCTTTCTGAATTTTTAAAATCCATTTATGAATAGTAAGGTTAATTCCAGCATCTGAAAATGCATTGGGCTAACTCTGAATTCATGTGCATGTGAGAATAAAGCATCATTATAAAAAATACCCCCCCATGGAGATGCTGGGGGCCTGTCAGTGTAAACAGCATCCCCACCACCTGGAAATTCTCTGCTAGGAACTCCCTCTTTTCTATCCCTCTCCTTGTTTCTGCCTTGTTCCTTTTCTTCCTGTCACCTCCTTCTTGTCTATTTTCTGCCTTCTTGATCCAATCTCCTGCCTTTTATCCAGAAAGACTTAAATTAAAATTCTCTCCCACACCAAAGTTGGATGTGTTGGGCCTGACATATCGGGCGCTTGAACAGCAGCGCAGCACATTTTTGCTTGTAATTATGACAGAAACAATAGTTGCTGTCTGAGCATTTGATGGCGATGAAGAAACCTTCAGTATCCTGGAACCAGATCAAACCACAGTACAAGAGTTCCTGCACTGCTGTGGTACCCACACCACTCTTCTCTCTCTCACAGACATACAACCACCTCAGCACAATTCCAGACACTTAAGGAAGTCTTTAATGACAGTTGATCAGCATGCTACGCTATCTACAGTTCAAATCCATGGAAAAAAGAGAACTATGGAACATCAGAAAATGTCCACTATCACATCCATACTGCAGCAAAGGGCAGGAGCAATGGCACGCTTCAGGCACACATGTCAACAGCACACATCACAAATAGAAATCATTAACAAAAATGTTTGGGAGGGGGGGGTGATAATAAAAAATCCAGAGTGATGATAGTGTTGGGTTTTCCCCCTTTAGTTACAGCAATTGCAAGACATCTTGTCATTTTGATGAAAAAATGAGTTATGCATACAGACAGTATATTTAACACTTAGGAGCTGGTTTTTTTTTTTGGTTTTTTAAAATGATTCCAAACACTTCTACGGAGATGAGTACAGCAAAATTTAAGTTACCCTATAATCAAAAGACTGTTCAATGTTCAATGATTTAACTACTGTTAAATGCTGGTACATGATGAAAAAAGATCAAACAAATGCGCATTGAATTGATTCCAATACTTACCTAAAACATACATGTCAAGCAAGGTGGACAGAACAATCGATACCAAAAATCTGTCAAAACTGACAAATACAAGAAAAAATATTTGTACAATTTGAAAAAAACAACAACAAAAAACCCCAACCAAAAACTGACAGAAATGAGGACTTGAAAACACTGGCCTATCCCACCATCACCATTTTCACTCTGTTAAATAAACATACATATGCAATACAGGGGGGAAGAGTTCTGAATGAGTGAACACATTAATGACAGACAACAATCAATGGAAGAAACAACTTGGAACAAAACAGACAGTTCAAGACTAGGACCCAGTTTCAATCAGCAGTTCTGTGAGAGGTGGCACTACACAGTAGCAACACATACACACAAAAACCCAACCCCAATTACAACCCAACAAAAAAGAATTTAGAGAAAAAAAGTCCTTAAAAAAAGGGCACAACTAAAGAAAGGAAAATAAAAAGGACCCGATTTTTCAAATAATCCTCTTAAACATAAAAAAAATCCCCAACAAACCCAACTTCAATCCCAGTTTAAAACAGCATGTTTTATTTTCTTGATAAGAAATCCCAATCGCTTTAGTTTTTAGCTGAATTATGTCTTTGATCTTTATAATCGGTGACAAAGAAGAAGAAGACAAGAGGCAAGAATTGTGGTACACTGGTGCCAGACCATGTCCATCTTCACCGACAAGGAATGTTCCAGAACTCATTCTCAGGAAAAAAGAACAAAATTGAGATTACACCAGAAATGCAGAGAGAAAAAAACCATGGTGGAAGACCAACCGTCAAGAGAGAGAGAGAGAGAGAGAGAGAGAGAAGAATTGGTAACAGATATATACTGACATTACTTCATCCGGGCCAAAAGTTGAAAGAGAGAGAGAGAGGGACAGAGAAGAGAGAGGGACAGAGAAGAGAGAGAGTGACAGAAGGAAAGAAAATGTCTGTGGCAATATGGTAGAACCCCTCCCCCCAAAAAACAACAACAAAACAACCAAAGGAAAGAGATGAAATATGTTCACAAGAGAGAGGATTTTCATGAAGACACAAAGTGACACCAACACCAAAAATCAAGTGCAGTACAGTACAGTGGAAATTGTGTTCTTTGGCAGGCAGTTCTTTAAGATTCAGATTTTTTTTTCTTTTTAACATTTCACCATTTATGCCTCTGCCAACTCTTTACAAGTAACAAAGGAGCATTGACAATCTTGTAACTATGGATTTCCTTGAAAGATTTTGATTACTTCTCGCACTGTTAAACTGATATCATCATACATTACCTTCAATGGTGTGGGAATGCCAACTAACATCAACAATGCATTCAACCAAGGTTTAAATATAACGGCATCAACAAAATACAAACAAAAAAAGCAGACAATATCTCCAAGGCATCCTCTTTTTTTTTTTTTTTTTTTTGGTGGGAAGGGAGGGGGAGAGAGAAAAATAGAAACAATAACCCCCCTCACCCCCCAAAAATGCATTCCAAAAAGTTGGAAAAAAGATGTAAAACACCAATCATCACAAAAGAGATAACAAATGATACAACAGCAAACCAGAACAAATCGTATAACACCAGCATTACCTTAACAAAGGATACAAGAGCAAATAGACAAATAACACATTAAAAAAAAAAAAGCTAAATCATACAAAAATAATACAAATGCCAAACTGGACCAAAACAACAAACCAAAACCCGCACACAAGAATATCACTTCATCACACGTGAAGATCGAATCCCTTTCACGCTCCACACACACACGCAGCATTGCATCCTGTCCTTTGCTGCTGGAATGAATAAGGGTCGAAGCGATGCCACTGGCAGACGTCGGGCCACACCCACCTCTGGGACGAGGCTTACAGGTGCGGCCGTCATAATGCTGCCTACCGGCAACTCGGCCAATCGCAACGCTCCTGGTTTGTCGAAGATTTCCCTGCTGCTCGCTTGTGCCTTCGCCGACAGTTTCACTCGTTTCGTCACCCGTCTATGTCACAATGTAGGGCCACAGAAAGTCCATGTCTTTTTTATGTAATGAATGGTATGGATAATAATAAATATTGTTCATGGTAATAAATATTGTTCACGTTAACGTCCCACAAAGAAACACACTACACTGGTTTCTTTCAACAGATGTGTCTTATGTTCAATTGAGCCTTTCATGATTTGTAATAGTATGTCTGTTTACCCATCGAATATAACAAGAAAAAACAAAAAAGACTCCCCATAAAAAAACCCAAAACCTAGAAAGCTGTTAATACTGTCATTAATCCTGAATAATGATGATAACGTTTGTGAGAACCATTAACAGCTACGTTAAAGTACTTCAGTAAACCACTATGAGATGCGTTCTCAGGATTAAATCGGTGCTTCCACACTGTATCGCCTCTTTGGTCACAGATTAAAAAAAACCCACCCCAAAACCCAACTGATCTCAACAAAATTATGCAATAAATGATTAAAGCTACAAAGCCCCCGAGTACAAGCACTGATTTCTACCATCACTTTTTTCTGACACAAAATGCCCCCCCCCACCAGTCCAGGATGAACCATTTTTGCCTCCATTTTACAATACATCTCTTCCAATGAATGTTCCTAGGTTAAAAATATGAAGATGAGACATAACTTATCAGAAAACAAACCCCAAATGAGACCAGGGTACAGTTACTATGCTGTCCAAGTGTGGACCTATTCTTCAAGCCAAATACGCGGCTGGGTAGAAAGTAGTAAGTCCCTCACCAGGATCACACCACCTGTTAAACGCTTCAAGTATCCCAACACACACACTGTACGCCCCTCCGGGCACTACATGTAGAACAAGAGAGATGAATATTGCCTATCAGTAACGATTATGATGAGGACATGGCAGACGGCATGAGAGGGAGGTGTCGACGAGGCACAAGGGGGAGTAAGCAGCAGGGAAATTAACCTCAGCATCCCGACACTTCCGTGCTGACCCCGCTTCGTTTGGTCACCGTCAGCGTAGTGAATGTCTGCAACAGGCAAGCCAGGAGTTGTGATTATTGTGGTGAAAGCCAGGAGTTGTGGTTACTGTGGTGTGGTGAAAGCCAGGAGTTGTGATTATTGTGGTGAAAGCCAGGAGTTGTGGTTACTGTGGTGTGGTTAAAGCCAGGAGTTGTGGTTACTGTGGTGTGGTGAAAGCCAGGAGTTGTGATTATTGTGGTGAAAGCCAGGAGTTGTGGTTACTGTGGTGTGGTTAAAGCCAGGAGTTGTGATTATTGTGGTGAAAGCCAGGAGTTGTGGTTACTGTGGTGTGGTTAAAGCCAGGAGTTGTGATTATTGTGGTGAAAGCCAGGAGTTGTGGTTACTGTGGTGTGGTGAAAGCCAGGAGTTGTGGTTACTGTGGTGTGGTGAAAGCCAGGAGTTGTGATTATTGTGGTGAAAGCCAGGAGTTGTGGTTACTGTGGTGTGGTTAAAGCCAGGAGTTGTGGTTACTGTGGTGTGGTGAAAGCCAGGAGTTGTGGTTACTGTGGTGTGGTGAAAGCCAGGAGTTGTGGTGAAAGCCAGGAGTTGTGATTATTGTGGTGAAAGCCAGTTGTGGTTACTGTGGTGTGGTGAAAGCCAGGAGTTGTGGTTACTGTGGTGTGGTTAAAGCCAGGAGTTGTGGTTACTGTGGTGTGGTTAAAGCCAGTTGTGGTTACTGTGGTGTGGTGAAAGCCAGGAGTCGTGGTTACTATGTGGTTATGGGGATGTGTTCAATGGAGTTTTGTGTCTCATGCCATTTCCTTATCGTATATGTACCAAGAGCTGCTTGATACACATACCTTCACCACACTTCTTTATTTTCCCAATGATTGCTAAATACACACAGCAGTTAATGTTCCTCCTTCTTCCTGCTTCCCCACTTCTTGGTACACACGACCTTCACTTCACTTTTCCACACTGGCGCTGACAAGGAAACCCCTACACTTAGCTGAGTCACCTAAGGCCAATTTCTCTGACTTTTACTCATTCATCATCTTGTTCAAACATCACCAAAACATTTACACAAAAAAGTGGATTAATTTATAAATGAAGTATACACAATTGAGAAATGGAACCCTTCAGATGAGACTATAAACTGAGGTCCCCTTTGTGAACACCCACACATGTCATTGTGCACACGCATGAAAGATCCCACCCCTCTTTTGTAGACCTGTAGGCCTGCTATGCTCAGGATCTAGCTCTACCAGACAAAATTCCACATTTTTTCCCCCCAGACCCCTATTTGGAACACAATAACTCTTCTATTCTGTGTGAAAGCTCCATCAAATCGCTGGCAAAACTGTTCTTAGGGGACACGATAGCTCAGTGGTTAGAGAACTTGCTTTCCCCAAGCTAAGGTTAAGCAGCCCTGAGCATGGTTACCAAGTGGATGGGTGATCATTTGTGTGCCCTGGCTTAGGTACAGTCCCCCAGTTCACCCAGCTGTAAATGGGTACCTGCCCTCTTAAGGGTCAGGGAAGGTAAAACAGCGAGGGAGAGGAGATGGGCACCGTCCTCAAATTGCTGGCCCCTGGAGAAGCTGAGATCTTGCTCCCCAACGACCACATAGGTTATGAAAACACCTTTACCCTGTCTCTACTCGACAGCCACCTTACAAGCTGGTTTTATGTAGGAAAGCACAGCTAAGCTCCTTTCTTCACATCAAATCATGAACTGGCCTGTTTCATATTTTTGATGAAACTCGAGATTTGAAAATATCTGTGTTGACAGGACTGGCCCGGCTGAATTTCCACTGACAATCTCAGCAAGCTGTGAGCTTTTCTTCCTTCTCATGCGGCTTCTAAAAAAACATTGTCTCCCATGTTCAATATCCAACAATGCTCCCAGTTCAATCCTTGTATGGCACAGGTATGGAAGATACCAACATACCCAGTATGCAAACTGACCTGGAGATGGATGGGCTCCGCACAGTTCCACTTGTTTACACATACTGTCAAAAAGTGTGGTGTCTCAACGAGTTAACCAAGAGAAGAAGAAAATAACATCGAGTAGACGATGAAAAGGAGATTTTTTGTTTACATACCTCAGAACATGTTGGATGGATGCCAATGGTAGCATCAAAGTCGTCTTTGGTCGCCCCTTTACGCATGGCGATGGAGTAGCCCTGGGTTATCTCCCCTGCATTGGGCCCCACCACGTGGAAACCTACAACTCGCTCCTGCAATGGAAAGGAATAACCACTATAACCACACGGAGGGAGACATTCATGGAAAACGCACCAACTTTGACATCTTTAGATGATAAGCAGAGCACAGATAGAAAATCTACACAGACAGAAAGGAATACAAATAATCTATGCTTATAACATGCAGTATCAATGTTAAACACTCTCTTCAACTCTGCTCGTTTTCCCAGAGCACTAAACCTTCTTTGATTAACCATCAAACAGGGAAGATTCTTCAGCCGCAAGAACAACAAACACCCCACCTGCCCCCCCAACCAAAAAGCAGCCAAAGAAGCGTGTCAGTAGGAACGGGTCAAAGCATTTTTTTTAAAAAGCCTGCCGTCTGGCGTCGTGTTTAGACATCATGCCCAAAGTCAGAATGGGGCTACCTTCATGGTGAGCAAAAATGGCTGCATATACAAAACCTCGCCATTGGTGAACCCTGGAGCTCTAGACAAAGAACGGGACCCCCCCCTCCCCAACACACACAAAAAATCCCTCCCTTTCAACAGCTGCCAACATGAGGGCAGAGCTAGTTAGCCAGGAGAGACAGACAGAGAGCGAGCTGTGTGGTGACTGTGCTGCACTCACATTTTCCGGCTTGTGGCAGATGACCTTTGCATAGCAGGCGTTCTCTTCCCGGTGTGGTACTGTCCACTCCAGGGGCATGAAGTTACTGTGGTACACCTGACAACCACACATGTACACACACAAACACACGCGCGTGCACACAAACACACACATGCATACACACAGCCTGCTGTCAGCATAACACAAAAATAAAAACTTCTTTTTATGTTCAAGAGTTATGCTGGGCTAGGAAATTTACTGAATCAGGTAAGTTTGCTATGCCACTCTGTATATGAAGTGGAAATGATACCGACAGCACACGCAAACATCGTATCTTACATGGCACCATAATAAATCATACAGAAACCATATAGTAAAATCATGCTGTAGCTGGAGTTTTAACTATACAGCAAAAATGTTATGGGCAAACATCTTCAGTTTTGCGATGAGCTTGCTTAGTTGGCGTTCCTTTGTAGTAAACAAACAGCCTGTGGAATAAAACCAATCACCCCACACCTATCACAATAAAAAGCAAACAGGGAAAGTCAATGTCACAGCCAAGTGTAGACATAAAACAACCACACCACAATCCCACCCTCACAAATACAAAACAAAACTCCCCAGCATTGTGAACACCACCACAACAGAACCGAGTTCATACACTGTCACTGAAGAAGGAAGGCAGCAGGCCTAACAAGGACACCATGGGGTCCTGGGTTTGATTCCCAGCCTTGCCCTTTCTTCTTAGACTGACCAGAAAATCAAACTAAACGTCAAGTCTTTCAGAGGAAACTCTGTGCGCAGAGGGGCTTGTGCATGTCAAATGAACCCATGACAATTGAAAATCAGAAAGAGCAGGGAGGAACCTCCTGACTACAAAGGCAACATTAGTTGGTTCAATTCCCACCTGTACTCCTGAAGTTGGAATGTACTGTATGTTAGTCCGTTGTGTTCGACGATGACCTCCAAAACAGCAGAGGAGGCAGCTGCTGTTTCGGAAATTGGGCAGAAATTTGATTATAGTGGAGATGCCTTGCCCACAGTACATCCCCACTCTCTCGGTCAAGTGGGCATAAGGACAGTCAGCGTTGGAGATGTTCTCCAAAGGCCAACCAGCCCCCAGGGCTGCAGCACATAAGGACTGTGCGAGTCAAGCCTCCTAGTCAGAGAGTCATAGTCGATCACTAAAGACTAAGCTGTAAAGTGGAATTCCATGAGTGGGAAAGAAAGCCACTGGTCATACAGCCTCTCACTTTGCTGTTGCCCCCAGCGTCAATGGATTAATCAAGAACTGGGATAAAGCCCAGGCGCTGATGGCAGAAGTTGAAATGGGGCTACTTTAATGGTGGGGGGGTGAAAAAGTCGCAAACAGAAAAACCTCACCACTGGTGAAGCTTGCAGCTCTTGCTGAGGAACAGGAAAAAGACGACCTGTCATCACAACAACAACAGCAACAACTCACAACAATTCTGGCACAATCATCAGCCAGCCGTAGCAACGGTGACTGACTCACCTCAATGTTGTCCTCGCCAAACTTTTCCGTGGCGTCCTCTTCAGAGTAGCCGATGGCGCCATACTCGATGGGGGTGAAGACCGTGGTGGCCACGGACAGGTAGTCACACTGCACCATCACACCAACACCATCACGTCAGTAAAACAACGGATGCTACAGATGAGTGGTTAAGATCGTTTGACTTAAATCCCATGGATCCGTTAAGTCGTGGGTTTGAATCCTGTTAGCATCTGGGGAATTAAGGCTCTGTTCATACTGCCATTCACAACTGTAGAGCGGGTGTGAAAAAGCGTGCATCTCCAAAGTCTGTATGTGGCTATCTTCATGGTGGGCAAAGACAGTTGCATACGCAACATCTCACCATTGGTGAACCTCAGAGCTCTAGCCAAGGAACAACGACGACAACAAATCCCAGTAAAACATACTACCTTGTCTAGCGACTAAATTTCTCACTGAACTCCTTGAGAGATCATTGGGGGGCAGAGTTTCAGGTCATGTGTCATGGGCAGACTAAACCTGGCAGAGCCTCTCTCTCTCCAGGTAACAGGATCCGCAACACGCTACAAACATCAGACAAGTGGTCCACATCACACTACAGACATCAGACAAGTGGTCCACATCACACTACAAACATCAGACAAGGGTCCACATCACACTACAAACATCAGACAAGGGGTCCACATCACACTACAGACATCAGACAAGTGGTCCACATCACACTACAAACATCAGACAAGTGGTCCACATCACACTACAGACATCAGACAAGTGGTCCACATCACACTACAGACATCAGACAAGTGGTCCACATCACACTACAGACATCAGACAACACATTACAAACATCAGACAAGGGGTCCACATCACACTACAGACATCAGACAAGTGGTCCACATCACACTACAAACATCAGACAAGTGGTCCACATCACACTACAAACATCAGACAAGTGGTCCACATCACACTACAAACATCAGACAAGGGGTCCACATCACACTACAGACATCAGACAAGTGGTCCACATCACACTACAAACATCAGACAAGGGGTCCACATCACACTACAAACATCAGACAAGTGGTCCACATCACACTACAGACATCAGACAAGTGGTCCACAACACACTAAAACATCAGACAAGTGGTCCACATCACACTACAGACATCAGACAAGTGGTCCACATCACACTACAAACATCAGACAAGTGGTCCACATCACACTACAGACATCAGACAAGTGGTCCACATCACACTACAGACATCAGACAAGTGGTCCACATCACACTACAAACATCAGACAAGTGGTCCACATCACACTACAGACATCAGACAAGGGGTCCACATCACACTACAACTACAAACATCAGACAAGGGGTCCACACCACACTACAAACATCAGACAAGTGGTCCACATCACACTACAAACATCAGACAAGTGGTCCACATCACACTACAAACATCAGACAAGTGGTCCACATCACACTACAGACATCAGACAAGTGGTCCACATCACACTACAAACATCAGACAAGTGGTCCACATCACACTACAGACATCAGACAAGTGGTCCACATCACACTACAAACATCAGACAAAGGGCCCACATCACACTACAACTACAAACATCAGACAAGTGGTCCACACCACACTACAAACATCAGACAAGGGGTCCACATCACACTACAAACATCAGACAAGGGGTCCACATCACACTACAAACATCAGACATCACACTACAATCAGACACCACACTACAAACATCAGACAAGGGGTCCACATCACACTACAAGCATCAGACAACCCACTACAGACGTCACACAACCCACTACAAACAACCCACTACAGACGTCAGACAACACGCTACAGACGTCAGACAACACTCTACAAACAACCCACTACAGACAACATGCTACAGACGTCAGACAACCCACTACAGGCAGGACTTACCAGCACGGAGGCACCGCCGAAGAGTCGCCTGGCCAGCAGACGGCCGGCCTGAATGGCCACAGGGGTCAGCTGGGGTCGGCCCTGCACGATGTCGCCAATGGCGTAAATGTTGGGGACTGACGTCTGGTCGCTGTCGTTGCATATCACGCGGCCGTTCCTGAACAAAGGAGATGCTATCACTCTTTAATTTCCAGGATAATGGAATAAGCTCTTTTTCTTTTTACATCTAGTCCCCGTGTGTATGCACTTTTGTACATTTTGTCTCCTCACACCTGCACACAATGACCTATTCTTCTGATAAGCGGAATGGGTTTTCACACCGCACATGAGACCTCGGTTTAGTCTCATCCGAAGGACTTTTAGGGGGAGTGGAGTCGGCACTGATATTAACTCCAAAGGAAAAATCCTCTAGAACCAGATTTGAACCCGGGTCAGCAGATCACAATCACCATGCTATGGCTTAGCCTTTTATATTGTTTATTTAACGTGACATCTCTGAAGTTGTTCACACTTTTTAACAATATCCAACAACAATATAAAATACATACAAAATATGCATCTATGGACCAAAGCTTTTGTGTAAAAAGTCATGTGTGCAGACATTTTTCTTTTTCAAAAAGTAATTACTGTTTTTAACACTTGTGGAACATGTTTTCCTCAAAATTATCATCAAACACCAGTGATCAGAAGGCAGGGGGAAGGACTGGCTAAGGTAGTACACACACTGCATTTTAACCTCCAACCCAATCCATTCCCCTTTATTTTAGCTCCGCTGACCAGAGGCCATATCAGGGCTGTCACATCAGAAATTCTAAAATTCAACCTAATGTGCTCATTATTAAAAAAGGTTAAGGTGTCCCATAACCTATAGGGTCATAGGGGAGAGAGGCATTAGAGACCTCAGCTTCTCTAGGGGCCAGCATATTGAGGGCGACGCCCATCTCCTCTCCCTCGCTGCTTTACCTTCCCTGACCCTAAAGAGGGCAGGTACCCATTTACAGCTGGGTGAAATGGGGGAACTGTACTGAAGCCAAGGTGTGCAAATGGTCACCCATCCAACTGGTGACCATGCTCGATGCTGCTTAACTTGGCCGGGGGAAAGTGAGTGCTCTGACCACTGAGCTATCCCGTCCCCTCATTATTAAAAACAACAACAACCCCAAACCACAAAAAGGAGACACCCCCCCCAAAGGAGAAAGAGGAGGGAGGGAGGGAGAAGAGAGAGAGAGAGAGAGAGAGAGAGAGAGAGAGAGAGAGAGAGAGAGAGAGAGAGAGAGAGAGGAGAGGACGGGTGGGGAGGAGGGGAGGAGAAGGTGTCCCGCACTTACTTGGGGTTCAGGTTGACGTTCACCTTCTCCAGGCCAATGCCTGATGTACAGGGGTCTCTGCCGATGGCCACCAGAATCTGAAATACAGCCACACACTCATCTGCTTAGCACAGTGCGTGTGTTAGTGTGTGTGTGTGTTGGGGGGTGGGGGCGGTAGTCTGTGTGTGTATTTGTATGTGTGGTGGGTGTGCGTGTGGGTGATATGTGTGTGTGTGGTATGTCGTGTGTGGGTGGGGTGTGTGCATGTGTGTGTTTGTGTGTGCTTGCGTGTGTGTGTGTCTCCTTACAATTCAGATGCAAAAGGATTACTCAGAAGACATTCACAGACACCAAAAAAAAGAGGTCTTCCTCTTCTTCATTGAACACAGCAACTATTGTCCGTTATACGAGCAAAAACGTGTTGCGCTGCCATTAAGCGCCTGACAAGTCAGGCCCAGCGCATTCGACTTCAGAATAAAAAATTTTTTAAAAACCAAAACAAAAAAACAACCCACTAACAAACAAAATCCCCCCCCCCCCCCCCCCCCAAAAAAAACAGGTGGAAGGTGACAAGAAAGAGGCGCGGTACTCACGGTGTTGTACTCCTCCACCACCTCCTTGCCCTCTGTGGTTCGCGCCGTGACCCGGTATCGGCCGGGTGTTCCCTCCTGCAGCCTCTCGATCTGAAGCACACCACAGGACCCACTGCACAGTCACGCTTCACCACAACACACACACACAGACTGCACTCCACTGCGCTGAATCCATTCAATTCAATTACTTTATTATCTCGGAGACGCAGAAATACACGCGGGTTACAAGCCATGCATAAGAACAGTAAACATAGTATCACAGAAAATATACAACACAGTATCCGAATGTCAACACGCACCCATTACAATACAAAAAACACCCACAAATCAGCAATACTTCAGTCAA
This sequence comes from Rapana venosa, assembly GCA_028751875.1. Lineage (NCBI taxonomy): Eukaryota > Metazoa > Mollusca > Gastropoda > Neogastropoda > Muricidae > Rapana > Rapana venosa. The sequence continues at coordinate 6,412,090 of CM054146.1, forward strand.
AAAACCCTCCCCAAAAACCTTACCCAAGTAAAATCACAAACGTTCATGTGTGCACCAGTATGCCCACACATAGCTCGCGCACACGCACACTTGAAACATTCGTAGACATGTTCATGCATTTTTATGACATAAACTAAACTGTTACAACATGTTGCATGATAAGAAAAATATCAGTAGAACTAATATTCTATTTTATTAGAATATTGAACACAGTTTAAAATAATAAATAGTAGCATTTCCTATCCTTCATCCACATCTTTTCTACCTGAACTCTGTATCTCCTTTGCACCCCCACCCACCCCCCCTCTCTCTTTCTGGGTTAGTTCAGATATTTATTGTCTTGCACTCATTAAGCAGCAGAGTTGAGGTGGGAATACGACTATTTTTATATCGCAAAGTTTTAGACTTGTGGGTACTCTGTAGCGCTTCTTAGAAGGGAAAAGTTTGAATATTTTGCAAGCACATAAGTACCATCACTTACAATCTGTCTTGCTCTGTCTCTCACATGACATTCATACAAATCATTTAGTTTTATTTGCTTACAGCCCACAATTTTGCCACATCTGGTTATAGTTTTGTTCAGTACATTTTTGTTTTTGACAGTGTTCATGGACTGAACATGACTGGGAGAAGATAACAACTGCAGGGAGTGGACAGCTGAAGGTCTTCAGACAAGATGCCCCCTTCTGGCCACTGTTTCAGCCTGACACTTCGCACACTGATTTTTGGGTTTTGTTTTGGAGGGGGAGGGTTGCATCCACATTATCAGCTGTGGATGCCCTTTGAATACAAGAAAAGTTGTTTACAAGCGAACATGAGAACCCCAAACACAAACTAGCCAGCACAACATTCAGGAAAAGCACGACAACAAAAATGACCACTACCTTGGTGGGCACAGCTCCGCGGATGAACTTGACCTTGTGGTTCTTCATGTAGTCGCCGATGATCTCGGCGCACTGCTGGTCGAAGCCACGCAGGAGGATGGAGCGCACCATCACCGTCACGTCCAAGCCGATGCCCGCCAGGAAGCCTGCACACTCCAGGGACACGTAGGAGGCCCCCACACACAGCGTCTTGCCCGGGCAGTGCGACAGCGAGAACAGGTCGTCGCTGGAAACCAAACAACAACAACAATATTTACATCTGCTACACATATTGATACACACACATGCCCTTTTTTATTGGCTGGTCTGGACATGCAGAGATCAAACATTTACATTAAACACCTTTCTCCATCACCCCCCCCCCTCTCTCTATCATATTCTCATATACTCACACATTATCTTTCTTTCTCTGTTTATCTCTCTCTCTCTTACACTCACACTGCACCTCTCTTTTCTCTCTAATCCCCTCAACAGGTCTGTTCCTAAAAAACAGACTTGTTGCAGGGATTCATGTCCTTCTCACAATGGAACATGATGTTCTGCATTGTGTTGTATTATTATGTGTTGCATTATACTGTACTGAATACACTTTCAGCCATGGCAGACTTCTTTGCATCAAATTCATTCAGGCTGCTCTTCCCAGGAAGAGCATGTAGCTGCAAGAGCAGCTTATCTCAACTTTTAAACATGTTCCTAAATATCTGCAAGTGCATTCGTTTCCCTATGAGAATGACTTCTTCTACAAAGCTTTATCACGGACAATTCTCTTGTTGCCATGAGTTCTTCAAACATACACTTAATGTGTACTTCACACAGACTCAAGAATACTTTAATGTCTCAACTAGAGAAACGATGAGTGGGATTCCAAAATTACCACGACACAGCATGCATTATTAAACAATACCGATTAAGAAATAACACAGCACCTTGGGTTACCATCTTCTCCAAAAGACTAGCACCAAACTATCAAGGTCTAGAGGAGGGAGGGAAAGTTTGGCCACCAGCAGGGATGGACCACACAGTGTCTCACTTTCCAGGCAGGCGCACCACCCCTTGATCCACCATCAGTGGCGTGTGACGTGGGAAACTACACAACAACCACCCTAGGTAACTAGAAGGGAAAAAAGGGGGTGGGGGGTGGGGCAGAGGCAGACTGACCTTGTGATGGCGTACTCCTTGGCCCCCGGGATGTCTGGGTAGCGCGGCCTCTCCCCTGTGGCCACGATGAAGTACTCCGCTGACATGTTCGTTGAACTGCCGTTACGCTTTGTGGCCTGAGTGAGACACACATGCACGCACACACACACACACACACACACATGCACACACACACATACACTGACTGATGACAGGTTTTCTGGTAACTCCATGTGACAGACAAACACCGATACATCATTAATTCTACTTCTCTATCATCCCACACTCCACTAGTCTGCTCACTTTCACCGGTGGTAAGATCACGCCCTGACCCAGCACAAAAGAACAGCTTCAGTGCCCGCCAGTCAGCTACAGACAAGCTTGAGGTCACCTCTCCTCCCTTCTCTCCTTGAGGAGTCAGTCGCTGCGGCACTGCGTGCACTGAAAGTTTCAGTGTGTTGCAGGCGAGTCTGACCTGGCAGAGCCCACACCATTGCAGGCTGGGCACATGAAGAATCAAGAAAAAGCCCACTAATTCCCTAGTCTAGTGGCATGGGCGGTGGTCAGGCTACAGGACTTGTTGTCTGGGGGGTGCAGGTTCCAGACATTGCTGTGCTGTCTGGGGGGTGCAGGTTCCAGACATTGCTGTGTTGTCTGGGGGGTGCAGGTTCCAGACATTGCTGTGCTGTCTGGGGGGTGCAGGTTCCAGACATTGCTGTGCTGTCTGGGGGGTGCAGGTTCCAGACATTGCTGTGTTGTCTGGGGGGTGCAGGTTCCAGACATTGCTGTGCTGTCTGGGGGGTGCAGGTTCCAGACATTGCTGTGCTGTCTGGGGGGTGCAGGTTCCAGACATTGCTGTGCTGTCTGGGGGTGCAGGTTCCAGACATTGCTGTGCTGTCTGGGGGTGCAGGTTCCAGACATTGCTGTGCTGTCTGGGGGGTGCAGGTTCCAGACATTGCTGTGTTGTCTGGGGGGTGCAGGTTCCAGACATTGCTGTGTTGTCTGGGGGGTGCAGGTTCCAGACATTGCTGTGTTGTCTGGGGGGTGCAGGTTCCAGACATTGCTGTGCTGTCTGGGGGGTGCAGGTTCCAGACATTGCTGTGTTGTCTGGGGGGTGCAGGTTCCAGACATTGCTGTGTTGTCTGGGGGGTGCAGGTTCCAGACATTGCTGTGTTGTCTGGGGGGTGCAGGTTCCAGACATTGCTGTGTTGTCTGGGGGGTGCAGGTTCCAGACATTGCTGTGCTGTCTGGGGGGTGCAGGTTCCAGACATTGCTGTGCTGTCTGGGGGGTGCAGGTTCCAGACATTGCTGTGCTGTCTGGGGGGTGCAGGTTCCAGACATTGCTGTGCTGTCTGGGGGGTGCAGGTTCCAGACATTGCTGTGTTGTCTGGGGGGTGCAGGTTCCAGACATTGCTGTGCTGTCTGTCTGAGCAGCAGGGATTATCTCCAGGAGTTATCTCCGCTTTAAACCCCATCCACACCAAAGTTCTCCAGAAGGCACTGTCAAATTCTCCTTCTTTGTCGAACCCTCAGACAGCAACTACTGTTGTCTGTCATACGAGCGAAAATGTGTTGCGCTGCCGTTAAGCGCCTGACAAGTCAGGCCCAGCGCATCCAACTTTGGCGTGGGAGAGAATTGTTATCTTTTAAGTTTTTATGGAAAAAAAGGCAGGAGAATGAATGGATCAAGAAGGCAGAAAATAGACAAGAAGGAGGTGACAGGAACGAAAGGAATAGGCAGAAACAAAGAGGGGGATAGAAAAGATGGAATCGCTAGCACAGAATTTCCAGAAGGTGAGGATGCTGTTTATACTGACAGGCCCAGGACAGCCCTATGGGGTAAGACTGTCCAATGAGTTATTGTACAGAGTACAGGAATAAACTCTTGAGCACACATCAAACCCTTCTGTAGAAGAGCAGGCCAGCTATGGCCATTAGCATGGATGACACCAGCATACCCAGCATGCACCCTGCAACCAGAAGACCCTGAGGATGCAACATAACGAATCTGGGTGAGAACAGAAATGGAGAAGATCAGGCAGCAAAAAACAACCCCACCCCTCCCCCCTAATAGAGATTTTCTAGAATTATCATCATCAGTATTGTTGTTGTTATCATGATCACCTTGATGTGGTGTTTGTCGATGAATTCACCGTAGCCGTTGACGTAGGTGATGCCCTTGTCCCTCAGCTGCACTCTGTAGCCCCAGTTCAGGGACCCGATGTGGTCCTGACACACACAGCACAGCAGTTCATTAACACAGCTTACCACATTACCTACCCTCCATACAAAAGAATGACAATCATAAGGCAGTGAACACAGCTTACCACATTACCCTCCATACAAAAGAATGACAATCATAAGGCAGTGAACACAGCTTTCCACATTACCCTCCATACAAAAGAATGACAATCATAAGGCAGTGAACACAGCTTTCCACATTACCCTCCATACAAAAGAATGACAATCATAAGGCAGTGAACACAGCTTACCACATTACCTACCCTCCATACAAAAGAATGACAATCATAAGGCAGTTAACACAGCTTTCCACATTACCCTCCATACAAAAGAATGACAATCATAAGGCAGTGAACACAGCTTACCACATTACCTACCCTCCATACAAAAGAATGACAATCATAAGAGGCATGATGTACTGCCCCACTTTTTTAAACACACAGCAGCTAACAAAGCTTACCACATTACCCTCCATACAAAATAAAAAAATAAAATAAAATAACACATCATGCCTCTCTCTCTCTTCTCTCTTTTTTTTTTTTTACACAGACAGCAGTTAACACAGTTTACCACAGTAGCATGAGGTTATGCATCTCTTTCTTTCTTTTTTTTATTTTAAACACAGACAGCAGTTTACCACAAAGGCAAGATGTAATGCATATCTCTTCTCTTTTCTTTTTTTTTACACAGACTGCAGAGCAGCTTACCATGAAGGCAAATGCCTATAAATAATAATAATACATGGAATTTTTAAAGTGCTAAATCTTGTAAAGCAAACAAATCAAAGCGCTCGCATTCGAATCATTCACACACTTGACTTGTGACCGTTCACAAAGATAAACAGATTTTAAACTTGACACCCACACTGCTATCAGGCAGAGATGTCTCTTGAAGGTAGGAACAGACAAGAGGTGTAGCTATGTGGGAAGGTACGAGGTCTGAACTACTGTTTTCTGGACACATGCACAATGGGTGAAATCTCTGTTGAAAAGTAAAGGCTAGGATATGTCAATATGCCTTTTTTTCAATGGAAGTCACTCTCTCGCATGTGCACACAAACACACTACAAATGAAGAAAAACATCTAAATGCAGCGGCACATTTTCAGATCTGAATCAAAGGAATGTGTGTGTGTGTGTGAGTGTGTATGCATGTGCTTATTCTTGAATGCATGTACACACCAACATTTACAGGTTTGCATGCACATATCTAGCAACTCATTTCACCCAGTAGAACAAAACAAACATAATAATAACAGTAAAAGTAGTAGCAGTAGCAATAATAACGACAACAACAACAAAACATGACAACGAACCACTGAAGAAAACTGCCAAATCTGACAGTATCAACTCAGCACACTCACCTGAATAGCGTTCTTCATGTTGTCCCAGTTATGTTTTACTGCAAAAACAGATCAAGAAAAAAACCAACAGTGACTTGGGGTCTCCACTTCATCTTCTCACTAAAATAAACTTGTAACCATCACATACAGAGGGAAAGACACATACATAACACAAAACCATCACATACAGAGGGAAAGACACATACAGAACACACAACCATCCCATACAGAGGGAAAGACACATACATAACACACAACCATCCCATACAGAGGGAAAGACACATACAGAACACACAACCATCCCATACAGAGGGAAAGACACATACAAAACACACAACCATCACATACAGAGGGAAAGACACATACCTAACACACAACCATCCCATACAGAGGGAAAGACACATACATAACACACAACCATCACATACAGAGGGAAAGACACATACATAACACACAACCATCACATACAGAGGGAAAGACACATACAGAACACACAACCATCACATAATAATAATATATGGAATTTATATAGCGCTGAATCTTGTAAAAAACAAACAAATCAAAGCTTGCACTCAATCATTTACAGGCATGCAACTCTCCTTAAACATAATGAGCAACATATTTCAAATCCATGCGCGCGCACTACGCACGCACGCACGCACTCACACACACACACGGAACAACACTTAGAAGGTGAAAGATGCTGTTGAAAATTAGGGACAGATATGTGGGGGGAAAGTCTCAGGTAGGAAATAAGTGTGTTTTGAGGCTGGATTTGAAGGAATCAAGTGAAGGCTTTTGACGAAGTGAAAGAGGGAGGTCATTCCAGGTGGATGGACCAGAAACAGAGAAGGAGCGACGGCCAACAGTGGTTTGTTTGAATCTGGGTGTTCGAAAGCACAAAGTATCTGCGGCTGAACGAAGGGAACGGGATGGAGTGTACAGGTGAAGACAGTTACAGAGATAAGAGGGTGCAGATTTGTGGAGACATTTGAAACAGAGGGTATTGATTTTATACTCCAGTCTTTGTGAGACAGGCAACCAGTGAAGAGATCGCAGAAGAGGAGTGATGTGTTCAGATTTTTTCTTTCTTAGGACCAGTCGAGCTGCAGAGTTTTGTATGCGTTGAAGAGAGTGGATAGATGATGCTGGTAGGCCAGCCAAAAGAGAATTACAGTAGTCTAAACGTGAAAGAATAAGAGATGTGACAAGCTTGGAAGTTGCATCAGTGGACAGATACTTGCGAATCGCGCTTATGCGCCGTAATTGATAGTAGCAAGACTGGCAGGTCTGGGTGATGAATTTTTTCATAGAGAGTGTGTTGTCAAGAACTACTCCTAAATACTTCACAGAGTTGGACAAAGGAACTGATGTATTGCCGAATTCTATTGAAGTTTTTGTGATAGAGGAAAGTTTATGTTGGGTCCCTATGAGCATGGCTACGGTTTTATCGGCATTAAGTTGTAACTTGTTCTGAGTCATCCAGTTTTGAATGTCTTGAAGGCAGTAGGACATATTTGTCAGGAGGGAAGGCAAGTTTTCAACAGTATCGCTGCACTGAAGTTGAGTATCATTGGCATAGAAATGATGATCAATAGGGTGGTTGTTTATTATATGTGAGAGTGGAGCAGTGTAGAGAGGGAAAGACACATACATAACACACAACCATCGCATACAGAGGGAAAGACACATACCTAACACACAACCATCACATACAGAGGGAAAGACACATACAGAACACACAACCATCACATACAGAGGGAAAGACACATACCTAACACACAACCATCACATACAGAGGGAAAGACACATACATAACACACAACCATCACATACAGAGGGAAAGACACATACATAACACACAACCATCCCATACAGAGGGAAAGACACATACCTAACACACAACCATCACATACAGAGGGAAAGACACATACATAACACACAACCATCACATACAGAGGGAAAGACACATACAGAACACACAACCATCACATACAGAGGGAAAGACACATATATAACACACAACCTTCACATACAGAGGGAAAGACACATACATAACACAGAACCTTCACATACAGAGGAGAGGACACATACGTAACACAGAACTATCGCATACAGAGGGAAAGACACATACACATACATACAGAAAACAGAACCATCATTTACAGAGGGAAAGACACATACACACACATACCGAAAACACAGAACCATCATTTACAGAGGGAAAGACACATACATACAGAAAACGTGGAACCATCATTTACAGAGGGAAAGACACATACACATACATACAGAAAACACAGAACCATCATTTACAGAGGGAAAGACACATACACGTACATACAGAAAACACAGAACCATCATTTACAGAGGGAAAGACACATACACACACATACAGAAAACACAGAACCATCATTTACAGAAGGAAAGACATACACATACATACAGAAAACGTGGAACCATCATTTACAGAGGGAAAGACACATACACACACATAGAGAAAACACAGAACCATCATTTACAGAGGGAAAGACACATACACACACATAGAGAAAACACAGAACCATCATTTACAGAGGGAAAGACACATACACACACATAGAGAAAACACAGAACCATCATTTACAGAGGGAAAGACACATACATAGAGAAAACACAGAACCATCATTTACAGAGGGAAAGACACATACATACACACACATACAGAAAACACAGAACCATCATTTACAGAGGGAAAGACACATACATACATACAGAAAACACAGAACCATCATTTACAGAGGGAAAGACACATACATACATACAGAAAACACAGAACCATCATTTACAGAGGGAAAGACACATACATACATACAGAAAACACAGAACCATCATTTACAGAGGGAAAGACACATACATAGAGAAAACACAGAACCATCATTTACAGAGGGAAAGACACATACATACACACACATACAGAAAACACAGAACCATCATTTACAGAGGGAAAGACACATACATACATACAGAAAACACAGAACCATCATTTACAGAGGGAAAGACACACACATACAGAAAACAGAACCATCACCCCATGAAGGGCAATTGCTTGCTCTCTCTCTCTCTCTCTCACACACACCTGCACACTATTATGCACCCCCCCCCCCCCACACATTCACTCCCCACACCAATCACACACACACTCTCTCACTCCAAACATACCCGCTCCACCCCCCTCCAACACCCACATTCCCCCCCCCCCCCCTTCCCCTCCCAAACAACTCACTTCCTTCAGGGATGTCCCAACCAAAGGCTTTGGAATCACTAAACTCCTCCCCTGCACACACCACACCAAAACAATGCAGTTACATCACAAAAAATAAAACATAGCAAAAAATATAACATAGCAAACCATAACTTCGTCATAATAACCATCGCCATCATCCACAAACTGAACACACCAACCAGCTCACGACAGTGAACAAGACTGAAAACCATTATAAAACAAACACAAATAAAAAGAAAATCGATTGTTTTTTTCACAACACAAAAATCCCCTAAAATTACACACACACAACCATACCCTCCCCCCCACCAAAAACAAAAAAAACCCTGACCCCCCCCCCCCCCAAAAAAACCCAGCAGTGACAACCCCCACAAACAAACTGCAGAGGTGGTGGCTCAGAGGCAGACAGACAAAACAGATGGAGAAAAAAACACTGCTGCACATACTGAAGGCAACCCCTTTACTACCGTTTAACTGACAGTGGTGTCAACTTCAATAACCGAATGTATATCTGCATGAGGCAGACACTACAGCCCAGTAATTAACCCTTTGCTGGGCACAGCAAAATTATTTGATCATTTCCTGCTGGGCAAGCAAAATGGAGGTGGATGGCCTCTGAGTGGGTGTGTGTATTTAACATGCAATAACTCCACAATGGTTTAATGGATTTTAATGAAATAAAAACAGCAAAATGCAGAAATGAATAAAGAAACTGATATTTGCTATTGTGTGTTATTTTTGTTTATTTTAGAATTATAATGCATAAACACGCAAGGTCATTGATCGGTTTGTATGTGTCACAGTTAGTGTTGCAATAGCTTTGGAATGCATGCATGGATTTTGATCAAATAAAAAGTAAAACATTCAGAAACAATTACAGAAGAAAAGTTTTCAACCTACTGTTCGGTTTTTAGTTTTTTTGGTGAATGATGCACGAAAACATGAAACATTCCGACGGTCGCCATTTTGTTTGCCAAAGAATGCCGACGATTGCGATGCATGTTAACTTTACAGTTCAAGCCGCTACCGTAACAAAAGTCCCAAATAGCAATCAATTCATAAAATATACCAAGTTGTGAACCATTGCCAAACTCGAAATCCGTGATAATTTCCTCAATTCTATTAGCAGAATTCAAAACGGGCATCGGCCGAGTTAGATTTGACGATCGATTTACGTCTCGAACTTCGTTGTCGTCAAAACCATCTTTCTCACTTCAATCAACAAAGTCAGAAGTGCACACACTAGTAGGATCGCTTACATCGATATTTGAGCCTGGATACACATCTCACAGCGTCATATTTTCGGCATGAAAGCCATAAAAATGATCGTACATGTCGGATTCGAAGATAGCGTCCATCTTGGGAAAAATTGCGATTTTTTCCCTCCAAAACTTGCCACAAACACACTCCAACCTCCGCCATTTGCAATTTACATGCGGAAGTCACGTGGGCAGTCTCGTTGCTTCTATTTTGACGAGATTTGAAGCGAGATGGGCGGGAATTTCGAATGTATGAACGCACTGAAGTGACGGTCACGTCGCCGGCCGTTTTTGGCCGTTGTGCCCAAGGATAGGTTCGGCCGTTTTGGGACGCTATGCCCAGCAAAGGGTTAAGACCGTTCGATTTCAATCCCATGGATTCATGAAGTCGTGGGTTTGAATCTCCATGTCTGGTGAATTAAGGGCGGGAATTTTTACAATCTCCCAGGTCAATTTCAAGTGCAGACCTGCTGGTGCCTTAACTCCCTTCATGTTCATACACATGCTGAAGATCAGATATGCACTTTAAAGATCTTGTAACTCATGGCAGCGTTTGGTGGGTTATGTAAAAACCAACATACCCAGCATACATCCCCGAAGTCAAATGCGGCTACCTTCATTGTGGGCGAAAATGGACATGTATGCAAAATTTCCCCATTGGAGCTCTAGCCAAGGAACACACAGAGAATTGTGCATGCGCATATATGTCTTATCTATGTGTATAGCTACATGCACGCTGCAATACTCACGGCTGATATGTACTGATTTCAACATGACAGGTAACGGTCACTCACCCAGAACAGCAGCTCTGTGCATGAGTTTCTTTGGTATACAGCCCACGTTGACACAGGTCCCACCAAGTCCTGCACAATAATTACATGAAACATAATGACAGATACACAAATAAATACAACAACAACACGAAATACAAATCTTCAAAAACCGGTGAGATACTTATTGACAAAGGTTACAAAATAAAAGACAACTGCGCAGACACTATAGCAATGTGTATGCAGTTTAGAACAGTACAATAAACTATCACCACTTCATTTGCAAACAGATGTGTGTGCCCACATACACACATAATCACATATACACACACACCAGAGCATGCATGGTGTGCACATAAACACATACTGATAAAAAAAACAACAACAAAAAAACCCCACCCCCACATACTAATATTTACACATACTCACATGCAAACACACAGACACAATACACATGCATACTTATACATACAAAACTATCAATAAATCTAATCCACTGGCTACACTTGGGGCCAGAGGATATAAAATAACAGCACCGAGGGATGGGGGAAGGGGAGAGATAGCCTACTGGTCAGAGCTTTAAGCTCACAATCTGACAGCATGGGTTCAGGCCACCACTGAAACTCCTGGTTGAGGAGATTTTTCCCCTGGAGTTAACACCAGTACCGGCTCCACTCCCCTGAAAGTCGTTCAGAAGAAACTGTAAACCCAGGTCCTCTGTACAAGCGCACGCAGACCATCTTGTGTAAATCATAAAACCCATTCCGCCTTTCGGAAGAGCAAGCCATTGCACATCAGAATAAAAGGACGAAAAAGTGTAAAAAACAACAACCCCAAAACCACGCATGCACACTGGTACTGTGTTTTGACATCATTCCCGAAGTCAGAATGTGAACAGTCGCATCCATAAACAAAATCTCACCACTGGTGAATCCTGGAGCACTAGCTAAGGAATGGAGAGGGAAAAAAGGAAAGAAAAAAGTAACAGAACAACAAATGTCTACAGACATCACACACACACACACAGAGTACATCTATACTAAAGACAAGACCCCATCACTCACCCCAGGAGCTGCCCTGAGGACTGGGTTTGACAAAGTCCAGCAAGGCCACCGTCTTCCCCAACGCTGCTGCCTCCTGCAACATCACACACATTTCTTCCATGGCTGATGACGGTATGGGCTCTTGTCAGTCTACAACAGTTTTTTTCTTCCACATCTTCTTCCTCATCGAAAGCTCAGACAGGAATCATTGTTGTCTGTCATTTGAGAAAAAATGCATTGTACTGCCATTACATGTCTGCCGATATCGGCGTGGGAGAGAACTGTTATCTTTTAAGTCTTTCTTGTAAAAAGGCAGGAGAATGGACCAAGAAGGCATAAAACAGATGAGAAGGGGGTGACAGGAAGAAAAAGAACAAGGCAGAAGCAAAGAGAGGGATAGAAAAGAGGGAATTCCTGGCACAGAATTTCCAGAAGGTGGAGATGCTATCTACACTGACAGGCCCCCGGCATCCCCATGGGGCACTTCCTTCTAGCTCTGTCTTCCAAGACAGTGCACGTGGCACTGTTTAACAGGCACAGCCAGGTCTCCACACATAATACACACATACGGTCACACACACACACAGATCTTTCCCTCATCCAAGGCACACATCACCAAAGCATGCATGTGTGCACATAGGTAATTACACATACAAACTATAACAAGGTAATTACACATACAAACTATAACATATACACACACACCTTCATACACATACACACATACTAACAAACACACACACATACCTACACAAACTATCAAACGTATGCACATTCCTACTACAATACATAGATACCCATGGGTGCACACACACAATGATACATACACAGATATAAACAAGTCCAGACACATAAACAAATTTGAAAAAAAAAAGAAGAAAATAATGGGCGGTGCTGCTTTTGTGGTGATGAACTCTCACCCATGAAGAGTGGCCCTAATTTTACACAGAAAAATCTGCCGCGACAGAAAGTAGTATGCAGTGCAATACGGTACAGACACACACATACATAATCACAACCACACACAAACACACAGAGAATAACAACCACACACAAACACACAGACAATAACAACCACACACACACATAGACACCAAAGCCATGTTTTCTCCTTTTCTACATTCAAACCCGACTCTCAAATTCAAACACAACTTGTATTTATGATTATACATACCTTAGCAGCAGCCAGCCCCCCCGATCCTCCCCCGACGACAATGAGATCGTAGTCAAAGGTTTTGGAGTTGGTGGCGTTGATGATCTGCATCAGACGATTCTCTGCATGGGCCTGGAGCGTGTCGTCACAGCCCCCTGTACAGCCGAACACAGCCACAATGTCAGGTTCAAAATGTCTTTAACTCATTGCAGCCAAAAACAACCACAATGTCAGATTCAAAATATCTTTAACTCATTACAGCCGAACACAGCTACAATGTCTGATTCAAAATGTCTTTAACTCATTGCAGCTGAACACAGCTACAATGTCAGGTTCAAAATGTCTTTAACTCATTGCAGCCAAACACAGCCACAATGTCAGGTTCAAAAATATCTTAACTCATTACAGCCAAACACAGCCACAATGTCAGATTCAAAATATCTTAACTCATTACAGCCAAACACAGCCACAATGTCAGATTCAAAATAAACTCATTACAGCCAAGCACAGCCACAATGTCAGGTTCCAAAATACCTTCAACTCACTGGAGTGGTGCTGTAGTTATACTGTCAGCTTAGTGTCATGCCCTGAAGTAGCTTTAGCAAAAAGGGATTTTTTTGTGTTTTTCTCCTTACTATTGTAACAGAGCGGAGACCTTTAATCTCCCAACTCTGCACAATACCCCAGGAACTAGGCACAGCTAGACAGTGAGGATGTGGCCTCTAAAAAGAGGCTTCATGAATTCTACATTTCACCACGTAGGCGAAGTGTATGCAACGGAGAAGTCTAAACCACCACCCAACCTAACAGTGTGTTGCACAATTCATAGGCATGTCTCAATTTAAAAACCTGACAATGAAACAGGACTCTGATCACACGGGAGATAATCTAATTTCCACCCTGTCACACTGACACTGAGTGAGGTTTAATTCAAGGGAAACTACCAAAGTTTTTAGTGACATCCTCTTCCAACAAGGTTCATTTCCCACTGGTGATAAACCAAATGGAATTGTATCTTTGCACTGACGTTTTGTAAAATACTGAAAGTCAAGACTGTCCAGTGTTAAGATAATTTTCCTTCTTTTGTGCGCTACACTACCCAATGACTTCAAACTGATTTACAAGACCCATACCCACCCTTTCTTTGGTGTATTCAAAATTATGTAATTTTCAGTGGACCAGGTTACTATTACACTTCTTCCAAGATGAATATAATAACCACCAATAATAATAATAATAATAATAATAAATGGAATTTATATGGGTTGTTCTCAAAAACATGTGCTATTTCTGTGCATAGAGACCCAAAAATTAATTTCACTATACATACATGTCTTTATGTCACACAGTACAACATTTCAATATACATCATTTTCTAAAATGGAAAAGATGATCAGTCAATTCATCTTGTTGTAATAGATGATTAAAAACATAATTTTTTGCTGTGTTACGGTTGTGACATGGAATCCAAAAAAAGAGCTTTGAGGTCTTTAAAAAAAGCATGCTTTCTAAAACCTGGTATAAATTACTTGTAAACCAAGGAAGAAAAGGTTCCCATATGACAAAAACTGTCAAATGATCATGAATGTGCTTTTTTCTGCAGTTTTCAGAATCCACATTAGTCCTCCATGCTCACAGCAACTTCACATTCTCATGTCTCCATAATTATTCAAATATACAGCTCAAGTCAGGCAGTACTTCTTATCCTTGCTCACAAGAGGCACACTGCAGCTATTCAGAACAATATACTGCTTATTGCATTTGATTATGTAATGAAAACAAAACGTTACAGTTGTGACATGGAGTTCGTTACAGTTGTGACGTGGAATCTAAGTCTACAAAACAACTTGAAACCAACCATAGACATGGCAAACATGAGTCAAAATGAATATAACTGACACCAGAACAATAACAGTTAAGAAAATAGAAAGGATTTGAAATCAAACCACTGATACTGTGATAGTGATACATTTTTCATTTTGGAGTGTGTTACAGTTGAGACGTGGAAACCAACTCTACAAAATACTGAGAAATCTACTATGCACATGGCAAATATGAGTCAAGAATAAAATGGCTGAAAATAAAACAATCCCATTTAGAAAAATAAAACAAGTGTACTCATTTAAATATTATTTATACATATCAATTGCAAAAGTGTATTGATCACTGGCACTGATCCATGGTCACCCATCACTCTTGTAACCTGTCTCACACTGTTAAAAGTTTGAAAATCAAATTCAGTATTTAACACACACAGTTATTTAGTTACTTAAACGAAAAACATCATTGATGCATGAAAATAATAAAAATGTCTAAAATCCTGAATGGTCGGCTCTGGAAACTACCGCATTTTCGTCTCTTGATGCAACTGACACACTGTTCACATCCAGATCTATTTTATTAAGATCACTCTTTAAAGTTTCACCCCACACAGGAACAGCTGCTTTGTTTAATCAAAGTGTGTGTCTTCTGATGACATTTTCTACCCCTGTAAGTGTCCTGTCTTTATAAAATAAAGAAAGTGTAGCTGGATTTGGTTTGCAAGGCAAACACGAAGTCCGTGACTTACATTATTTCATGCCTTAATAATGAAAAAAGACTCTTTTTACAAAGAACTATTCATAATGAAATGATATAAAACAGATTGAACAAACCAGTACAACCACTTTTAATGATGCAGTCCCAGAAAACGTTACAGTTGAGACGTTTCCGCAGATGATGGAAGACAAAGAAACCAGAGTCTATAACCCACTCATAGAATAACGCGGGAAAAATCTGCATTCCATGGATGTTTCCGGTGAAGGAGAAGTGCTCTAACTTGGAATCTCGGTCAAGTGACCTTTGTCTCGGAATTCATACAGCGTTTACGTTGTACAGTTGCTCCAGTCAAAAGAGGAAACCATGCCGTGTTTGTGATCGGCGATGACTTTTAAGAGGAAAGTAGCCGCAGTTCGTCAGCACCAATTGTTCCTAGTGTCATACAGTGTCTTCTCCATTAGTTTTTGCAAGAAAGCATTCCCTAGAATGCTGAACAATTTTGTGCTTGAAACATTACAATAGACCAGAAAGTGGAAACCAAGCGTAGCAACCGAAACGGAAATTATATGCGCCCATATATAATAAACTTCAACCTGCAGCTAAGAATTTTATTATTGCAAAGATAAAGAAACATCTGAAGAGATGTTAGATGCTGTTTTTGTTAAGAAAAACACTTGTTAAAGGGTCTTAAAAACATTCACTTTACAGTGTGTTCCTTCATGTCACAAATCCGCCATTTTGTTTGTGTGATATTTTCATAATAAATGCTCAATTTACAATGAAAATAATATAACCGTGCATTTTTCTTTTTAAATTCTATTTCTTCAATACAAACACCACCCAAATGTAACAAGCATCCCAATCATCCACAAACAAAACACAACATGTCAGGTCTTCCAAGTGAGTTACACCTATGGCACACATGTTTCTGAGAACAACCTATATAGCGCTATATCTTGCAGAGACAAATCAAAGCGCTTGCACTCAACTCATTCTTACACAGTCATACAACCAGTGACAAGTAATAGTTCCATCAAGTCCAAATGTACATACACGCACACACACATACACACACACACACAGAGGTCACACGCCCTGGCAGGGCAATAGAATCTTGGCTGTTGAAGGCAGGGAAAAACTATGAGATGAGGCAGGAGAGGAAAATCTTAGGTTTGAAATAAATATGTCTTGAGACTGGATTTAAAAGTGTCATAAGAAGGCTTTTGGCGGAGAGAGAGAGGGAGATCATTCCACATCAATGGACCAGAAATTGAGAAAGAGCGACGGCCGATGGTGGATTGGTTGAATCTAGGTATTCGTAAGGACAAGGTATCTTCAGCAGAGCGGAGAGAATGAGAAGGAGTGTACAAGTGAAGACATTCACAGAGGTAGGCGGGTGCTATACCAATCACATTACAGCTCTTGCCATGTCAGCAAGCAGGGTTGAAGTTCACTCTGCATTTTCAGAATTCCTTTATTTTGACTGGTTTAGAGGGGAAAAGGATGGGGTTTTTCTTTTCTAGATGCTCAATCTGACCTACTGCTCAAAATGGCTACCAGGTTTGGATGGGAGTCAGAAGAGACATCTGCCGAACTTCTGAACGACAGCAAGAGTGCAGAAAAGCTTGAGGGAAGGGATCACAAGGAAACTGCAGCAGAAAGACAGGAAAGGGAGGGGACACATGGAAATGTTTCCATCAACGACTGGGTGCGAAACACCTATACTAAACTCTGTGAGAGTCCTACGTTTTTCCAACTCAACTTTGGATCAGGAGTCTGCATCAAGACTGCTTCCGTCTTTTTTCCCCTCTCCCTCTTTCTCATAGACTGTTTCCGTCTTTTTTCCCCTCTCCCTCTTTCTCATAGACTGTTTCCGTCTTTTTTTCTTCTTTCTCTCTCTTTCTCATAAGACTGTTTTTGTCTTTTTCCCCATCTCTCTCTCATTTTAAAATGCAAAATGAGCATAAAATTGTGGCTGCAAAAACCTTTCCAATGACATAACTTTACGTTACTAGTTCAGTCAGTAATACAAAAAAATACAAAGGGTTATTTGACTGCACCCTTGTTCCAAAAAGCAGACTCAGAAATTAATTCAGTCTGCAGCACTGGAACCATCATAAAGTATTATATCTATAGTGCTACCAGGTTTAAAAATATACAACTTGTTAACTGGCACAACCATGAATATAACTTTAACACACAGAGAGGAAAGGGTGAGCACACACACACACATAGCATAAACAGAGCACACACACAAACAGCAAACACACAGCCACACCCATGCACATACATGCATTATATGTACACATACATACACTCTCACACAGACACACCTATGTGTCAACACTCACACACACACTGAGGTACACCTATGTGTCAACATTCACACTGATCTCCATAGATAGTATCACCAACATTCAAACAGCACACAGAGAAACATGCAAACGTTCACACCACACTGACAAAGTCACACCAATCTGATGAGGGAGGAAGAGAATGCCAAGATGATGACGATGTGTGCATGCACACACGCTGTGTGCATGCATGCTTGTGTGGCCTGCATGTATGTTGTAGTAGCAGTAGCAGTAGTAGTATGTGTGCATGTGCGTGGATGTTGCATGTGTGTGTTGTGTGTGTGATGTGGTGCATGCACGTCTGAATGGAGAAAATGCACCAGCACTTCAATGCTGTGTTTTGCACACGATGGCAAGTGTCCTGGTCTACTGCTCTGCTGTGCTTTCTTCAACTCAACGACTCCCTTAACAAACAAATCTAACATCTCTCCACCACTGAACCACTGTACAAAGACTTCAATTTCACCTACCATAACTTTGACAAGTAGCTGTTTATTTGCTTTTCTAAATGCTGCTCTTTGTTCATTTGTTTGTCAAGTTTAAACTTACAAAGACTTGACCCTGCAAAAATGTAAGCCTAGTCGTATGCATTAAATACCCTTCTCAACTGAGGGCACTGAACTCTTTACACAAGTATCTCCCCAAAACTGACGGGTGATGGATATTAAATTCTGGCTTAAAATCTGATGTAACAACAGTAGAAGTACATACTTTTTTAAAAAGGAAAATCAAAGAAAAAACACCACGAAAGATGCTTTCTTCTGATCTTATGACCCAAAGAAAGTCTTTTCACAAGGTTCAGACACATGTCCGATGTTCCAGAATGGCGCACCTAACAGATCAAAAGTTAAAACTGGTCAATGATTACCATATGTGCGAGTAAAATGTACATCATTAAAAAAAAAAAAAGCTTGAACAAAATTGACAATTAACAACAACACATACACAAGCGCACGCCAGATCTTGCTCTAAAAACTTCAACCTTTACGAACGTGGACATTGATCTCGATTCTCACACAGACGATTAAACATTGCCGCCTGCTCTTCTGACAACGCAATGCTTCCGTGATCACTCAGTTCCCTCAACTGACAGGGAGGATGGAGTACACATGTTCCAAGTCTTCCTCCCCCATCAACCCAGGTCATCAAGTTTCAGTGTCTCCATTAGCGCTGGAAAGACAGGCCTGACCGATCACTGTAATGAGCATGTGACAGTAGTGAAGGAAGGAAGGAAGGAAGGAGAAATCAATGGCCACAAACACAGAATCAATACACCGCTTCCTTCCTTCCTTCCCTCCTTCCTTCAATCTACTGCTCCTGCTGCCATCAAAGCTGTTGTCACTTTTCTTCCTTAACTCGAGAAAAAGAAATCCACCGCAATCTGCCGATAATTGGGTGGTAAATACATTGGCTGAGATGTGTGTGTGTGTGTGTGTGTTAATGTGTATGAATGAGTGTGTGTGTTAATGTGTGTGTGTGTTAATGTGTATGCGCGTGCGTGAGTGTGTGTGTTAATGTGTGTGTGTGTGTTAATGTGTGTGTGTGTGGTGTGTTGAGCATAGCCAAGTGGCTGATAAGTTGCATTTGTGATCTGTCAGGCCTCAGCTGGTGGTCTCATCCCAAGGACTGGTCAGGGAACGGAGTCAGCTTCTCCAAGGAAAAATCTTCTGGAACAGTCGCCTCAGCAGAGACTGGAACCCATGCTGTCTCTTGCTGACAGTTCACGACTTCAACTTCAACTGCTAGGCTTTTCTCACCACATATACACACACACACACAGACACAAATACAACTTTTTAATGACTAGGCTATTCTCACCACACACACACATACACTCACTCACACTTACAAACACCTCGGCCAAAATATTTACCACCCAATTATCAGCAAGAGCGTGTTGTTTTTTTCTCGAGTTAAGGAAGAAAAGTGACAACAGCTTTGATGGCAGCAGCTGCAGGAGAGTGAAGGAAGGAGGGAAGGAAGGAAGCGGTGTATTGATTCTGTGTTTGTGGCCATTGATTTCTCCTTTCTTCCTTCACTCACTGACACATGCTCATTACAGTGACCGGTCAGTCCTGTCTTTCCAGCGCTAATGGATACGCTGAAACTTTGATGAGCTGGGTTGATGGAGGAGGAAGACTTGAGATACATGGACTCCATTCTTGCCCTCGGTTGTTTTAACCAAACAAACAAAACCATCACCACCAATAACAAAACCTCCAAACACGGTCAGCAGACTAAAGAGACAAGGGGTAGACAGTGACAGGTCTACTCACCGATGTGTTTGCCATTGATGAAGACATTGGGCACTGTCTTCTGTCCTGACAACTCAAACAGCGCTGCCTGCACGTTGGTGCCGTTATCTGCAAAAATAAGAGAGAGAGAAAGAGAGAACCAAAAGAGTTCAGATAAATATGCAGTGTACCACACAGGGTCTGGGACGAATGGTGGGTAAAAGAAAATGACCGAGGAAAATGAAATCTGAAAATCCAGTCTGTGACAAACGATATGTAATCTATCCAGTTTTGGGATAGATAAAATCCAAAATGAATCGTTTTGAACAAATGAAATATACAATCCATGATTGGGACAAATAATATACAATCCACATTCTGGAACACCCCCTCTCCCCCCCCCCCAAAATTTCCAGACATGCACTTTTGCATATGACGCACCCCAACTTTGGGATGTCTTAACACAACACCACTGTGCATGCTTTTAAAAAATGTTGTTATCGGTTCCTATGGGCACACAAAGGCCTACTCTTCTGAACAGCGGAACAAGTTTTAAATTGTGTGCAACATGTTCTGAGTGTGTTTGCACATGGACCTTGGTTTAGTCTCTTGTGAAGGACTTCTTGGGGAGTGGAGTCCGCTCTGATGTTAACTCCAGGAGAGTGGGATCGATCCCAGGTCATCAGATCATGAGTGCAACACTCTAACCACCAGGCTATCACATCCCCACACCTTACAAAACTCACAATCATTTGTTTTCCTTTCCAAATCTTATTTTATACCTTTTAAAAGCTTGCTCCTTAATTCTACAAGACGCAACATTGAAACCATCACTACAGAGTATGATGAAAAACTATAAAAAATCCATTAACTGGAAACACCAAACTGCCACAATTAAACAGGGGAATGTTCAACAACAGCAACAACAACAACCACAAAAGCAGCAGCAACAACAACAACAAAACAGCAGCAAGAACAGTAACAATACAGTCTTACCAATCGTATCCAGCTCCAGTACATCGTGTTGCACGTTGAGACTCTTGAACAGGTCTTTGATCTGCAACACCATTCAACCAAACGTGCCTTCAGTACCGCCAATCAATCCACCAGTTCTCTACCACCTCACTCTTTTGACAGGATGAAAGATCAAACCTCTCTCTCTCTGTTTGCATTCCCTTACCAAGAGGGGTGTGTAGTGCCTGGTCTTCTCCTGTGCTTGTCATTTTGCAAGAGGTCTGCCTGCTGGCCTCAGCCAACACATTCCGAGAAGCTAAATTTATTTTACAGATTGCATGCTGGGTATATTTGTGTTTCCGTAACCCACAGAATGCTGGCATAAATTACGGGACCTTTAACATACATATATATTTGACCTTCTGTATGTGTACATACTCAAAGGGAATTAAGGCACTAGCGGGTCTGTACTTGAAGTTGACCTGGGAGATCGTAAAGATCCCCACCCTTAATTCACCTGACATGGCAGAGATTCCCACAATGACTTCATGGACCTCAGGGACTGAAGACGTTGAACAGTCTTAACCACTTGGCTATAGCGTGTGCAAGATGAAATATTTTACAATGAAAGAAAGAAAAAAAACACATTTTATTTCAACAAACAAAATAAAATAATCACAATAATGATGATAAAATAATAATAATGATGATGATATAGTAATAATGACGATAATAACGGCAACAACACAACCAACAAAAATAATGGTACTTATGATGACAGTGATAATACTAATGATCTTCTTTGCGTTGCCTATAATACTAATGATGATGACAATAATTTGTTTTTTTTTTAAAAAGCAACAAAAAGTCCCCCTGGTTTCAAATGTCCTTGGGTGAAGCAGGGACATCACAACAAAGTGCATAACACTAACACATTAACAGCCCAGTTCTTGAACTAAAAAAACAGTACAATTGATTTGTGTCACGTTATTCCATTTAGTGCGTAACACTACACACACGTTACCAGCCCAGTTCTTGAACTAAAAAACAGTACAGTTGATTCGTGTCACGTTATTCCACTACCTTCAGCCTGCCTAGCCAAATAAAGAAAAGTAATTAATACCACGCCATTTTTCTCTACTCTAGTCTTAACAACTAAGTGTCTCTCCTTTTCAAGGATCTTTTCTTACTCAGTGTGTGTGTGTGCAGTGTGTGTGTGTGTATGTGTGTGCGCGCATATGTACATACATGTCTATATGTGTGTGCAGCATGTGTGTGTATTTATGCACATGCAGCAAGGTGTGTGGTGTGGCAGTGTGTGTGTGTGTGTGTGTGTGTGTGTGTGTATTAAGACTTATTCATGAGCATAAGTGCATGCAAGAGCAGGCACCTGTAAAGGTCTATGACAGAATGAGTCAATTGCCATTATGGAATGATATGGTATGGTGACACAGACAGAGAAAGAGAACAGACAGAAAGAGTGAGAGAGACAGAGAGAGAGAGAGAGATGAGAGAGACACAGAGAGAGAGAGAGAGAGAGAGAGAGAGAGAATCGTAAATAATGCATGAAAATGACTGGCGTATGGATTCTAAATGACCATGTATAATAGAAGTATTCACAGCCATGACCTTGCTGTGGCACTGCCCCCCGTCTGACTTTCTCCATTATAGTTTATACTATATCATGGCACCATACTCAGCGTGGCGTGCGTGCGTGTGTGTGTGCCTGTGTGTGTGTGAGAGTGTGCAAGAAGAGAGAGAGAGAGTGTGTGTGAGTGTGAGAGAGAGTGTGTGTGTGTGTGTGTGTTACTCTGTGTGTGTGTGTGTGTTGTGTGTGTGTGTAACTGTATGTACGCATGTGCATTGCTTGAATTTATATAAGGGACACTCTCACACATTCTCTTTCTCTCTAATACATTCAGTGATTCACACACACACTCTATCTCACTGTCTGTCATACACTATGTGACACACCATCTCACATGCACACACACTCACTCTCTCTCTCTGTGAGTCTGTCTCTCTCACACTAACTCATTCATTTACTCACACACACAAAATGACGACAAAGTTTAGAAAACTGCATATATACACAAAGGACTGATGTAAAGAAGCATACGAGAGCTTATTCCAGTATCCTTGAAATAAAAGAAAGAAAAAGAATAACACTCTCTCTCTCACTCCCACACTTGCAGGCTCCTGTGACACTGACTGACCTTGGTGCAGAAGGGGCAGGTGGTCTTGCTGAAGATCATCACCTTGTTCTTGTTGATCTTCTCCTGCAGGAACGCCAGGAGATCGGTAGGATTACCCGTAGGAGGCATGATGATGATGGTGGTGACTCAACTGCCTCGCCTCGATTCACCGTCCTCCCGTCTGCTCGATACACCCTGCTCTACACTCCTGCCTGACTTTGGCACTCAGCAGCGATGGATGAAAAATGTTGTCAGAGAGAGAAGTCAGTTCTGGCTCCTCCCTCCCTCTGTCAAATGTCCACTCTGCTGCTGGAAAATAAGGGAATTACCAAATTCACAAAACTGCATGACATATAGGGGACTGGATGTTAAAAAAAAAAGCACTTGAGTGCTTGAATATTCCATTATTCTCAAAATAAAAGAATAAATAAATAAATAGGGGATAAAGTTGTGACTATTGAGGAGGTACAGAGGTGGATATGGTGGAACAACAAAGGATCAGGTGGTTTGGTCACCTCACTAGAATGCCGCCCCACCAACCAGCCCTACGGGAATACACCACCAAACACAATGGCTGGAAAACCAGAGGTAGACCAAGGAGACGATGGAGCGACTCCGTGGCTGACACCCTGCGAGCCCATGACCTGTCACTACATCAAGCCTCCCGCCTTGCTGCAGACAGATGTCTGTGTCTCCCCGCGACGCCGAAAGGCACCAGCGGCAGATGAAAGAAAGAAAGAACAGAGGTGGATATTTTTTGGATGAAAAAGTGCATGTTATTCAAAATAAAGATTCCCACCCCCCCCCCCCCCCGCAGTTGTGTTTGTTTTTGTGGGTTTTTCTTTTCTGGGGGAGGTGGGGGGGTGGTGTAGAGGGGTAGCAGGGGGCTATGATGGTCCCAAGATTTTATTTCTGTCATCAGCTCATGTGGATGGCATAGCCTGGTGGTTTTATCAGCAAAAATCCCAAGCTGATAACTAGCAGATAACTAAAGCTGCAGGTCGGAGTATCTCTCCCCTCACGCTGAAGTCGGATACAAATGACATTTCACTGATTAAAAACAGTTACGATTTAATCTTTTATACACAGTTATACATAGTGACACACACACACACACACACACAGAGTAGTAACACACACATATGCAGAAAGAAAAAACTGTGATAAGCATAACATTAACAAATCAGCTAATACCTGAATTACAGTTTACAGAAAGGTAACCCAAGAGCAAAAACAGGAACGAACAAAACAGTTTAAAATGTTCACATCAACTATGACTTCAGTACGAATAACTCAATCAGTTCAATGACAACACTGATTATAAACAAAATTAAAAAGAGTTCATTAACAACACTGATAAAAAAAACAACAACAGCCAAACATCCATGTTTGGCTCATCAATTCACATGATACAGTAACATTTTTTTTTTTAAAGCACACACACAAAGAAAACAACTCCAACCTGCAAATACAGTCAAAAACCGAAATAAAACGCTACACAAAACTTCCCACAGCCTTTTAACATCACTTTGACATAGACCTTTACATATATATTTAAACCCACAAACCCACACACATGTTTCTGTATCCAACGTAACCCTAGGTGCAGCAAAGGAGATGACTGAACTGTTCCTCTAAACAGCTCCCCTATAAAGGCCTCCACAGCCAACAGGACACAAACCGCAATGACACAGCATAATACACCACTGGACCCACCTCAAAAAAAAGATAAGCTTTCACTAAGTAAGGGAATCAGTAAAGGGAGGACAGGGTGGGAGGGTACTAAATGATAAAGTTGGTTCATGCAACCAGGATCCTGTCTTCATTACCATTGAACCAGGACCTTTGTTCACTCAGAAGTTTCTTCCTATAATACACGTTAAGCAGGATCTGCTCTGTTACACATCGAAAAGTAATATGATAATCATAAGACAAACTCAAAATTTATTCATGACTTCTAAACAGGATTTGCTTTATTGCTAGAAATCGGGGGGAAAAAATTGATAAAAGCAAACGTTTCCCAATTTTCAATTCATATTTCTAAAACAGGATTTTTTGCCCTGTTAGAAATTGGAAAAACTTTCAATTCATACTTCTAAGACAGGATTTTTAAAAACACATCCTTAATAAAATACCCTTCCTTCTTGCAACAGTGACCAGCAATAATTTGTCTAAAAAATAATTAATAATATGAGAACAATGCACACGCACACAACATACTATGATCAGATTTAGCAAAGTTCTTGCTGTGTAAGCTGGACTACATAAACTGATAAAGTGAAACAGATTTTGTCGGAAAGTACAGACCCACAACATGCACTCACAGTCACATTTATACTGTTTGCAAGAGTGCACACACAGACACCTAATATTATAATATATTTCTCTTACTCCTAGTAATGAAAACACACACACACACTGAGACACACACACACACTTTAACTCACACCCACCAACAAAGCGAAACAGGTCTGTATAGTGTATTCAAACCTCTGTGAAAGCTTGGGTGCATGCATACAAGCAAAGAATGAACAGACAGCTTGATAAAATAGGTTCTTTTCCTTCTCTTCTCACTTCTCCGGTGTCATATTTCACCCAGGACATTTTATGGCTGTGGGACATAATGCACTCTGAATTTCTTATTTGCTCTCTCACAAGCGACGGTCTACCCCCACTCCACATAACATGACTTAGCCTAGTAGACCTGTTTACTCTTATTTAGGAATTCCTGGCCCCTGAAGCACGGCACAAAGTGTTTTTCATACAAGTTTCACCTGGCCACACCTGCCCCTCTCCAGGTAGCATGCAGAATATCTTCCTGTCATCCACACCACCAGCCATACCTGGCCTACTCTTCTACAAAAGGTGGACAGGGTTTTCACCAGTGCACAGGATTTCAACACTTTCGCATTCCCACACAGCACCATGTTTCACAACAACAGTCTTATGCCTGGAAGGGGCTTTAGGGACAGTAAATTGAGTAATGAGTAAAGTCAGCAGGGTACCAATGTTTATCTTCAATGGAACAACTCACTTCAACTTGTTCAAGTTCAATGAAGACCTTTACTGCTTTAGAGCAAAGAGTCAAACTCACAGACTCAGACCAAGACTACAAACTTTTACAATCCATGATTTTACAATTTATCAAAACAATGCTGTATTAATAATACACACTCTCTGAATATTTGAACTCGGGTCTCTCATCATGAATGCTATCACTAGTCACCAACACTCCTGCATACATAAGCCATAACATAACACAACACTCCTGCATACATAACACAACACTCCTGCACACATAACACAACACTCCTGCATATTAACATAACATAACACAAACACTTGTGCCGACAGCACTTCCCATTTTCATCAACTCTGCCCTGCCCAGCTGTTGTTCTTACATGTCAGAGTCATGGACAATGAACAACTAAAATGATTATATGTAACTGTTTACTGGTGTGTGGGATAGCCTAGTGGTTTGAGCATTGAGCTCGCAATCTGACAGTGCGAGTTCCAGCCACCACTGAGACATCCATTCAAGCAGATTTCACCCCTGAAATTAATATTGAGTACTGAGACTTTTTTTTGTAAAAAGAAAAAAATGTGTACAACACTTTTTTGTTTGCGAAATTTTTTTTTTTAACTGAACATATTGTAGACTTTTAACATTAAATCTTTTTTATGCAGTCTTCAAAACAAAAAAAAAATAATAAAAAAAATAAATAAATGGAACTTATATAGCACTATATCTTGCAAAGACAAATCAAAGCGCATAAAAAAAAATTCAAGTGTACTGATAAGTATTCTAATC
This sequence comes from Rapana venosa, assembly GCA_028751875.1. NCBI lineage: Eukaryota > Metazoa > Mollusca > Gastropoda > Neogastropoda > Muricidae > Rapana > Rapana venosa. Next base: position 6,439,269 of record CM054146.1, read on the forward strand.
TAAATTTTAATGTGTGTGCGTGAAAGTGAACGCTAGTCTTGTATATAATATCAGGTGAGAGAGAGAGAGAGTGATTCAGATTCAGAATATTTTATTGCCATTTAAGTCATGTAGACTTATTTGACACAACAAAAACATCAATTATAATTATTATCTATTTTGGCTAAAAGTGATGTACACTAAAAACATGTTGCATTCTACTTCTCTTTTTTCAAAACACTCATACACATATCTGATGATATCTGCTTGATATGTATCAACTGTGATTGCGTGTGTGTGCGTGTGCGCGCGCGCGCGTGTGTGTGTGAAAGTGAACGGACAAGGGTTTCTTGGAGCGCCTGTACAACTATGTTGCATTTATAAACAAGTGTGGGAGTATGTCAGATGTGCGTTGTTTGCACAGAGGACACATTGTGCTGATTTTGTGGTGCTGTCACTAACTAGTGCAAGCTCTCTGATGACATGTATGTGACTCATTTATTTATTTAACCGTAAATGTCTATATTTTTTCCCTGTAACCTAAATGAATTTCTCTGAGATTATACAGTATCTGAATTTGAATAATTTGACTCCACCTCCCAGAAAGTCCTTTCGGATAAGACAATAAACTGAGATCCTGAGTGCAAACTCATGCAGAACATCTTCGTCATCTTGCGCACATGTTAAATCCTGTTCTGCCTCTCACAGTTTCGGAACAGAAGGCCACTGCCTGCCAGTAGGAACAGCAGATGACAACTTCAAAAAATGCATGCACACTGGTGGAGTGTTAAGATATCATCCCTGAAGTTAGAATGCAGCTGCCTAATGGGGGGCAAATGGTTGCATAATATGCACAACATAAACCTCACCATTAATGAACCTCAGAGCTCTAGCTGAGAAGCACCCCCCCCCAACAACAAAACCCAAAATTGCATTTAACTAAATGAGATGAAACTCTCTCTCCAATCCCCCCCCCCCCCCCCAAACACAGCGTCACACTCAATCCATCATACATACATCATGATACATGTACAAAAGTTTTGCCCCACTTTTGTCACTCCTTTTACAACACATACATCTCACAGATGAAAAGCTGAACAAACAATCCTTCAGTAGCACATGTTTTTTGCATTCTCATTCTGTCACTCTTTCACCACACAGGCCAGGGCACACACAAAAAAGCCACGTGGAGAGGGATGGGCTTCACTAGCCTCAATGTGCCCATGACACACTGCCTGAAAAATTCATTCAGTGTAATGCCCCCAAGACCCCTAAGAAGTTTAGAGAGAAAAGTCACAGTGGAGGATGAGGGAAGGCAGGGGGGGGGGGGGGGGGGGGGGGGGGGGGGGGGGGGGGGGGGGGGGGGGGGGGGGGGGGGGGGGGGGGGGGGGGGGGGGAGGGGGGGGGGGGTGAGAGAGAGTGAGAGAGAGAGAGAGAAGAGAGAAAGAGAGAAGAGAGAGAGAGAGAGAGAGAGAAAGAGAAGAGAGAGAGAGAGAGAGAGAGAGAGAGAGAGAGAGAGAGAGAGAGAGAGAGAGAGAGAGAGCGAGCTAGCTAGCTGTCACCTCAACTACCTCATCACTGTGTCATCAGTGACACCATCCCACTCACACACACATTTTTAAAAAAAATAAATAGTTGAAATGTGTATTTGTCCTGTAGTAGTTCTTTTTTCTATTCCTCAGCTAGACTAGAGCTATGAAATTCACCAATGGATGAAATTTTGAGTACGGACGATTTGCCCACCATTGATTCACTAACATAGAAACTGCATTCCAACTTTGGGGATGATGTCTAAATCAGTAAATGATGGCACCTGAGTGGACACTGTGTGTTTCGTTAATTTCTGTCATAATCTGTTCCTACCAGCAGAAAGCACTCAACGGCCTGGTCTTCTGAAAGGTGGAACAGGTTTATAAAGATGTGAGCACAAGATGTTCTGAGTCAGTGTGTGCCACCTTGGTTTATAACTTATCTCTTCTGAAGGACTATTAGGGAAATGCAGTGAATCTGGATAACTCCTGTGGGGAAGAAAAATCCTCTCCAATGGGAGTTCTGGTGGTGGCTCAAACCCATGCCATCAGATTGCAAGCTCAATGCTCTAACCACTAGGCTGTCCTGCCCCCTGCATGAAAATTTAAATAAACTGTCCATTACATAACTATACAAGAATCTGGACACTCTTTACATGCATCACATGAAAACTTTCTACATTATCACAAGCTAGAGAGTTTCAGCTTGTCCCCCAACCTTGTCCCTGCTAAAAGTACACTTAGTTCCTGTTCCCTCAAATTATATAAATATTGATTCAGTCCTGCATACTGACCCTCCCAGTCCTACCTTCCTTTTCTTCTGCCTGTATCACACACACGCACACACACACACACACACACAGCAATACACACTATGTGCAAATTCAGCACGCCCAAAAGTGGAAGTAACTTTTTCTTATGTCCAACAAGTTTCATGAATATACTGCATCAAAATCTATAATAGTTTCATTGTGTTAAGTATTGTCACTATTGAATAAATCAGCAATACTTTGATGTTTTCTTTTTTTGGGGGGTGGAGGTAGAAGAATTATAAATAAGGGGCAGCCAAGTGGGAAGTCACAGCACTAACTTAAGTACCTTGCAATCTGAAGTCATCTCAGAATGGATGAATGAAAAAATCACAAATAGATAAAGTGCAACTGACAGCAGGTATTCCAGGTGTTAAACAGCTGTCTGCTTCAGGATCCCCCCCCCCCCCCCCCCCCCAAAAAAAAAAGAAAGGATTTGTTACTCTAGTCTATTCAGTATTCCTCTCCAAGTACTTTGCATTTAACACTATTTTAATAAATATATCTGTGATCAACAGTGACCCCAAACACACAACTTCTGCACATGGGTAAAATCAATTCAACTTTCACAGAAGATCAGCAATGGCAGGTGGTATGGATGATAATTGATAGTAACTATATCATATATTCAGCCAGCATGCAATCTAGACCTCTGTGCGTGTGTGTGTGTATTTATTTTTTATTCTTTTATTTCGAGGATAATGGAATAATTATAAGCACTCATGTGCTTTTTTTCCCCATCCAATCCCAGTGTGCATACAGTTTTGTCAATTGTGTCATCCATTCCCACCAGCACACAATGGCCTACTCTTAAGAAAAGCGGAACGGGTTTTAATGTGTGCACAAGATGTTCAGTGTGTGTTCGCACACGGGACCTCGAATTATAGTCTCATCCGAAGGTGTGTGTGTGTGTGTGTGTGTGTGTGTGTGTGAGACTGTGACACTGAGTGACAGTGACTGAGTGAGTGCATACATACATGTATACATGTGTCATGGTCATGTCACGATTGTGTGTGTGATGTGTGTGTGTACTCAAATTCAAATTTTAATTTCCTGATAGTACATTTAATAAGTGATACAAGTTATATACAACTCCCTTTCAGATGGAAAAGTGAATAAGCAATAGTGCCAATAAGCAATAGTGCCAAAAAGATACATCTGCTTTTACCAAAAATATTATTATCAATACATCTAAACATCCTTGTTAAGGAAAAATAAAAAAGCAAAACATTAAAAAAACAAACAACCACAAAAATAATGGGGGAAAAAAGAACCAAAGAGAAAATTACACTAGAATGCAAAGCGAGTGTGTGTGTGTGTGTGTGTGTGTGTGTGTGTGTGTGTGTGTGTGTGTGTGTGTGTGTGTTCCACAAATACCCTTGCTGATTTAAAACTATGTTCTTCCTTGTACTCGATGACCGTAACACAGCCAATCGGTAGTACAATCACCGGTTCATGTCTGCATACCTATTAATCTTGACCGATCGATCTATTTTGCACATGTATAGATCGTCCTGATGAACTGAAGTGCCAGATATTCGTCTCCACTAATGCTACTGTTAGATCTGATTGATAATTACTACTAGCTCACTTCAGCTCACAACAAGTTTTCATCAGCGATTAGATTTTTTTCTTTCTCTAATTTTCTTCTAGGCTATCAAACTAAAAAAAGGAAAATTATATCATGGAATTAAAAACACAAATACAAAAAACTTCCAATGTCTATTGTCGAAGGCCTTCTACCCAAGCACGAGCATGGTTGCTGCCGCGTGTGCCTCTGTACGACATCAGATCCCTATCATTCTCGATTTCTTTTACAAAATTCTCTTCATTTTCACATTAAGAAGATCCGAAATTAAATCATGACTGTCTGCGTAATCTTCACACCCGCTTATCTTTTTCTCCTTGCAACAGCGTTTAGTCGAACCAATGAATCGATTCCAGTTTACGACATCATTCAAAGCGAGCAGCCGATATGTTGCATAATTAACAATTTCAAAAAAAAGGTCAGGCAAAGGACTCCATTTCTGAATAATCTTCAGTGAAAAAAAACTATTTTGACAACACCCACTGACCTGGCAATTGACTGTTATGTAGTTCCCAAACACTGTGATTACAGTCATCAAAAATGCTAGAAGCTTTGATAGCACTCACCTGCACTGTCAGTCCGCCAAGTTAGCTTCTAACTTTAGAGAGGTCACGTGCAAGTTCTAGGCCTATGACGTAGAACAAGGACCAGACTGCTCTCTTCAGGCACAGGCGCCTGATGTTTTACACTGTATTGTGTTAACTAAAGTTGCAGTATTCACTGTGTTCAGAGATAAAAGAATAATAGTGGTAATGATAAAGCAACTTAGACAAAACCTCTAATGGATTCACCATCCCACTTAGGCATTTATAATTGATGATTCATTGTTGAAACGAAGAAGTGATATATTACTGAAAGAAAGAAAAAATGAAGAAAGGCAGGAAAGAAGGAAGGAAGGAAGGAAGGAAGAGATGATGACAATGACAATAACAATGACAATGACAATGACAAATTCTTTTATTTCGAGGATAATGAATAAGCACTTATGTGCTTTTTTACATCCAGTCCCCGCCCGTAGGGATACATCTTAATAATAACCCAACACTTATACACTCTCACAGTAGAACAAGGGGAAATAACCCTTTTCAGAACAGCCCCCCCCCCCCCCCCAACAAAAACAAAATAAAACAAAAAACAAAAAAAACAAAAAAAAACAAGCTAAAGAAAACCCTAAAAACACCCCCCCCCCAACCCCCCCCCCCCCCCCCCAACCAAAACAAACAAAGAAAAACCAAATCAACAAAAGAAGGAAAAAGAAAAAGAGAGAAAAAACAACAACAAGAACAACAACATAACCAAGAAAAATAACAACCAAACTTAATTAGTCATAGAGAGAGAGAGAGAGAGAGAGAGAGAGTAGAGAGAGAGAGAGAGAGAGAGAGAGAGAGAGAGAGAGAGAGAGAGAGAGAGAGAGAGAGAGAGAGATTCGGATGTTTATTCATTAGGCCATAGCCCATAATGAAGGGGAAAGTGAACAAAAAACCAAATCATCAGAAACATTAAAAACAAACATACAATCAACAATATGAGAATCATAATATTGAACTATGATGTTGTAATTTCTCTCAGCTTGAAGGCTTTGTGAAGGAAGTGAGACAAGTTCCAAATAACGTTATGTCTTGCAGAGGACATCAGCAAAGTTAATTTGAACGTGCAAGGCTGTCGAAAATATTTAGGTGAAATAATCTTATCTCTGAGCTCCTTAAGAAATAAACAGCACAGAACTAAATGTAACTCATCATCTTTACCACTTTTACAGAGAGGACATATCAAATAAATGTCATTACAATCTCTATATCGAAAGTGATGAGTGGCTAAACTTGAAATACCCAACCTAAACCTTGTGGTCACTATTTTCAAATGCCTGTCCATATCTGAAATCAAATACAACTTCATCTCATGTGAACTACAAAATAATCTATAAAAATCAAACCTCGTGCTATTTTGAACATGTTCACTCCACTTCTGCCATCTGCAGTCAACTAAACGTTGACGAAAAATTCTTAGAAATGCCTTTACACTTCCCACACCTTGATTTATCCACACATCACCAAAGCCATATTCATGCAAACAAATATGTACATACGTAGAGAGAGAGAGAGAGAGAGAGAGAGAGAGAGAGAGAGAGTCTCACCTGCAGAAGTCTGAGTGACTTCAGCATTACTGTCACCTGCTTTAGCGGACTCAGTTTGGGGCTCATGAGGAGTGCTTTCTTCTATGAAGTTTAACTTAGGGGCTGGCCAGTGGTGACACAACACTATGACCACCAGGGTGGCCCCTTGCAGCCGTGACCTCACGCTGAGAGGCCTTGGGTTGAAGGCTGTCAGTGGCGAGGACCGAGGACCGAATGAGCCACTCAAAAGCAACAGCACTGGCACGTAATGTTGTAATGCACAGTCAGACATGAGACAGCCCCCCAGCCCCCCCCCCCCCCCCCCCCCCACACACACACACACACACAAACCCATGTGACTAAACCTGCAAAACTGAGAGAGAGAGAGAGAGAGAGAGAGAAGAGAGAGGAGAGAGAGAGAGAGAGAGAGAGAGAGAGAGAGAGAGATTTTCTTACACTGCTGTGTTTATTAAATCGTGCCCCCAAACCCCCATCCCCTCCTCCCCCCCAAAAAAAAGACCAAAATAAATAAATAAACAAATAAAATAAAATAAAATTTCAGTTTTCATTTCTGTGACATTTTCGTATTAAGGCTATCAAAGTCATCTCTTTTAGGCCAGTAGTCTTGTTGTTGTTGTTCTTCTTCTTCGTTATGGAGGCACTGTACAAAAGAGCCATCTACCAGCTTCCTCCATATGTGCCAAAGCCTGGATCCAGTCTACGTATCAGTTTTCCTCTCATGGTGTCTGTCCATCCCCCCCCCCCCCCCCCCCCCCCCCCCCCCCCCCCCCGCCAAAAAAATCATGTTTACTTCCTCGTATCCCTCCCTACACAGTTGGTTTCCTGCAGTTTCGAGAGGCTGTTGGATCTTGTAAAGTATGTGGCCAGACCAACCTTGATTCTTTTCTTACTGGGGACGTCAGTCCAGTTACACTCGAAAACAACTTGATTTCTTCTGCCTGTGGTCTAAAAATCTGCAAACTGCTGATTCACTGTAGCCTGTGTCGACAGTTGGCAGTGTCGACAGACCGTCTGTGTACGGTGGTGACAATTGTTTCGACAAGGTCATCTTTCCGCACAACATGTAGACTACAGTAGATTATACTGGCTACCGCATACATACATTGCTGTGGAAGGGGGAGGAGTGGGGGTGGGGGAGGCTGGTTGTTAGAAGGATGCACTCAGTGATCTGATCGACAGAAAGTGATCACGGAGGCCGTTGGAATCTCCCCTGAGATATCTGTTCGAGGGGATTTCCCTCCGCCCTCCCGAAAATCCTTCCGATGAAACTAAAACTCGAGGTGCATACAGTGCCATTTTAAAGAGAAGAGTAAGCCAGCTATGGCTGGTGAGATGGATGACACAGGTGTACCCAGCATGCACTCTGTTACCTGGAGAGGGATGGACTACTTCACGAGGTCCATCTTGTTCCAGACAATGATGATAAGAAGAAAGAAGAAGAAGAAATTTTCAGCGCGCTGAAACTTGAAAAGCGCTGACATTCAACATTCACAGGCATCATGCAACCGTTCACGAACAAAATTAACAGATTTTACACACACACACACACACACACACACACACACACACACACACACACACACACACACACACACACACACACACACACAGAGCAAATGCATTGCTTATTCAATGTACCATCTGGAAATAAAAATTTGACTTGACTTAACTTCACACACACATATTCTGAATCTGAATCTCTGAATCTGAATCTTCACACACACACACACACACACACACACACACACACACACACACACACACACACACACACACACACACACACCCTCTCTCTCTCTCTCTCTCTCTCTCTCTCTCTCTCTCTCTCTCTCTCTCTCTCTCTCTCAGGCGCGGTGATGCCTGTCAAAACTAGGAACAGATAAGAGGTGTACTTTAGGGGAAGAGCCAAGGTCAGACATAAGTAGGTCTTTAGGTTGAGTTTGAAAGTAGGCCTATCAACTGTAGGCTACGTTTTGGGCAAAGTGAGAGAGGGAGGTCATTCCAGATGGATGGACCAGAAATAGAGAGAGAGCAACGGCCAGCAGTTGATTGTTTGTATCTGGGTGTTTGAAAGCATAAGGTATCAGCTGCAGAACGGAGGGAGAGAGGTGGAGTTTACAGGTGAAGACAGTCACAGAGATATGAAGGTGCAGCTTTGTGGAGACATTTGTAACAGAGGGAACCATTCTTATACTTCACCCTCTGTGAAATAGGCAGCCAGTGAAGAGAGATCTAAGAGAGGAGTGATGTGTTCTTTTTTCTTTCTTTCTTATAACTAGTGGAGCTGCAGAGCTATTATACGTTGAAGGGAGAACATTGAACAATGAACATGCTGCCAGAGAAGGAAAGGTCTGCCTTACAGCCAAACACTCCTCACACAGAGTTGGGAGATGTCAGATCATGCAAGGATGACTTTGTGTGTGTGTTGTGTGTGTGTGTGTGTGTGTGTGTGTGTGTGTGTGTGTGTGGTGTGTGTGTGTGTGTGTCTTGTGTGTGTGTGTGTGTGTGTGTGTGTGTGGTGTGTGTGTGTTCTGTTGTTGTTGTCTTCGATTTTACGTCTGTTCACTCTCGGTGATATTAGACGAGAGAAAAAAAAAGAGGGGTGAGTGAGAATTGAGGTGGTGGTGGAGGTCCAACTGAAAAATGCGTGGGAAGGGGGGGGGGGGGGGGGGGGGGGGGAGTGCTAATCATGAAAAGAAACCGTGCAAAGAAAAAGGTACAATTAAAAAAAAAACCAAATTAAAAAAAAATCTTTAAAATTAATGAAACTATAATAAAAGTCCTATAGGACTATGCCAGAGACCTTTTGCAATATCAACTGCCAAATTCAAATTATTGAATATGCTTCTAAGGGAGTTGTTAGAAAATTGGGGTAAAAAAGCTTTTGTATTCTTACATTCAAATACTATATGAGTATTAGAGATATTCTTACCACATAGACATTTACTGTTTCTACTGAATTTGGTTACGAATGCATTACGCTTTATTTCTATAAAACAAACTCTCACTCTTCTTGCTGTTGAGATATTTGAGTAAGCCTTAGAATGGCTCACGACTCTTACATTATCAGTATTGATGACAGATCTGTTAAAAAAATCTCTCTTTTAGGTGATAGGTTTCTGTGTCATTTCTCCATGATGTTTGTTCTAATAAGTGATAACCATCTTGTAATGATAAAGGCACGTGCAATGCTACTGATTCCCGTCCATACTTTGCACCTCTTTTAGCAGCTCTATCAGCCCACTCATTTGGAAAGAATCCACTGTGTGAAGGCACCCAACAGAATGTGACACTTATGCCCTTTTAACCTTAAAAGGTGTATTATATGCCTAATCTCTAATGTAATGTTTGAAGTTTTCTTGTACCACAAGGATTTTAAAGCGTACAATACCGACTTAGAATCAACACAAAGAAGGATTTGAAATATGCACAATGGCAAATCAAGAACATAATTTAGAGCCATTAAGATTGCTACTAGTTCCACCATAAAAATCGAATGATGTTTACCAACACAGAATGAATTTTCAATTTTTAAAGATGGTATAACAAAAGCTGAACCTGTTTCTTGATTACCCAGGCGTGATCCATCTGTATAAATTTGTAAAAGATGAAAATACTTATGATGGATGTGGGATAGAACATCAGAAACCATAATATTCAGATTATCATTCTTTTTATTTTTATTTTTACATTAGTTACCTCTATGTCAAAGGTGCACTATTCATCTCCCACGATGGGCAAGGTAATATTGCCTCTCGTTTGTCCATTCTGCGTTGATTGACATTAGAACTTTCCACTAGATCAGACACATATGTGTTAATGGACATTAAGGAAGATATAATCTTTTGCTCTTTTAGGAAACTGTAGTTCAGATTTTACTTCTACTTCCTCAGAGATGAAATTTTCAGTTGTTCTGTTTCTAAGAACATATTTAGCACATGCTAGTTGATGGTAATCATCCAAAAGCAATGAATCAACTTCATTGTACGTTCCCAGAGCTGATGCATGATACGGAACACCAGGGGCAAGCCTGTAAGCTTTACAGTCTACACTTTGCAGCTTTTTAATCAAAGACTTTGGCGCAGTGAAAAAGATTTCTTGTCCAAATGATAATTTCGAATGAACAAGAGATGTAGCTAAACATTTTAGATTGAATATGTCTTGTCCCCAGAATTGTTTACTAATTATCTTCAGTAAGTTTATGCACTTTCTTGCCTTTGTTAATAAGTGCTCAATATGTGTATTCCAAGTTAGCTTTGAAGTTAGAATAACACCTAAGAACTTTATCGTATTTTTGTATTCAATTATTTCAGTCCCAATCCTATACGTTGGTAGCTCCTCCGGGTTACTGCCATTATTAAAAAGCACAACATGAATTTTTTGGTGGACAAAGTAAATCCATTTTCAAGCATATATTTGGTGATATTATCAAGGTGGCTTTGATATACCCTTTTAATGTAATTTAAGGCTCTTTTTGGTGTATTACGTTTCACAGTAGCGTTCATCCACATGCATATATCATCCGCGTATTGTACTAAGATGATATCCTTCGATAAATTCATTGGAAGATCATGCAGCAAGATATTAAACACTCTGTCACTCTGTCAGACAGTCATTCAAAGACCATTTCATATGGTCATGTCACTCTGTCAGACAGTCATTCAAAGACCATTTCATATGGTCATGTCACTCTGTCAGTCATTCAAAGACCATTTCATATGGTCATGTCACTCTGTCAGACAGTCATTCAAAGATCATTTTTGCAAGGGACAGTCCAGGGAGGTGAAAGAAATGGATGGACGTTGTCACTGAATACCCCTAATTCCATAGCCACCACCACCACCACCACCACCACCACCCAAAATGGGGAAAAATGCTGAGACTAATGCATGGGCGCAGGACCACCACAAACGGAGAGATCTGGTGTACTGTACTGAAGTGTGTGCTCTGTTTGTTCGCTTGTCTGTCTGTCTGTCTTCTTAGTCAAGTCAAGTGAAAATTTTATTTTATATTAGTAGAACGCTGAGTCACCTATTGTCTGTCATATGAGCGAAAATGCATTGTGCTGCCGTTAAGCGCCTGACAAGTCAGGCCCAGCCCATCTGACTTCAGCTTGGGAGAGCACTGTTCTTCTTTTTAGTCCTTCTACCTCCGACTTCGGAATATTTGCTGATTTCATCTTGTTTGTCCCCCCCCCCCATCCATCCTTTAAAAAATAAATAATATGAGGGCCTGGTGTAAAGAAGCCCCTGCATTATCCAATAACCTTCGGTGAAATATTCCTCTTCAAAGAATTAAGTTCTCTCTCTCTCTCTCTCTCTCCTCTCTCTCTCTCTCTCTCTCTCTCTTCTCTCTCTCTCTCTCTCTCTCTCTCTCTCTCTCTCTTCCTCTCTCCTCTCTTTTCTCTCTTCTGCTCCATCAGTTTGTCAAAAAGGTACATTAAAATTTTATATTTTTTATTACTTGTTGTTTTGAATGCTTATTGAATGGTTTCTTTTGTGGCTATTATGTAAAGTGCTTGTTGCTTTATTTGGTGTGTTTTGTCACTGTACTGCAAATTGCGAGCGCTTTGATTTGTTGCTTTACAAGATTCAGCGCTATATAAATTCCATACATTATTATTATTATTATTATTATTATTATTATTAAATTGCTTGTTTGTGTTGCAATGACCCCCTCCTGGGTTGGAGCTCTGAGGTTGGCGGATGGTGGCATGTTGAGCAAAAGATGGCTATTGCCTGTCACTGGCGTGGCTGCATTCCAGCTGGGAGGATTTGTTATGCTTGATTTTATGACTTGTTGTTGTGTTGTTGTTGTGTTTGGGTCTGTTAATATCTTGAATGAAAATGCTGTTGTTGTTGTTGCTTTCTTCTTCGATGATGTGAAAACTTCTCTCTCTCTCTCTCATCTCTCTCTTCTCTCTCTCTCTCTCTCTCTCTCTCTCCCTCTGTCTGTCTCTTCTCTCTCTCTCTATCTCCTCTTAGTGGTTAAATGAGTTTTTCATTATCTCTAAAGTTTATCTTGTCACTGTCATTCTGCTCCCCCTATCTCTCTGTCTCTCCTGTCTTTGTCTCTCTGTCTCTCTCTCCTCCTCTCCCCCTCTCCCTCTTTCTCCTCTCTCTTATTTGCCTTATTCCTTCATTCTTAATCACCCCTAGTACCTTTCATTTGATGTATTTAATCTTCATTGGAATGTATCTAAAACTGTGTTCTTACTTGTTGCTTACTTTGTTTCTTAAGGTTTTTTTGCAAATGCTGTGGTTTTTCTCCATTTTCTTTACATTTATTTGATTCTTATTTTTGATAATGGTGTGATTGGGGGGGGCGGGGGAAAGGTAGAGCTCGATCTGTCAATGTTTTCTGGTCCTTTTGGAGGCATGGTTAAAGATAGCTCTTATCTCATTTTCTCTAAATTTCGAGATCTGTGTCGAGTTGTGTTGTCTCTCTCTTCTGTCTGTCTCTCTCTCTCTCTCTCTCTTCTCACCCCTTCCCCCCGCTCTCTTTGTTAGGATTAATTATGTTGGGATCTTTTCACCCTTCCTTATACCACTTTGTGTAAATTTTAAAATTCTACTTCAAGTTGATCATTTTGTTTGTTAGGGGGGTCTTTTTCAAAGATAAAATTTCGGCCCCTCTGTCTCTCTCCATCTCCCTTCTTTAGCGTTTATTTGAAATCATTAGTTGATAAATGACCCAGTCCCTACTGGGGGCAAGGGCCGGGTGAAAAAGAGTAGGCTCGTCATGTCAATGCTTATCTGTAACCTTTTGGAATAAAGAGTAGCAATCAATCTCTCTCTCTCCTTTTACAGATCTGTGTGTGTGTGTGTGTGTGTGTGTGTGTGTGTGTGTGTCTCTCTCTCTCTCTCTCTCTTCTCACCCCTTACCCCGACTGCTCTTTGTTGAGGGATTAGTATTATGTAGTGTGATCTATGTTAAATTTCCTTATACACGTTGTGTAGGTCCACCAATCTACTCATCAAGTCTGAGTCATGTAGTAAACCAGCGAACATTCTAGAATAAACAAACAACACCCCCCCCACACACACACACACACACACTCTGTAAGTGTCCAAGTCTAGTCAAGACTTGATTTAGAAACCACCAGTCCACATGCATTTATAAGATTTAAGAAGGTATAGGCTAGGGTTGGGGGAGCTCAGTGGTCAGAGCACTCGCATTCCCCCAGCCAAGTTAAGCAGTGTTGAGCATGGTTACCACTTGGATGGGTGACCGTTTGCGCGCCTTGGCTTCAGTACAGTTCCCCAGTTCACCCAGCTGTAAATGGATGCTTGCCTCTTTAGGGTCAGGGAAGGTAAAGCAGCGAGGGAGAGGACCCCCCTCAATATGCTGGCCCCTAGAGAAGTTGAGGTCTCTGATGCCTTACTCCCCTACGACCATATAGGTTATGGGACACCTTTACCTTTTTATAGGCTACTGGCATCTGCCACAATTTCAATCAGTTCTATCTATGAAAGTGAAAGGGATGAGGTGCATATTTTGCTTGAGATGCAACAGAAATTGTCATTTATCTGCCAAAATGCCAGTCACTGGACTGCCAAACTGCTGTGGAGACTGGCTGCCTTAAACACCCTGCTGACCAACAGCCTGGTATCCAGCTGGAAGATAGCTGGTGAGGATCACAACACAGCATTGTATTAGGACTGAAAGCTGTTGACAGCTCACTGTCAATGCTCATGGCCCACAGAAACACAGGTTCAGTATTTTCTGAAAAAGGCCCCTAACCAGGTACGATGTGATCAAGAAAGAAGCAGACAACGGAGGCAGCAGAAAGAAACAGACAACAGAGGCAACAGAAAGAAACAGACAACAGAAAGAAGCAGACAACAGAAGCAACAGAAAGAAGCAGACACAGAAAAAACAACAGAAAGAAGCAGACAACAGAACAACGAAAGAAGCAGACAACAGAAGCAACAGAAAGAAAAAGACAACAGAGGCAACAGAAAGAAACAGACAACAGAGGCAACAGAAAGAAACAGACAAGAGGCAACAGAAAGAAGACCAGACAACAGAAGGCAACAGAAAGAAACAGACAACAGAAAAACAAACAGAAAGAAACAGACAACAGAAGCAACAGAAAGAAAGAACAACAAGAAAGAACAGACAACAGAGCAACAGAAAGAAACAGACAACAGAGCAACAGAAAGAAACGACAACAGAGGCAACAGAAAGAAACAGACAACAGAGGCAACAGGAAAGAAAAACAGACAACAGAGGCAACAAAGAAACAGAAACAGAAAAAAGACAACAGAGCAACAGAAAGAAAGACAACAGAAAGAAGAAACAGACAACAGAGGCAAGCAGAAAAGAAACAGAAACAGAAAAGAACGAGCAACAGAAGAAACAACAACAGAGGCAACAGAAAGAAAAACAGAAACAGAGAGCAACAGAAAGAAACAGACAACAGAAAAGAAGAGACAACAGAAGCAACAGAAACAGACAACAGAAACAGGAAACAACAGAGGCAACAGAAAGAAACAGACAACAGAGGCAACAGAAAGAAACAGACAACAGAGGCAACAGAAAGAAACAGACAACAGAGGCAACAGAAAGAAACAGAACAACAGAGAAAGAAGAACGACAACAAGAAAAGAAACAGACAACAGAGGCAACAGAAAGAAACAGACAACAGAGGCAACAGAAAGAAACAGACAAAAGAAACAGAACAGAGAACAGACAGACAAAGAAAGAAACAGACAACAGAAGGCAACAGAAACAGAAAAAACAGACAACAGAGGCAACAGAAAGAAACAGACAACAGAAGCAACAGAAAAACAGACAACAGAGGCAACAGAAGAAACAGACAAAGAGGCCAGAAAGAAACAGACAACAGAAGCAACAGAAAGAAAAGAACAACAGACACAGAAAGAAACAGACAACAGAAAAAAGACAACAGAAAGAAGACAAGACAGACAACGAACAGAAACAGGAACAAAGAGGCAACAGAAAGAAACAGACACAAGGCACAGAAAAAACAGACAACAGACACAGAAAGAAACAGACAACAGCAACAGAAACAGACAACAGAAGCAACAAAGAAACAGACAACAGAGAACAGACAAGAAAACGACAACAGAGCCAACAAGAAGAGACAACAACAAGGCAACAGAAAGAAACAGCAGCAACAGAAGGAAGCAGAACCAGACAACAGAGGCAACAGACAAGACAACAGCACAACATGGCAGCAACAGAAACAACAACAGATCACAAGGAAACAGAAGAACAAAGAAAGCAGAGCAACGAAGACACAGAAAACAGAGCAATCTGTATTGAGTACAGACAACGACGCAACAGAGCAGAACAACACAGAAAGACAACAGACAGACAGATAAAAACATGATGCTACCGAAGAAGCAGAAGAACGGCAACTACAGAAAGAAACACGATCTTGCTATCTAATTGCATGTCAGACACAAAGACACAATGAACAACAGATGCATCAGCAAGAAGCCAACACAGCAAGACATAACCACCAAAGAACATGGACACACGACATGAGGACGAACGACCACGTCAAAGCGCAGGCAAAGCCAACGCCTTGCATGCACCTAGCAGCACAACGAACACAGCACTGGACAACCGTACAACACAACACAGAAAGATGTGCTTACACCTCAGCTAGCTATGGAACATGTGGCACTTGTCCGTCGCACAAACATGCAAACAACACTTACGACCCGAAGCAACACAAACTCACACGGCCGACCTCTAGCGCTGGAACATGCGCAGTCGACGCTTGACTGAAACAAACCAGGTAGATGAGCACTGAGACAAGGAGCACATGAGAAAGACACGAGACAAAGCAACGACAATTCTTTTATTTTGAGGATAATGAATAAGCACATGGTATGTTGTAGACAATTTTTTACGAAGATCTATAAACACCGGCAGGAAAGAACGTTGCACCTCCTTCGAAAATGCATCCTTCAGACAAACATTGCTTGAAACAGCAAACATCATGCCTGGATTCCTGTCACTGTAATGGCATCACATCACGTGGGGCATTGTTGCTTCATGACACAGTGCTAAACTAGCTTATCAGCTTTAATGGCTATACAATTGTTCTCTCTCTTTCTTTCTCTCTCAGACACAAACATACACACATACACACACTTACACACACACAAAGAAAACAAACACACACACATGCACACGCACACACGCACGCACGCGCGCGCGCGCGCACACACAAACACACACACGCACGCACACTCTGAGAGAGACACGCACAAACACACACGCGCGCCCACGCGCGCGCCCACGCGCGCACGCATGCACGCACTGAGACACACACAGGCATGCACGCACTGAGACACACACACACACGCACACAAACACACACACCTCTAAGCTGCGTTTGGGGCAAAGATAGGTAGGCCACACTGGTATGTGTGTCAGACAATGACACT
>CM054146.1:6458234-6463234 GCA_028751875.1 Rapana venosa
AACACACACACACACCACACACACACCAAACACACACACACACACACCACACACCACCACACACACACACACACACACACCACACACACACACACACACAACCACAACACACACCACCAAACCACACACACACACACAACACAACACACAACCACCACCACACACACACACCACACACACACACGCACACCACAGACCACACACACACCACACAACACAAACACACCACCCACACAACACCACACACCACACACACACACACCAACACACACCCACAACCCACACACAACTGACCCCATCAACCACACTCACACACACACACCCCCTGAGAAAACACTCACAATGACTCCTTTACAGCACAACAGAAGCAACCCCACACTTCAGCATCAAAATCGCACACAAACACAGAAACACTACCCCACCAGCGAAACACTAGCAATCCCACAGACACCAGACACTACACACACACAGAACACCCACCTGGCAACATCCCCACATAAACTTAATTCCACATTTTTTCACTGATAGCAATTTACCATACAAACCCCAACACCAATACCTTATACCACATCCAACAACACAACACCATTCTCCCCCAAACTAACTCTAAAAACACACAGAAGATCTTGAAACGAGGACCAAGACAGTTACCCGTGGGTAAGACCCTGACCTCTTAAACATCACTCAAACACCAACATTTCTTCAAATGTCTAAATCATAATCCCACATAAACTCAAACCCGCCACTGGAAAACACCCACAGACAACGGACAACACCACTCCACACTACAAAACACACTACCACCCCCTCCACCCACAACCACACCAACCAACTCTACAACAAACCAACCACCCTACACGACACACACACCCCCAACCCCCCACTCAAACCCCCTCCAACATCACCCACAAACCACACAACCAACCCACACACCACCCCACCTACACCACACACACCCCACCACAACCCCACCCCACCCCACACCACACACCACACCACCCCCAAACACACACCACCACCCACAACACCACTACCACAACACACAACGCCCACCCCACATACAAACCCACACCCAACCACCCCACACATACCCCCCCACCCAACAACACACCACAACCCACCCACCCCACCCAACACACCACCCCACACCCACCACCCCCACACCCCCCACACCACCCCCCCACCCACACCAAACACCCCACAACCACCCCACCCCCCACCACTCACCCCAACCTTTAACTACCACCACCAAACAACCATCACCAAAACCCCTTACCACAAACAACACAACCACAACACACACACACCCCCACAACCACCTAACACCACCCTACACCAAACACACCTACACAAATTTACAACCCACCACACCACGCCACCAACTTACCAACACCCAACCCCCTACCCACCACCATCCCCACCACACCCTCACGCACCACCCCCCATCACATTTAAAACCCGCCAACCCAAAAAACCACACACACACCCACCACAACACCAAACCTCACACACACACTACAAACCCCCACAACTCACACTATCCACCAACATACACACACACACCACCCCCAAACACACAAAACCACGCACTCCACTAATCACACACACCCCCCACACACTCAACACACACACAACCCCACACTCAAAAACAACCACTCAACACACCACACACTACACACACACACAGAATACACTGTATAACAAACAAACCACCCACAACGTACACAAACACACCAACACACACACACACTAAAGCAACTCACACCACAACACACACATCACACACACAACACCCACCCACCACCACCACTCCCCCAAAACAACATAACACACACACACACACACACCCAAAACACACATCACACAACCACCAAGGGTGACACACATACCCCAAACCACACACAAAACCAAACACCTCACCACCACCAAATCACTCCCTAAACACACACACACACCAACAATAACCACACACACTACAATACACAAAATCTCTACACACACACACATACACACACACACCACACACACAAACCACACACACAACACCACACACACACACACACACACACACACCACACACCACCCCACACACACACACACACACACACACACACACACACACACCACACACACCACACACACTGATTCCCAGTTCTGTAGATTCAGACTAGCGAAACGAAGCCCCCTGTGAAGAGAGGTAATGGCGTCCTTTTACAGGCATGCAGCAGGAAGTCTGTTATGGACAGCCTAACAAGACTTCATGCATCAAAGAATCTCAACGAGAAGGCGTTGTTGACAGAAGACCTGCCCTCATATGCGAAAACTCTAGTTTGAATATCTTCTCATATGGAAATCTTCATTTGGAATATTTTCTCATAACATGGAAAAACTCCACTTGGAATATTTTCCCACATGGAAAATTTTAATTTTGACAATTTTTTTTTTTCTGATTTGATGCATTATTTTATAAGAAAACAGAATATTTGTTTTAAGCCTTATATAATCGCAACAACTAGGTTTAAACCATTCTCCCCCAAACTATGATCTGGGAATAAACAGAAGGAAGGGATTTTCTTGAAACGAGAGAGAGAATAGAGTTACACTGTTTTACCCTGTGGGGGGTAGAGTTGAGTTCTCTTTTTGGGTAGGTCTCTTTGTAAACAATTCCTCGAAAACAAGGAACTTTTTTTTTATTGGTCTATTCATAAAATATTTCGTGATAATAATAAAGAGAGTTTTAAGTAAGCGAGCATGCACTGCTTTGGGAAAAAGGAGAGATGGGAGGAAGGGGGGGGGGGGGGGAGGTGGCATTCTTGAGAATGTTGACGGCACTCCTGGGTTAAGTGAAATGTAGAGCCTATTTTCATTATTGGTATTTTTCTTTTAATCATCTTAAAGGCTAAATAACGCTGAGTTCGGGAGAAACCCGGGGCTTGTCAATATAAATAGCATCCCCACGTTCTAGAAATCCTGTGCAAGGAATTCCCTCTTTTCTATCCCTCTCTTTGTTTCCTACCTTGTTTCTTTTCTTCCTGTCACCCCCTTCTTGTCTGTTTTCTGCCTTCTTGGTCCATTCTCCTGCCTTTTTTTTCCCCCAGAAAGACAAAAGATAACAATTCTCCCCTACACCGAGGTCGGATGCGCTGGGCCTGACTTGTCAGGCGCTTAACGGCAGCGTGACGCATTTTCGCTCATATAACAGACAACAATGGCTGCTGTCTGGGCGTTGGAGGAAAACGAGTTGTGGGTTTGCAGTGTTTTCTAGTGACGTGGGATCGGTGGTCTATTTATTTATTTATTTATTTATTTATTCTTTTATATCGAGGATAATGGAATAAGCACTTATGTGGTTTTTACATCCAGTCCCCGTGTGTATGCGGTTTTGTAAATTCTGTCATCTGTTCCCACCGGCACACAATGGCCTACTCTTACGAAAAGCGGAACAGGATTTTTAACGTGTGCGCAAGATGTTCTGCGTGCGTTCGCATACGGGGCCTCGGTTTATAGTCTCATCCAAAGGACTTTTGGGGAGAGTGGAGTCTGCACTGATGTTAACTCCAGGGGAAAATATCCCCCTTGAACGGGAATCGAACCCGGGTCGTCAGATTGCGAGCGCAATGTTCTAACCACTTGGCTATCCCGTCCTATCCCTGCATGTGGTGTGGTGTAGTGTAGTGTGGTGTGGTGTGGTGTAGTGTTGTGTGGTGTAGTGTGGTGTCGTGTGGTGTAATGTGGTGTGGTGTGGTGTGGTGTAGTGTGGTGTGGTGTGGTGTAGTGTGGTGTGGTGTGGTGCAGTGTGGTGTGGTGTAGTGTAGTGTGGTGTGGTGTGGTGTGGTGTAGTGTGGTGTGGTGTAGTGTGGTGTAGTGTAGTGTGGTGTGGTGTAGTGTGTTGTGGTGTATGTGTGGTGTAGTGTGGTGTGGTGTGGTGTGGTGTGGTGTGGTGTAGTGTGTTGTGGTGTAGTGTGGTGTGGTGTGGTGTAGTGTGGTGTGGTGTAGTGTTGTGTGGTGTAGTGTGGTGTGGTGTACTGTGGTGTGTGTGGGTGTAGTGTGGTGTGGTGTAGTGTGGTGTGGTTGTGTGGTGTAGTGTGGTGAAGTGTTAGTGTGGTGTGGTGTCGTGTGGTGTGGTGTAGTGCGGTGTGGTGTGGTGCAGTGTAGTGTGGTGTAATGTCGTGTGATGAGGTGTTGTGTAGTGTAGTGTAGTGTGGTGCAGTGCAGTGTAGTGTAGTGTAGTGTAGTGTGGTGTAGTGTAGTACAGTGTAGTGTAGTGTGGTGTAGTGCGGTGTAGTGTTGTGTAGTGTAGTGCAGTGTAATGTAGTGTAGTGTGGTGTAGTGTAGTGGGGTGTAGTGCAGTGTAGTGTAGTGTAGTGCAGTGTAGTGTAGTGCAGTGTAGTGTAGTGCAGTGCAGTGTAATGTAGTGCGGTGCAGTGTAGTGTAGTGTAGTGTAATGTAGTGCAGTGTACTGTAGTGTAGTGCAGTGTAGTGAAGTGCAGTGTAGTGTAGTGTAGTGTAGTGCGGTGCAGTGTAGTGTAGTGCGGTGCAGTGCAGTGCAGTGCAGTGCAGTGCAGTGTAGTGTAGTGTAGTGTAGTGCGGTGCAGTGTAGTGTAGTGTAGTGTGGTGTAGTGTAGTACAGTGTAGTGTGGTGCAGTATAGTGTAGTGTAGTGTAGTGCGGTGTAGTGTAGTGTAGTTTAGTGCAGTGTAATGTAGTGTAGTGTAGTGTAGTGTAGTGCAGTGTAGTGTAGTGTAGTTTAGTGCAGTATAGTGTAGTGTAGCGTAGTGCAGTTTAGGGCAGTGTAGTGTAGTGTAGTGTAGTGCAGTGCAGTGCAGTGTAGTGCAGTGCAGTGTAGTGTAGTGTAATGTAGTGCAGTGTAGTGTAGTGCAGTGTAGTGAAGTGTAGTGCAGTGCAGTGCAGTGCAGTGTAGTGCAGTGTAGTGTAGTGCAGTGTAGTGTAGTGTAGTGTAGTGAAGTGTAGTGTAGTGTAATGTAGTGCAGTGTAGTGCAG
>CM054146.1:6468234-6495734 GCA_028751875.1 Rapana venosa
CTGTGAATGTCTTCACTTGTACACTCCTTCTCGTTCTCTCCGCTCTGCTGCAGATACCTTGTCCTTACGAATACCTAGATTCAACCAATCCACCATCGGCCGTCGCTCTTTCTCAATTTCTGGTCCATTGATGTGGAATGATCTCCCTCTCTCTCTCTGCCAAAAGCCTTCTTATGACACTTTTAAATCCAGTCTCAAGACATTTATTTCAAACCTAAGATTTTCCTCTCCTGCTTCATCTCATAGTTTTTTCCTGCCTTCAACAGCCAAGATTCTATTGCCCTGCCAGGGTCTGTAACCTCTGTGTGTGTGTGTGTGTGTGTGTGCGTGCGTGCACATTTGGACTTGATGGAACTATTACTTGCTACTGGTTGTATGACTGTGTAAGAATGAGTTGAGTGCAAGCCTTTGATTTGTCTCTGCAAGATATAGGCTATATAAATTCCATTTATTATTATTTATTAACGTCTTGTGTCAGTGTGGCATCATGAGAAGTTAGCTACGTGACTTTCTGAAATGGCAATCCTGTTGTACTTTTGCCTTGTCGCTCTTGATATTGTCATTGTTGGCTCCATGCGTGTACGTGTGTTTTCACTTATTTTTAATTTTTTATTTTATTCTTTTATTTCGAGGATAATGGAATAAGCACTCATGTGCTTAAAAAAAAATCCAGTCCCGTATGCTGTCCATTACGTCTTTCATAGATATTAGACAATAAAAAGTGAATGTGTGGGTGTGCTTGCGTGTGGTTCGTGCGGGCGCGTGTGTGTGTGTGACATCAAGTGCTGTCAACTTTTAAGATGTGTGTTATATTTTATGTATATATTGCTTAAAGCATGTTGTGTCATCTTAAAACGCCACTCATAACTTCTCTATTGAGATAGTAAAGTATCTCTGGGTCGTGAGTCTTGAGACTTTGCCCGTATAGAGCGCAGTGCGGGTGATCTGTCGATAACTGAGGGCGCAGATTTCTTTTCCTTCTTCCTCATCCAAGGCTCATACAGCTGCTACTGTCTGACATAGGCCTATTTGAGTCTCTGCAGGGGTGTCATTGGGTGGATGCTTTCCCCTGGATTTAACAGTACTCCTGACTTCACTCCCCTGAAAGTCCTTCAGACTAATGCATTATTGTTACGAATTGGCGTTTGTTCACTGATGTTTTGCTCTAGACTAATGCATTATTGTTACCATTGGCGTTTGTTCACTGATGTTTTGCTCTACCTCTTTGTACCCGTCATTCATTCTTTTGATATGATATATAAGTTTTTGTTTCGCGATAGCCCCAAAGAAGAGTTAATGGGGAAAACCCCCATTGTGAATTGTAAAACTGTGGAGTGTAGTGAAGTGTAGTGTAGTGTAGTGCTGTGGGTACAGTGTGGTGTAGTGTAGTGTAGTGTAGTGCAGTGTAGTACAGTGTGGTGTAGTGTACTGTACTGTAGTGTATGTAGTAGTGCATGTAGTGTAGTAGTGTAGCGTAGTGTAGTGTAGTGAGTGTTCTACATACTATGTACTAATGTAGAACATACTTTATGTAGTAATGTACACACGTTCAACTCAACTGTCTAGACAGCAGCACGACCTCAACTTGTCCTAGAAGCAAGCACGACCTCAACTGTGTCCTAGAAAGCAGGCCACGACCCTCAACTTGTCCTAGAAAGCAGCCACGACCCTCAACTTGTCCTAGAAAGCAGGCCACGACCCTCAACTTGTCCTAGAAAGCAGGCAGACCCACTGCCTGACACACACCCAAAGCCAGGGCACAGCTGCCCCACCACTCCTCAGCGAGGTCAGGGGAAGTCAGGTCCAAACTGAAACCGACAAAAGGACCACGTATTTCATGTGGGTACAGCGTAGGTAGGGGACGGGATAGCTCAGTGGTCACAGCACTCGCTATTCCCCACCCAAGGTTAAGAAGCATCTAGCGTGGTTACCAAGTGGATGGGTGACCGTTTGCGCACCTTGGCTTCAGTACAGTTCACCCAGCTGTAAATGGGTATCTGCCTCTTTAGGGTCAGGGAAGATAAAGCAGCGAGGGAGAGGAGATGGGCGCCGCCCTCAATATGCTGGCCCTAGAGAAGTGAGGTCTTCTGACGCCTCGCTCCCCTACGACCACATAGGTTGTGGAACACCTTGACCTTTTTACTTGTACAGAGTAGGTACAAAGACATTTTTCATGCGGCCCTGGAGAAAAGCAAACAGGTAGACATACGTGTAAACAAATATTCATGTTGTGTAGAATGAATCGTCATTGTTTGTTAAAAAATGAATGTTGGCACCATATGACCAAAAAAAAAATTATGAAAAGAAGCGGGGGGGGGGGGGAGAGGGGAAGACAGATGGAAGGAAGGAAAGAGAAGCAGGAGAAGAAGAAGAAGAAGAAGAAGAAGAAGAAGAAGAAAAAAAAGAAGAAGAAGAAGAAGGAGGAGGATAGAAAAAGAGAGAAAGAAGAGTAAAGGAGCAAGAAAGAGAGTGTGTTTGCGTGTGTGGAGAGAGAGAGAGAGAGAGAGAGAGAGAGAGAGAGAGGAGAGAGAGAGAGAGAGAGAGAGAGAGAGAGAGAGAGAGAGAGAGAGAGAGAGAGAGAGAACTCGAACTCGAAATATTTATCACAAAAAGGCCATTGGCCCATACATGAAGGGGGGTTGCCGAGCTGCTAGTATTTTAGTGAGAAAAAGAAGGAAGCACACCCCCCAAAAAAAAAAACCCAACAACAACAACACCCCCCCCCCCCACACCAAACACACCAACAAACAACCAACAACAACAACAAACCACAATCCCAAAATGTTTTTATATAACCGCAACCACCACACAAGATATCTCTTATTCTAAAAGCTTTACACAAATATAAAGCAAGCTGGCACAATCTCAGGGTGACTAGATGCCATGAGTAGACAGAATCAAAATAAATTAGGCTGGGGAGAGAGAGAGAGAGAGAGAGAGAGAGAGAGAGAGAGAGAAGAGAGAGAGAGAGAGAGAGAGAGAGAGAGAGAACACTGTACAAATCTAATGTACATCAGCCTTGGCTATAGTGCATTGTGTTTGGGGGTAACTCAGAACACAGTGAATCTAAAACTAATAGCCGCAAACCAAAGTGAGGAGTAACATCTGAAGCTGAATGGTGAATCCAAAAACTACTGTTCTGCTTCATTAGATCCATAATGGATATCAGTAATGAGCACAGCAATCAAGACAAACACATGTTGGCGCATTATTCAACTGAGACTGTCTTATTCCGTACATGCTAGGATGCTAGGATGAATGAGAACGCTTTGATTTGGTTTTTTTGCAAGATATTGCGCTGTATAAATTCCATGTATTATTATTATTATTATTATTATTACATACACTTAAACCAATGCTTTTTCTTCTTCCATTGAAGGAGTGAAAAATGAATCTATATATATTGTGTCTGAGGTCACAGTTTGCAGCTTTAAGAAGAAGACGACAAACTGTAGTGTTTAGTTAGGAACTTCCCTCTTAAATCTGTGTATATGGACACTGTAGAAAACTGAGCTTCATTGTCAGCTATAGTTCTGCAGAGCGGGCGTGCTTTGTCTTGACTAGTTTCACTAAATCATTGACATTGTTACTTAATAATAATAATAATAATAATGTATGGAATTTATATAGCGCTGAATCTTGTAAAGCAACAAATCAAAGCGCTCAGATTTTATTTCATACCACTTTAAGTCACGGCAGATTTCTCTCCGTGAAATTCGGGCTGCTCTCCCCGGGGAGAGCGGGAGAACGCGTCGCCACTTAGCGCTGCGCCACCCTTTCACCCTTTTTTTTCCTTTTTTTTTCTGCAGCTGTATTTGTTTCCCTATCAGAGTGGCTTTTTTTCTTAATGGTAAAACGGTCCGTATGCGTAATAGCCACCTGACAACGGTACGGTTTAACAGATTCAACATACTTTTTTTTTTCAAAAATGCCTTCAAAGGATCTGTAAATTTCTTATATCTCTCTCTGTCTGTTCCTGACCCATACCATTCTTGGATAAATTGATTGCTGTTTAAATAAACACAGAAAAGTCCTTATATCACTAACACCGCAACAATCTGCACCAGAACATGAAGTTAGGGGAAAATGAGGAAAATTTTGTTGTGACGTTATTGCAGGTGCCTATGCTTTACTTCGTAACAGTTGAATAGTTGCTAAAGTAAGTAACACAAAGAACCAATCTAACTGCAGAAACTGATCTCTGGTGAACAAAATCTTCGTTGTGCAACATGTACAAAGATGCAAACGTGATATTTGATAATCTCATTCAGAGAGAGAGAGAGAGAGACAATGACAATGACAAATTCTTTTATTTAGAGGATAATGAATAAGCACATATGTGCTTTTTTACATCCAGTCCCCGCCCGTAGGGATACATCTTAATAATAATAACCCAACACTTATACAGTCTCACAATAGAAACAAGGGGAAATAACCCTTTCCAAAACAGCCCCCCCCCCAACAGCCCCCCCCCCCCCCCCCCAAAGCAAACAAATAAAAGAAAACCTAACCCCCCCACCCCCCCCCCCCCCCCCCCCCCCCCCCCCCCCCCCCTCCGTATTTTTGCGTTCCCACAGAGAGAGAGAGAGGAGAGAGAGAGAGAGAGAGAGAGATCGACCATGAAATACGGATACAAACATTGTATTTAATGATCCCAGAGAGAGAGAGAGAGTGTGAGCACTGGACCTGGAACTAGACAGGCATATATATATATATATATATATATATATTATATATATATATATATATATATATATATATATATATATATATATATATATATATCTGTGCACACGTTCATCATTGTGAAACTCTGGCAAACATGATGATGGGGAAGGACAGACAAAGGAGATTTGGGATAAAATAATAATAATAATAATAATAATAAATGGAACTTATATAGCGCTATATCTTGCAAAGACAAACAAAAGCGCATACATTCAACCTAATCTTACACAGTCATGCAATCAATGATAAATAATCAAAAGTTTAAACAAACAGATATTTACAAACATGGTGCGATGCAGACAAAATCTATGAAATAAAATTTCGATAGTCAAATGTTTTTCAAAAGCACACATACACTCGCACAGGCCGTATACTTTAGCAGGGTGATAGAACATGGGATAGATATGAAACAGGAGGGAGGAAGTCTTAGGTTTGAAATAAATATGTCTTGAGGCTGGATTTAAAAGTGTCATAACTAGGTTTCTGGCGAAGAGAGAGAGGGAGCTCATTCCAGGTCAATGGACCCGAAATAGAGAATGAGCGGCGGCCAACAGTGGATTGGTTGAATCTAGGTATTCGTAGGCACAAGGTATCTGCAGTAGAGCGGAGGGAACGTGGAGTGTACAGGTTAAGACATTCACATAGGTAGGAGGGTGCAGTTTTGTGGAGACATTTGTAACAGAGGGCACTGATCTTATAATCTACTCTCTGTGGCACAGGCAGCCAGTGGAGAGATCGCAAGAGAGGGGTAATGTGCTCAGATTTTTTCTTTCTGAGAACTAGTCGAGCTGCGGAGTTTTGTATACGTTGAAGGGAGTGGTTAGATGATGCTGGCAGACCAGACAAAAGAGAATTGCAATAGTCCAGACGTGAAAGAATGAGAGAAGTGACAAGTTTGGCTGTTGCATCGGTGGACAGGTACTTTCGAATTGCACTAATACGCCGTAATTGATAGTAGCACGACTGACAGGTCTGGGTGATGAAATTTTTCATAGAGAGTGTGTTGTGGATAACGACACCTAGATACTTCACAGAAGTGGATAGATGGACTGATGTATTGCCGAGTTCTATTGAAGCTGTTGTAATGGAAGAGAGTTTGTGTTTGGTCCCTACGAGCATGGCTTCGGTTTTATCTGCATTTAGCTGTAATTTGTTCTGTGTCATCCAGCTTTGAATATCTTCAAAGCAGCGTGCCATATTTGTCAGGAGAGAAGGCAGATTTTCAGGAGTAACACTGCTTTGAATCTGAGAGTCATCTGCGTAAAAATGATGGTTGATTTGATGACGCTTTATTATATGTGACAGTGGGGCAGTGTAAAGAGTGAAAAGAACAGGGCCTAGAACTGATCCCTGTGGGACTCCGCATTCCAGTTTGGCAGGTATTGATTGAATCTTGTTTACTGCAACTGTCTGGAATCGGTCAGTAAGGTATGAATTAAACCAGGTGAGGGCTGTGCCAGTAACACCGAACGTGTTTTGAAGACGGGAGAGAAGAATTGAGTGATCTATAGTATCGAAGGCTGCTGATAAGTCGAGTAGAGTGAGAAGGGAGATTTTCCCTGAGTCAGAAGCGAGTAGAAGCCTGTTTAAAGTGTGAACTAGGGTGGTTTCAGTGCTGTGGTTGATGCGATAGGCAGACTGAAACTCAGGAAGAAGGTTGTTGGAGAGAAGGTGGTTGTTGAGCTGTTTGAGAACTACTTTTTCAAGGACTTTAGAAATAAAAGGTAGATTGGAAACAGGTCTATAATTCTTCAGAATGTTAGGGTCAAGGTCATGCTTTTTGAGTAGAGGTGTGACTATAGCAGTTTTGAGAGCTGATGGAACATTTCCTGAAACAAGAGATGAGTTTACTATTTTCGTGATAGTGGGTATGAGTTGTGGTAGGCACTGTGTGAAAAGTGAAGCAGGTATGGGATCAAGATCACATGATTTTATAGTAATTTCTTTCAGAATTATCGTGATTTCTTTCTCACTTGTCGGATGAAAGAAAAGGAGAGGAGTGCCAGAGAATTGGGGATCAGGAAGTGCAGGCTGGAAAGAAGTCTGATCCAGTTTGGAGCGAATGTTATAGACTTTTTCAGAAAAGAATGCAGAAAATATGGTGTGGATGGAAGGCAGAGGGCTTGCCTTCACAGATCCAAGAAGAGTAGATGTGAGGGAAAAGAGAGATTTCATAGACGTGGCATCAAGAACTTGAGAAGAGAAATACTTTGTTTTTTCTGAAAGCATTAAAATAACATGAAAAAGCTAAATGCCTTCTACCTCTTTCCCTCAATGTACCCAGTACCGCCCAGTCACATTAGTTACTTGACCTTGATATCATTTCGTTTTTGTTTGTTCTACGCTGATGTTCGCCAATGTTGAGATTTTTGCCTATGCGACCGTCCCCCCTCCCCCCCCCCTCCCCCGCCCACCACTAAGGTAGCCGTATACCGACTTCGGGGATTCAGTTGAGAATTGATTCTACAACTATTGCCAGAATAGTCGGGATGGACCTCCCTGCCCTTAGCGATTTTCAACTGTGGTTGGACGTTTGGTAGTTTTGCGTTCCTCAGCTAGAGTTCCCAAGTTCAGCGAAGTTTGTGTTACATGCGACCGTTCTTGGCCACCATTAAGGTAGCCGCATTCCGACTTTGGGAATAATGTCTAAGCATGAAACAAGAGTGCATGTGGTTTTTGAAATGTCATCTGTTCCCACCGGCACACAATGGTCTACTCCTCCGAAAGGCGGAGCGGATTTTAACGTGTGTACAAGATGTTCTGCGTGGGTTTGCACACGGGGTCTTAAGTTATGGTCTCACCCGAGGACTTTCGGGGGAGTAGAGTCGGCACTGATGTTCAATCATCATCATCATCATCATCATCATCATCATCATCATCATCATCATCATCATCAGTCCCGTGACCTTGGCGGTCGTGGAGGAGTGACGTAAGACAATGCCCTGGTAAGGCTCCTCCATTCTCTCTGTGCAGTAGTGCCGAGTCATTCATCCTGGTCCATTCTCTGATGTTGTCCATCCATGACTTGTTCTGTCTTCCCCTCTTTCTGCCACCTTCGAGTGTTCCCTGCAGTACTGTTTTTGGCAGAGTGTTGTGGCGGGTGACGTGGCCGAACCATGTCAGCTTTTTCTTCTTGACGATGGTGAGAAGGGGTTCCTGTGGACCTGCCAGCCGTGTTATTTGACTCTTGACAAATTCATTGGTCTTTCGTTCTCTCCAGGATATGCCCAGCAGTTTTCTATGGCATTTTGTTTCAAATGACTGGATTCGCTTTGCTGTTTCAGCAGTCAATGTCCAGGTTTCACTTCCGTACAGCAGGATAATCTGAATTAGAGCTTTGTAGAGCTTTAGTTTGATTGGGAAACTGATCTCTTTACTTTTCCATATGGTGGTGAGTTTTGTCATGGAAGATGTTGCCATGGCTAGTCTGACTTTGATTTCTGTCGTCGATCGCCCGTCCTTTGTGAGTGTCGCGCCAAGGTATTTAAAAGCGTCTACCTCCTCCAGTTGCTGGCCGTTCATGTAAATTTTAGCAGTGGCGTTGCTCGTGCTGTTCACAAGTACTTTACTTTTCTCCGAGCTCACCTCCATCCCATATGCTCCACTCTGTTCTCAATCTGGTCGTAAGATCTTGCAGCTCTGTGTTACTTCCGCCCATGAGGTCAATGTCATCGGCAAACCGCAAGTTGTTGAGGGGTCTGCCGCCAATGGAGATGGTAGAGTGGAAGTCATGGAGGGTCTCCCTCTTAATGTTTTCCAAGAACAGATTAAACAGGACTGGAGATAACAGGCATCCTTGTCGGACCCCAGCTGTTGTTTTGAAGTAGTCTCCGACCTGATTGTTCAGAAGGACTGCACTGCTTGCCGTGTTGTATAGTGCTTGAATGGTTTGCACTAGTCCTTCTTCAATGCCAAACATTCTGAGAACCTGCCACAGGCCTTCGTGCCATACTCTGTCGAAAGCCTTCTTAAAGTCGATGAAGTTGTGGAACAGGTCTCTATGGTGTTGAAGATGTTTTTCCATCAGGATGTTCAATCAATCTAGGAGAAAAATCCTCATTGAACAGGCGTGTTGATGGTAGCTGAAGCCCAGGGATCGACCCCAGGCCGTCAGAGCAGCACTCTAACCACCAGGCCACCCCGTCCCCGCGAGTTCTCGTGCAGTGCACGAGTCCGAAAGCACAGGCGCCCTACTGGTTTAGAGTCTACCCCTGCAAGGCTTGGAATCTAGCTCGATTTTCCCGTCAAAACTGGGAAGAAAGGGCAAGGCTGGGAATCGAACCAAGAACCTCACGGTTTGCTTGTTAGGTAGGCCAGGTGAACGTCTTAATAATAATAATAATAATAAAATAATAATAATAATAATAATAATAATGTATGGAATTTATATAGCGCTGAATCTTGTAAAGCAACAAATCAAAGCGCTCAGATTTTTTTTTTCGAGGATAACGGGACAAGCACTCATGTGCTTTTCCATCCAGTCTCCGTGTGCACGCGGCCCTGCAAACCCCGCCACCCGTTCCCACCGGCACACAATGGTCTACTCTTTCGAAAAGCGGAACAGGATTTAGCGTGTGCGCTAGATGTTCTGCATGCGTTCACACACGGGGCCTCGGTTTATAGTCTCATCCAAAGGACTTTACCGTCTTAACCATCCTGTCACCCTCCTTCGTTTTATTTATTATTTTTTTGAGGGGTGGGGTGAGGGGAGTGTATCTTCTTTCATTTTTCTTTTAGCTGTTCATTTTCTGTGGAGAGGAATGGAATTTTTTCTCTCAACAACAACAAAAAAAAAAAAAAAAATCCCCAACTAATTATCTTTTTCTTTAGAATGGCGGCCCCTTATTTCCTCTCCTTTGTTGTCAGCCTCTGTGTGTGTGTGTGTGTGTGTGTGTGTGTGTGTTATTGTTGTTGTACGTCTTCTTTCTTGCTATGGTGTTGTTGTGGTTGTTCTGGTCTCTGTTTAGCTGTTGTCATTGTCAAGCCACTGTTGTCAGTTCAGGCCTTTTTTCTTTTCTTCTTTGCTTCTTTTGTTTTCTTGGATATGGTGTCATTTCCGCGCACGGGCTTGTGTGTGGTGGTGTGTGTGTGTGTGTGTGTGTGCACGGCGCGCGCTGTTGCGAGCTTCCATTTTCGTCTAATATCACTGAGAGTGAACAGACGTTAAATTGAAGACACAACATTTGAACAACAGTACTAAAAACAGACGTTGCGCCATCTCTCTCTCTCTCTCTCTCTCTCTCTCTCCTCTCTCTCTCTCTTCTCTCTCTCTCTCTCTCTCTCTCTCTCTCTCCTCTCTCTCTAATATGTGACCTTACGGGCGGGGACTGGGTGTAAAAAAGCACATGAGTACTTATTCATTATCCTGGTAAAAAAAGAATTTGTCTCTGTTACTTACAATGTGTAGATGTTCTTTTCATGACTTTATTGAGGTTCCCCCCCCCCCCCCCCCCCTCTTTATTGTGTGAGTGTATGGGTATTGCACTTATTTTATTATCATGACATTCAATTTGTATGAGTATAATTAAAAAGTGTTGGTGTTGATCGTGTGCTATGTGAGTATTATATATTTAGTATTATCCCTGAAACACCCCCCCCCCCCCCACACACACACACACACACTCTCACTCACCCACATTCTCTCCCTCAATGACTGTATAGGTTTAGATTTCTTATTTTGTTTTGTTTCTTGTTTTTATTGTGTGAATGTATGGGTATTGAGTTTATTTCATTATCATGACATATAATTTGAACGAGTATAATCAAAAAGAGACTATAGCTTCGACGAGGACCTGATTCAAGTCATCCAGGCGCTGTATGACAGCTCCCACAGTGCAGTCCTCATGGGTGGAGAAATCGGGGAGTTCTTCCGGACTTCAGTTGGAGTTCGACAAGGCTGCCCGCTATCCCCCGTTCTTTTCAACGTGTTCCTGGAGAACATCATGCAGGAGGCCCTCCTTGACTTCAAGACCACAATCACAATAGGAGGAAGGCCAGTCTGCAATCTTCGATTCGCAGACGATATTGATCTCATGGGCCGCAGTGAAGAAGAACTCAAGGATCTCACCACCAGACTGGAAACATCAGCCAATGCCCACGGTATGGAGATCAGCACGGAAAAGAGCAAGATCCTAGTGAACAGTACCACACCGACCACTCCCACCAGCATCAAGATGAGTGACGAGATACTAGAGGAGGTGGAAACTTTCAAGAACCTTGGAGCAGTCATCACCAAAGAAGGTACGAGCACACAAGAGGTGAAGATCAGACTTGCTGTGGCACTCTCCTCCATGACTAAGCTGGCGAAAGTGTGGAGAAACCACAACATCAGAACCCACACTAAGGTCAGACTCTACAAGGCACTCGTCACATCCATTGCCCTGTACAGCTGTGAAGCATGGACACTTACTGCCGATTTAGAACGTCGCATTCAAGCCTTTGAGATGAAGTGCCTCAGGCGGATCCTGAACATCACCTACAGAGACCGTAAAACCAATGACTATGTCTGGCAGCAGATCGAGGCACTGGCTGGCAAACAAGAACCATTGCTAGATACAGTCAAACGGAGGAAACTGAAGTGGTTTGGCCACACAACAAGGCATAACAGCCTGTCAAAGACAGTCCTGCAGGGAATGGTGGAAGGAGCAAGGAGGCAGGGACGACCACGCAAAAGCTGGATATCCAACATCAAGGAGTGGACCGGCCTCACTGTACCAAGCCTCCTGAAAACAGCCCAGGACAGAACCATTTGGCGGTCCACTTGCAGCGTCCGTGCGGGTACCCCAACGGTTGTCCCGACCAAGGGATGAGTGAGTGAGTGATTGGACTTGTCCGCTGTACTTAAGTTTTAATGAGTGCCCTATTTCAATATCTTATTGTTATGTGTAACAAGTATATTTACCATTTGACAATGTGTAGATGTTTATCTTTATGACTTATTAAGTTTGGTTGTTGTTATTTTTCTTGGTTTTGTTGTTGTTCTTGTTGTTGTTGTTTGTTTTTCTTTTTTTCTTCTTTTGTTGGTTTTGTTTTTCTTTCTCTTTTGTTTGTTTTGGTTGGGTTTTTTTAGGTGGGGTGGTGTGGGTGGTGGGTGGTGTTTTTAGGGTTTTCTTTTATTTATTTGGTTTTTTTGTGGGGGGGGGGGGGGGTTGTTGGGGGGGGGGGGCTGTTTTGAAAAGGGCTATTTCCCCTTGTTTCTACTGTGAGACTGTATAAGTGTTGGGTTATCATTCAGATGTATCCCTACGGGCGGGGACTGGATGTAAAAAAGCACATGAGTGCTTATTCATTATCCTCGAAATAAAAGAATTTGTCATTGTCATTGTCTGTCTCTCTCTCTCTCTCTCTCTCTCTCTCTCTCTCTCTCTCTCTCTCTCTCTCTCTCTCTCTCTCTCTCTCTCTCTCTCTCTCTCTCTCTCTCTCTCTGTGTTCCAAACCAGTCTTATCCGCAATCGATATTCTTAATAAGAGAGGCCGGGGTGAGAGAGAACAGCTTGTGTCCTGAACAATCCCCGTTGGCGACTAAGGGTTCACTGTCAACAGAGGCTGTGGAAACGACCAGGTGTGCGCGCTGCATCTTGGCATGGAGCCTTGGCCACTTGCGGGATGCTAGACATGCTGTCTGCAGTTATTGCAACACAGGGACACTTCATAGAAATGTAGACAAAAAGCAACAACACACTAAAAGTGTTGTGTTTTTTAAGAGGTAAGATCGAGAAAATGACTAATGGACATCTTCATGGTGTATGTATACATCACGTTATTCAGTGTGACCTTCTAGCTTTATAGAAAGAAAGAAAGAAAGTAAGCAAAAAGGAACGAAAAAAGGAAATAAACAGATTTAAAGAAAGAAGGGAAAAAGAAAGAAGAAGGGAAAAAGAAAGAGAAAAGAAAGAAAGAACAAAGGATAAAAGAAGACAGAAAGGAAAGACACCTGGAGAAACGAGAAACAAAAATATAAAAGACAACGATAGAAACCATCACCACCACCAACACACGCACGCACAACGCACGCACACACGCACACACACGCATACTCGCGCGCGCGCACACACACACATACATACACACACACACACACACGCACACACACACACACACACACACACACACACACACACACACACACACACACAAGGAGTCTATTTTAGTGCACCTAAATACTTATTAAAGAAGCTTCAAAGTGTAGACTGTAAGGCGTACAGACTTGCTCTAGGTGTGCCATTTCATGCCTCGGCACTTGATACATACAAAGAAACTGGAATGTTACCACTTGATGAGTACCGACAACTTGTATGTGCCAAATATATTCTGAGAAGATCAACACCTGATAACTTTGCTTCAGAAGAAATAAAAATGATGTCTGAAACAGATTTTCCCAAAAGAGCCCGACACATACACTCTTCAATGACAATAAGTACCTACACATCAGATCTTTACGAGCGTTCTGAAATTTTCAAATCTGATGTAGACTCACAAAGAGCAATTTTCAGTCTGTCCTGTTTGGGAAATGAAGCAAGTACACTTTCATGTAAATTATATCAACATGAAAAAGAATGAGAATCCAAATACCATGGCAGTTAATGTTCATTAACATATAGAACATAATTACTCTCATTGTCTTAAAATTTATACAGATGGCTCACTTTTAGACAATCATCAAGCAGGTTCAGCATTCGTCATACCAGCACTAAAAGTAGAAAAGTCGTATTATGTTGGTAAAAATCGATCTGTTTTTACAGCTGAACTGTTCTCTATTCTCATGGCTTTGAAAATCATTTGATATCACCCATACTGTTTCTTTCACATATTACTTTATGTGGATTCAAAATCAGTTTTATATGCCTTAAAGTCAATACCTTATAAGCAATCTACTTAACTTATACTAAATATCAAATACGTCATAAATCTTCTGCCTTTAAGAGGAATTCATGTTTCCTTTTGCTGGATTCCTTCACATATAGGATTATTTTCTAATGAGTGGGCTGATCGGGCTGCGAAGAAAGGTGCACGTAATATAAAGGGGTCTATAGTACTGCATGTCCCTCTATCCATTGCAGAGGGTTATCGGTTGTTAGAAGAGGCATCATTAAACAAATTCATAGAAAAGCATCGGCAAATCAAGCAGCTTTCACATTCAACTCCGAGTGGGAAGAGCGTAATTGAATAGGATTCACACAAATACTGTCAAAGAAAGACAACTCAAGGCATTATTTTTCAGGATAAGATTAAATGCATTCACAACAAAATTCAGCAAGGATGTTAAATGCTTATTTGGTGAATATATTTCAAATACCCATATCATACTTGAATGTGGGAATTTAAAACCTTACCTCCCTGCCTTTTCTGAGAATACAATTGACGAAGTTTTGAACAATGTAAAGCTAACGTTTGACATTTCTAAAGGTTTATTGTTAAGTCCTATAGGGCACTTACTATAGTTGTAGTTATCTTCGAATTTCATTTTTTAAAATGTTGTTCTTGATCTGTTTATGATAAGAATACTATTTGTGTATTTCCCTTGTTATTACTCTTATTACACACACACACACACACACACACACACACACACACACACACACACACACACACACACACACAACACACACACACATCACCACACACACTTACACGCATGCACGCACCACACAGAGTAGATCTACTTCTATCTATCTATCTATCTATCTATCTATCTATCTATCTATCTATCTATCTATCTATCTATCCATCTCTTTCATTCAGTCTCCTATTTTAGGGCCGTCTAGTATCACTTAAAGTGGAAAGACGTTAAAATTGAAGACTTAAACACAACACCACACACACACACACACCACCACGACACCACACACACACACACACACACACACACACACACACACACACACACACACACACACACACACACACACACACAACAGAAAATGCAGGGCAGGATGAAATAGAGTTGTGTAGACTTAATCTTTTACCCTCAATAAAGATCATTTCGACTTGACTTGACTTGAAAGAGAGTGAGAGAGTTTCAAATACAAGTTTTAGAATGTCTCTCTGTCTCCTTGTCTCTGTCTATCTGTCTTTCTGTCTGCCTGTCCCCCTCCCTCTCTCTCTTTGTCTGTCTGTCTGTGAGACAAAGGAGTATTTGTGCATAATAGCACATTGATTTGTTTGCACTCAGCCGCTAATTAGCCTTGAATAGGGAGAAGGAAGGCAATGGATGGATATTGATAGAAGCAAAAGGACGAAAGAACACCGCCACGGCAAACAGCGACCATGAGAACGGCAGGAACACTATCAGCAACAATCACTAGCTAGCAGCAGCAGCAGCAGCAGCAGCAGCAGCAGCAGCGTTGTAGTAGGAGTAGCGTTAGTTACAGCTGCAGCAGTAGCAGTTGTGGTGGTGGTGGTGTGAGTAGGTGTAGAGGTAGAAGTGGTAGCAGTGGTAGTGACGTTTTGCTGCAGCAGCAAGCAGCAGCAGTATATAGAATAGTGGTAGCAGTGGTAGTGAGTATTTGTAGTGTCGTAGCAGCAGACGCAGCAGCAGCAGAGTAGAGCAGCAGTAGCAGCAGCAGTTGAGACAGCAGCAGCAGCAGCAGCATAGTAGTAGTAGTAGTAGTAGCAGCAGCAGCAGCAGCAGCAGCAGCAGTAGCAGCAGCAGTGGTTGTAACAGAAGCAGTAGAAGTAGCAGCAGCAGCAACAACAGTAACACTGAACAGTAGCAAAGACAACATAAATTAAAAATGTAACACACACAAGCACACACATGCACAACAACTCTTCTGTTTTTATTGTTGTAATTGGCCGTAGTTATTATCCCCCCCTCCCCCCCCTGTCCTCATCCTCCCCTCTTTCCATCCGGATTTGACTTGTGATAATTTGTTCTTAAACTTCATTGTCTTCATTCATTATCATTTTGTCGAATGTTGAACGCTTTTTTGCGTGGAGATCTGTCACATAGGACGTAGTCAGTTAAAACAAGGCAGACAAACCGCAGCACTCTTAGGAAACGCCTCACCCACCTCACCTCACCTCACCTCACCTATCCCGTAGTCTAGTGGACCATTGGGATACCACTGAAGATGTTGTAGCCAGATTCCTCCACTTCTCTCGGTTTTCATCTTTCCGCAGCAAACCGTTCCACTCAAGCCAGTCCACTCTCTGATGATGTTGTCTTCCCATCGTTTTCTCTGTCTGCCTCTTCGTCTTCCTCCTTCCTTGCACTGCTCCCTGTAGGACAGTTTTGGGAAAGGCTGCACAGGCCATCTGAAGAGGCAGCAGCTGTCAATGTCGGGGAGCGGCACAACATGGCAACAGCACACCAGATCAGGACAAGCGGTGCTGCTGTCCATCAAAGAGCCAGCGGTGTGAAGGTTGAACATGGGATACAGGACACGGCAGAGGAGAAGCGTCAGAGGCGACAGAGGGACCACAGGACCCATTCTCAACTCTTCCTTCCTTCCTTCATCTGCCCAGCATGCAGCAGAACATGCTCCTCACCCATCGGCCTCTTCAGTCACCAAGAACGCTTGCAAGAACTGACGCCATCTCGACTTGTCCCAGAAAGAGAAAATCTGAGGACATTACTCCTCTCTTGCAATCTCTCCACTGACTGCCTGTGCCACAGAGAGTTAACATATAAGATCAGTACCCTCTGTTACAAATGTCTCCACAAAACAGCTCCTTCCTACCTCTGTGACTGTCTTCACCTTTACACTCCTTCTCGTTCCCTCCGCTCTGCTGCAGATACCTTGTGCTTACGAATACCAGATTCAACCAATCCACTGTTGGCCGTCGCTCTTTCTCTGTTTCTGGTCCAGTGATCTGGAATGACCTCCCTCTCACCCTTCGCCAAAAGCCTACTTATGACACTTTTAAATCCAGCCTCAAGACATAATTATTCCAAATCTGATTTCCCCCTCTTGTTTCCTTTCAAATCTATCCCTGCCTAAAATAGCCAAAATCCCATCACCCTGCCAAAGTGTATAACCTTTGTGTGTGAGTGTGTGTGTGTGTGTGTGTGTGCATTTGAATTTGTGAACTCTGTTAATTGTCATTGGTTGTAACTATGTGTAGGGGTGTGTTGAGTGCAAGCGCTTTGATCTCTTTTTGCAAGATATAGGGCTATAAAATTCCATTTATTATTTTTATTATGATCTCTTCTCTGTCCATGATCCACGCATGCTGGGCATTTACCCACAGTAGATGTTAAGGCTCCCAGAAGCTGGAAACAGTTCAAAGCTTCAAGTACCTGGGAGCCATTGTATCAGACCAGGGATCCAAGCCAGAAATAGTATGCAGGACTGCACAGACAATAACAGCTTTGTCAAAACTAAACACCATCTGGAGAGATAAAAATATCTCGCTTATCTCCAAGATCAGACTAATGCGCTCCCTTGTCATATCCATATTTCTGTATGCCTGTGAATCATGGACCCTGACTGCAGATTTGGAGAGAAGAGTACAGGCGGTGGAGATGAGATGCTTTCGGAGACTCATTGGCATCTCCTACAAAGACCACATAAGCAACGAAAGCGTGCATAACAGAATCCAGCAAACCATTGGACCCTATGAGAACCTTCTAACGATCTTGAAAAAACGTAAACTTAAATGGTATGGGCATGTCACAAGATCCAAAGGACTTGCAAAGACAGTTTTACAAGGCACTGTCCAAGGAGGAAGAAGAAGAGGCAGACCAAGGAAGAGCTGGGAGGATAACATCAGCGAATGGACAGGCCTAGAACTCAACAAAACCCTGAGAAAGGCAGAACAGAGAGAGGAATGGAGGGAACTGGTTGTTGAGTCTTTGAGGGTGCCCCCACGGTCGTCAGACTACGGGACAGATAGATAGATAGATAGATAGATAGATAGGTAGATAGATAGATAGATAGATAGATAGATAGATAGATAGATAGATAGATAGATAGATAGATGTTAAGGACGGCGGCTGACGTCAGGCAAAGTGTGTACACGCCTGTTGCTTTGCTTCAAGTGTCGTACCTCCCAGAGTGACATTTTCTCGTGAACACCGAACTTCATCATCCACAATCCACGTCAAGGGACACTACTGGTGATGGATAATAATGATGATGATGATGAGGAGGAAGAGGATGGAGATGATGATGGTGATGACGATGGTGATGATGATGGATGATGGTGGTGATGATGATGATGGTGAAGAAGAGGAAGAGGACGATGATAATGACGAGGAGGAGGAGGAGGAGGAAGAGGAGGGTGAAGATGATGAGGAGAAGGAGGAGGAGGACAACGACGACGAAGATGATGATGGACGATGAATGATGATGATGACGACGACGGTGATTATGATGATGATTCTTTTGACTCTTACCATGACCTTTAATGCATCGTCTTTCGTGTCTCCCCCACGACCGCCAAGGTCACGGGACTGATGATGATGATGATGATGATGATGATGACCTTTAATTAGCTGCAAATAAAGCTGGAACACTAAAGCTTTCACTTTTTTGTTTGCTATTTGGGGTAGCTCATATTGTCGGTGTCTTACCCATACTTTGTGGAGTGCAGTGGAGTTGTCAAATAATGTGTCCACCATTGTGAATTCTTCACGTTTACGTCCATTATGATTTTTAAAATTTTATATATATATATTACACATGCCAATACAAATCCGTATGAGAAAAAATACAAACGCTGAAGACGAGATTCATTCACTGGATGAGTGCATTGTATGTACCGAACAAAGAGAAAAGTTATTGATAACTCTTAATGCTAATGTCGAAGCAAATATCAACGTTATAGACAATTAAGCAAGATTATTGTAACCGATAATCATCAAGCCGAAATAATTCATTATGTTTGTACCTGTTTTGAAAAAAGAGAAAAAAAAATTGAATAAGATAGAATGCAACATGGTGTTTTCTTGCACAGCATTACAGACACGCTGACCAGTGAATAACACGTTGTGTTGAATTAGGAAAAGTTTATTTCGTTGTGTCAGATAAGTCCATGTGACTATTATGGCAATAAAACAAATTCTGATTGTGTCACTGTGCCAGTTCCTTTGTCTCCCTGCAGTGCACTAGGCGAAGGTGCAGCCTCTCTGCACATTGGTTTGTTCCTTACCTCGGCCACAGCTCCCAGCGTCACCAAAGGTCAGACTTTGCCTATGTGATTGTTTGTGCCCACCACTCAGGTAGCCGCATTCCGACTTCGGGAATGATGTCTCAATACAGCACTAGTGTGCATGCCGGTGTCTTTCTGTTTTTAGTGTTTTGTCATTCGTTCTCACCGGCACGAAATGGCTTATTCTTCCGAAAAGCAAAACGGGTGCGTAAGGTATTCTGCGAGGGTTCGCACACGGGGCCTCGGTTTGCCGTCTTTTCGCACACACACACACACACACACACACACACACACACACACCACACACACACACACACACACACACACATACACATTTCTCTTAATCTGTATAATTGTGATCAAAGTTATGCAGACGTAAATGTCTGTATGGATATCGCCAAGAGATAGCTTTCTTTCTTTCCCCCTAAACAAATAACAATGATATTGCAGGTCGTATAATCTAGATCCGAAATGCAAAAATCGTGCTTCTCTGCTGCTTTATACAATAATGTTTTATCGACGGTACCAGGTCTGATCAGCCCGCTCCCTCAGCTTACTTCGCGCAGCTGTGCATATAATGATATAGTGTGGTGGTGTAAGAAATCCCCTGTCAGGTTACGACTGAACCCGTCAGCGCTTTTGCGTTGCTGTGTGTGTGTGTGTGTGTGTGTGGAGGGGGGAACAGGGGGAGGGTGGAGTAGTGGTGATAACACATGCATGCATGCACGCCAGCTCTGATGATCCTGATGCCTACTTTAGCCCAGACAACAAGTTCGTTGGAGACGGGATAGCTCAGTGGTCAGAGCACTCCCTTTAATTTTCCCCAGCCAAGGTTAAGCAGCGTCGAGCGTGGTTACCACTTGGATGGGTGACCGTTTGCGCGCCTTGGCTTCAGCACAGTCCCCTAGTTCACCCAGCTGTAAATGGGTACCTGCCTCTTTAAGGTCAGGGAAGGTAAAGCAGCGAGGGAGAGGAGATGGGCGCCGCCCTCAATATGCTGGCCCCTTGGAGAAGTTGAGGTCTCTGACAACTCACTCCACTATGACCATATACAGGCTATGGGACACTTTTACCTATTTACAAGTTCGTTGAGGGGGGGGGGGGGGGGAGAGGAGTACCTAACTGGCCGAGTGGTCAGTGACCAACTCGTGCTCTGAGGTCACTGCCGGCGCGGGTTCGATTCTCCGCTGAGGTGTTCTTCGTTCGATGCGACTTTTCATCCGGAGTTTTCAGAGGAGACTGTAACCAGAGGTCTGTGTGCCGATACATGCAGAGCATCTTGCAGACATGCTCAACACCCCCACCAGCTTTCCCCCGTTAAAGAGCAGGTCAAGCGTAAGTGGTGGCATGGATGGCATGGACATACCCAGCATGCACCTGCTATGTGGAGAGGAATGGGCTCCACCAGGTTCGTCTCGACCACGACACACTAACAAGGAAACAAATCCTTTCCCCCCACACAGAGAGAAATGCGGATATTTCCATTCTTTGTTCCTGCCTTAGCCACTTGTTGATATTTCTTTTTTCACATAGTTATCATAGCTTTCTGCTCCCCGCCACACCCCCTGCCCCTCAAAAATAAGAAGGAAAAGAAGAAAATGTAGCCTGCAGCACTCTCGGAAGACCACGTGACTTGACTTCATCCGAGTCCTTGGGCAGTCCTTAGAACACAGCGAGGGATGTTCAAGCAGCGTGTCGTAACCACCCTGGCGGATCCCATCTCTCTCCAGGTGGCAGCTGCATGCTGGGTATGTCTGTGTCATCCACCTAAGCGGCCATAGCTGGCCTACTCTTCCATAATGGGAGAAAGGCTTTGCGATAGATGATGGATAGATGGATGGATGGATAGATGGATGGATGGATGGATGGATGGATGGATAGATGGATGGATAGATGGATGGATGGATGGATGGATGGATTAGGTGTCGTCCCAAGACTGGGGTTGGCGTGCCATGGA
This sequence comes from Rapana venosa, assembly GCA_028751875.1. Taxonomy (NCBI): domain Eukaryota; kingdom Metazoa; phylum Mollusca; class Gastropoda; order Neogastropoda; family Muricidae; genus Rapana; species Rapana venosa. Next base: position 6,489,014 of record CM054146.1, read on the forward strand.
TCGATCTCCAGGTCAGTCTGTCTTGGGCCAGCCAGTCCCATGTGATGCCTGCCCTCAACCAGCCTAGCCTGCCGCCTGCCCAGTCTGTGGCATCTGTGTGTGTGTGTCTGTGGCTTGTGTGTGTGTTGTGTGTGTGTGTGTGTGTGTGTGTGTGTGTGTGTGTGTGTGTGTGTGGTGTGTGTGTGTGTGTATTGTACACCACTGCCAGTCACGGCAGCTTTCTCTGCCTGAAGGTTCGGGCTGCTCTCCCCGGGGGAGAGCGCATCACCACAAGAGCAGCGCCACCCGTTATCTTTTGTTTTCTCTTCTTCTTCCGTCTGTAGCTGACGGCCGGCCATGTCTCAACACAGGGCCCAAATAGGACGGTGGAAGAAATCTGGCCTGGTTTCAACAATCGCTCTTTTTGGACTCTTGGTACAGCTAGGACTTATTCGTGTGGTATTTTGTCGCTCCATCTTTAACGTGTTCTCATCACTAGCGCTCTGCATACAACTCTACCCAGACCCTCAGCTTAGAGTCTCGTCCTAAGGCCTTGTGGAAGAGGGCAGTAAGCAAGCGGGCTACAACCCGTTCCGCTGTCCGGAAGAGTAGGCCATTGTGTGCCGGTGGGAACGGATGACAAAAATGACAAAACTGTAAACACACGGGGACTGGATGAGTGCTTATTCCATTATTCTCGAAATGAATATAAAAAAAAATGTATAAAGAATAACTAACTAAAGAAGACTTGTTCATTCGGTATTTTGTCGCTCCATCTTTAACGTGTTCTCATCACTAGCGCTCTGCATACAACTCTACCCAGACCCTCAGCTTAGAGTCTCGTCCTAAGGCCTTGTGGAAAAGGGCAGTAAGCAGGCTAAGCACCAATGTTACTCCCCTTGAATGTTTCAACGGACAATTCCACGGAGACTCGTGCCCTGAGCTACCCCCTTTTCTTCTTCTGTTATTTCGAGGATAATGGAATAAGCACTCATGTGCGTTTTTTAACATCCAGTCCCCGTGTATCTGCACTTTTGTAAATGTTGTCATTCGTTCCCTTCGGCACACAATGGTCTACTCTTCCAAAAAGCGGAACGGGTTTTAACGTGTGTGCAAGATGTTCTGCGTGCGTTCGCACACACGGGGCCTCGGTTTATAGTCTCATCCGAAGGACTTTTGTGGAGAGTGGAGTCGGCACTGATGTTAACTCCAGAGGAAAAAAAATCCTCTTGAACGGGATTGGAACCCGGGTCAGCAGATCCCTCTAGCCACCAGGCTGTATATCCCGTCCCCTGCTCACCAGCGTGGCGACGCTCTAACCACGGGGCTGGCCGCTAACACGAGCTGCCACCCCAGCTGCAGAGGGCCGGCTTTGTGCTGGCTCCGGTCCGCTGCCAGCTGTTGGCCTGGCCTTGTGCTGAGGTGTGCTGACACGATGTGCACTTTGTCAGCAGCCTCTCTTCCCCCGGAATAGAGTGCACTATTCAAAGCAGAATGGACGGACGGGCGGACTGACGGGCAGGCAAGCAGGTAGTCACACAGACAGACATACAGACCGACCTACTGTCAGTCGGGCCGGCATACAGACGTACAGGTAGGCAGACGGACAGAAATACAGACAGACCGACCGACCGACAGACAAACACACAGAAAGACAGAAAAACGGACAGAAAAACAGATAGACACACACACATGGGAGCCGCATTCCTTTCCACTCCGTTCCCTATTGTTTATAGCCCTGCCGACAACGACAGTCATGCCATCATGGTCAGGCTGTCACCTCACTTAGCTTCCGTGGCTCCAGTCACTGGCTCTTCTTCAAGGAAAAACAGGAAAGAAACACAGAGGCGTAACAAAACCAAAGCCTTTATTGTCACAAAATTCACAGGTCCTCTCCGATATCTGTACACTTCTATCAAACATGAAGATCATTGATTGAAGAATACAGTTTTTACTCAACCACATCAAATCACGATCATCAGTTCCAAAAGCAACACGACCATTCAATAGAATTCTCAGTTGATAAGACGATCTTGTAAAAGAAAAAAAAAAGCAAGCACAAAAACCCCAACAGCGCAGAAACAAGAGTAGATAAGAACCCACATCTCATTTCATGAGCACGTTTCTAGGAAACATCAAAGACATGACCAGGAACACTCAAAAAGATGGACGTTGATTTACAAAGAAATGTTGAAAATATTCGCGAACAAGTTAAACCAAAATATCATGGCCTCCCGAATAGATAAAGAATAACAAGCAAACAAACAAGCAAAATAACACAAAACAAAACAAACACAACTAGAGAACTGTGAGCTCTGAAATGATCTAATGTACATTGGCCTTGGACTACACTACATTTGTTGGGCTTGGGATGAAACTATGGGTTCCTTCACATCACTGGCAAAGCAAATGCACACACGATTATTGATGACTGATCCAAGAAGAAAAACACAAAGTAATCTGTTTCATGATGATGACCCTTAAATCAACCATCACCTAACCACAGAAAGAAGATGATGTCAGTAATGATTGATGACTGATCAAAGAAGAAAAACACAAAATATTCTATTTCATGATTATAACCCTAAGTCAACCATCACCCAACCACAGAAAGAATGATGTCTAAGAAAAAGCATGCTTTTTGAGTACGTATCAAATCGTAGCAGTTATTTGATAAAGTGCTTGAGTCAATATCGTTTTCCTTTTGTTAATAGAATGAAAAATATATCTAGACAAACTATGCCAGTACTCATCGTTTGCTACTTTGAACATATCTGGCAATGGTACGTTGATACATTTCCTGAAAACCCTTTTTCTAAAGTTTGTGTACATTCAACATTCCAAGAGAAAGTGGGCTACAATTTCAACTTTCGTTTTACAAAATGGACACCATTTGTCTCGAGTATTACCGTTATATCTATACGCATTGTTATTAAGAGGTTAAACATTGATTTTATATTTGCTACACAAACGCAGTAGATATCTATAGAGTTTAAATAACCTTTTACAGAAATACTTTTGAACGAGAGAGAGAAAGAGAGAGAGAGAGGGGTGTTTAAAAGAAAAGGAGGGGGGGTGGGGGGGGGGGGTGCTGATAGGAAACGTATGTACACAAGCAAAGACAAACCCACAGACAGACGGACAATCTGACACACAGACTTACTGACAACAGACAGACACACAGGCAGGCAGGCAGGCAGACATATTAATATGCCATGAGGGCGTTGTTTTCAATCGCCAAGCTTAGTATTTAAACAATGGGGAATCCGGCCTTTTGGGTTGTTCTTCACCATCGCTATCGCTGTCACTGCCACTGCTACTGCTACTGCTACTGCTACTGTCACCAGTGCCACCATCATTGTCATCCTTCTCTTTATTATCAGCCTCAGCCTGATCAACACCACCACTACGTCTAGTTTTAACACCGCCACCACCACCACCACTACCACTACCACCACCACCACCACTACCACTACCACCACCACCACCACCACTACCACTACCACCACCACCACCACCACCGCTGCCGCCGCTTTTCCCAGCTGTTTCCGATCTTCTTCTTGTGCGGACATTAGCTCCTTCTCCTGCTGCTGCTGCTGCTGCTGCTCCTGCTGCTTCGGCTCTGTCGGCCATTTCTCCCCACTCCCCTCCTCCCCTTTCTTCATCATCGTCTTCTTCGTCATCGTCTGTTCCTTCTGATTGTTCTCCCTCGCTCTCATCTCGTCCCCACTTGTCTGCCTCCCTGTTGAAACAAACAAACAAAGCAGCTTTAACACACACCGAAGACGAGCGCCACTGTGGTGTTGTTGTCTTCAGTTTAACGTCTGTGTAGAGTGCTCAGCTAACAGGAGCCTTGCAGTCCACGCCGCTGAAAGCATATCTCCCGTGAGGACAACGTCACTAGCTGGTTGCCAGAACACCACCAGTTAGGCAAATTGTCTTATAACGTAAAGGGGGTAAAAATACAATACACTGCAACCTAGCACAATGCATACAATGCATTACAAAACAGCGTAAACAACAGCAATGCAATACAATACAATACAAGGTAACCATCATGCAATACATACAATACAACGTAACACATGCAATGCAATACAATACAATACAAGCAGTAACACTACCAATGCAATACAATACAATACAACGTAACATCATGCAATGCAATACAATACAATAAAACGTAACATCACAATGCATACAATACATACAACGACACAGACAATGCAATGAATACAATACAATGCAACAATACAATAAGCAATGCATACAATACAATACACACAAGCAATACAATACAATGACAATGCAAGACAAGCATACATAAGCATAAAATTGCAATACAAAATACAACACAATGCAACGCAATACAAACAATGACAATGACAAATACAAGGCACGCAAGACAACATACGACTACAGAACAGCAAATGCACGCATACAACGCAATACAAGTACAAGGCAAGCAAGGCAAGACAGAAAAGACACAGCAAAACAGCAAGCCAAGGCAAGCAATGCAAGCAAGCAAGCAAGCAAGGTAACAAGGCAAGGCAAGACAAACAGGCAAGACAAGACAAGACACAGACACGACAACGCAAACAGACAGGCAAAGACAGACAAGCAAGACAGCAAACAAGACGACAAGGCACAGCACAAGACAAGACAAGCAGAAAGGACAAGGACAGCAGGCAAGACAACAACAAGACACGACACGGACAGCACGGCTAAGACAAGACAAAACAAAACAGGCAAGGCAAGACAAGACACAGAACAGCACGGTAAGACAAGCAAGACAAGACAGACAAGGCAAGACAAGACACGGCACAGCACGGCACAGGCAAGCCGACAAGACCAGACAACAGACACGGCAGGCAAGCACGGCTAAGACAAGACAAGACACGACAACGGCACAGCACGGCACGGCTAAGACAAGACACACAGACAGGCACGACACGGAAGACGACAGACACGACACGGCACGCAGGCTAAGACAAGAAACACGACACGACAGCAAGACAGCCCACGCAAGCACGACAACGGCAAGACAAGACAAGACAGACAAGACAAGACAAGACAAGGCAAGGCAAGGCAAGGTAAGGAACGACACGACACGACACGACACGGCACGACAAGGCAAGACCAAACAAGGCAAGACAAGACAAGACAAGACCAGACAAGACAAGACCAGACAAGGCAAGACAAGACCAGACAAGCCAAGACAAGACCAGGCAAGGCAAGACCAGACAAGGCAAGATAAACCAAGACCGACCAAACAAGGCAAGACAAGACCAAGGCAAGCAAGACAAGACAAGACAGGCAAGGCAAGGCACAGGCAAGACCAGACAAGACAAAACAAGGCAAGCAAGACAAGGCAAGACCAGACAAGACAAAACAAGACCAGACAAGGCAAGACAGACCAAGACAAGGCAAGAAAAGACCAGACAAGGCAAGACAAGCAAGCAAGGCCAGACAAGACCAGACAAGGCAAAACAAGACAAGACAAGACAAGCAAGACAAGACCAGACAAGGCAAGGCAAGACAAGACAAGACAAGACCAGACAAGACAAGGCAAGGCAAGGCAAGAGCAGCAGTATCCAGAAGTGCGAGAGTGCAAGGAGCGCGGACAAGGACACAACCAGCCACGGGCAAGCAGGCCAGGACACAGGCGCTCCCCGCAGCGAGCGCACGCCAGGACGGAGAAACAAGCGCAAGTCCACACAGGCACACAACACACAAGGCACACAGCACAGGTACAACACAACAACACAGAAGCGCAGACGCGCACACAGACAACAAGACACAGAGGCACAAGCAGGCAGGCAAGCAGCAGCACACCAGGACACACAGTACCAGGGCGCGCGCACACAACACACACGCACACGGACACAACACACAGCGCGCGCGCGCGCACAGCGCACGTCCACAGACACACACTCTCCTTTGGACAGCACACACACACACACACACAGGCACCCAACAACACACTACACACAGGCACGCACACACACAGCACCAACGCGCACAGACACACACACACATGCGCACGCCACCACACGACGCCACACACAACACACACACACACACACAAGCAGCCACACACAAACACACACACGCACACGGCACACACACACACACACAACGCGCCCACAACACCACGCACACACAGGCGCACACAACATACACACGGCGCACACACAAACACAACACACACAGGCACACACAACACACGGCCACACAACACACAACACACACACACGCGACGCACACCACACACGCGGCGCCACACACACACACACAGCACACACACAGGCACACACACACACACACACAGACACACGCAACACACGCGCACACACACACACACACACACACACACACACACACACACACAACACACACACACCACACACACACACACACACACACACACACAAAACACACACACACACACAACACACACACACACACACACACACACACAACACACACACACACACAACACACACACACACACACACACACAACACACACACACACACCACACACACAACACACACACACACACACACACACACACACACACACACACACACACACACACACACACACACACAACACACACACCACATTTTGGATCAGTGGGCTAGAACTAAAGCACTCATCGATACAGTGAGGAGTCACGGGATCGATTCCCGAGTGAATCCGGACTTTCAACCACCTACTAGACCTTGAGTAGTGGACA
>CM054146.1:6500734-6520734 GCA_028751875.1 Rapana venosa
CCACCACCATCATCATCATCATCATCATCATCATCATCATCATCATCATCATCATCATCATCATCATCATCATCATCATCATCATCATCATCACCACCACCATCATCACCACCACACCACCACCACACCCACCCAGAGTCCCAGAATACACAGCTAATGATCAGCCTGCTTGCTGACAATCATGGTGCTGGCGCCAGCACTTGAGCACCTAACTACAGAGGCTAGACACAGAGACAGGCAGACAGGCAGGCAGAACAGAAAGGACAGACAGGCAGAACAGAAAGGACAGGCAGGCAGAACAGAAAGGACAGACAGGAAGAACAGAAAGGACAGACAAGAAGAACAGAAAGGACAGGCAGGCAGAACAGAAAGGACAGGCAGGCAGAACAGAAAGGACAGGCAGGCAGGTAAAAAGAGCAGGCAGGCAGAACAGAAAGGACAGGCAGGCAGGCAGAACAAAAAGGACAGACAGGACAGAAAGGACAGGCAGGACAGAAAGGACAGGCAGGCAGAACAGAAAGGACAGGCAGGCAAGAAGAACAGAAAGGACAGGCAAGAAGAACAGAAAGGACAGGCAAGAAGACAAAGACAGAAAGGACAGGCAGGAAGGACAGAAAGAACAGGCAAGAAGAACAGAAAGGCAGGCAGGCAGACAGAAAGGACAGGACAAGAAGAACAGAAAGGACAGGCAGGCAGAACAGAAAGACAGAAAGGACAGGCAAGAAGAACAGAAAGGACAGACAGGCAAGAAGAACAGAAAGGACAGACAGGCAAGAAGAACAGAAAGGACGGGACAGGAAAGAAGAACAGAAAGGACAGGCAGAAGAACAGAAAGGACAGGCAAGAAGAACAGAAAGGACAGGCAGGCAGAACAGAAAGGACAGACAGGCAAGAAGAACAGAAAGGACAGGAAAGAAGAACAGAAAGGACGGGCAGGCAAGAAAACAGAAAGGACAGGCAGGCAGAACAGAAAGGACAGGCAGGCAGAACAGAAAGGACAGGCAGCAGAACAGAAAGGACAGGCAGGCAGAACAGAAAGGACAGGCAAGAAGAACAGAAAGGACAGGCAGGCAGAACAGAAAGGACAGACAGGCAAGAAGAACAGAAAGGACAGGCAGGCAGAACAGAAAGGACAGGCAGGCAGAACAGAAAGGACAGGCAAGAAGAACAGAAAGGACAGGCAGGCAGAACAGAAAGGACAGGCAAGAAGAACAGAAAGGACAGGCAAGAAGAACAGAAAGGACAGGCAAGAAGAACAGAAAGGACAGGCGGGCAGAACAGAAAGGACAGACAGGCAAGAAGAACAGAAAGGACAGGCAGGCAGGACAGAAAGGACAGGCAGCAGAACAGAAAGGACAGGCAGAACAGAAAGGACAGAAAGGACAGGCAGGACAGAAAGGACAGGCAGGCAGAACAGAAAGGACAGGCAAGAAGAACAGAAAGGACAGGCAGGCAGAACAGAAAGGACAGGCAGAACAGAAAGGACAGGCAAGAAGAACAGAAAGGACAGGCAAGAAGAACAGAAAGGACAGGCAGGCAGAACAGAAAGGACAGGCAGGCAGAACAGAAAGGACAGGCAGAACAGAAAGGACAGGCAAGAAGAACAGAAAGGACAGGCAGGCAAGAACAGAAAGGACAGACAGGCAGAACAGAAAGGACAGGCGGGCAGGCAGGCAGAACAGAAAGGACAGGCAGGCAGGCAGGCAGAACAGAAAGGACAGGCAGGCAGGCAGAACAGAAAGGACAGGCAGGCAGGCAGGCAGAACAGAAAGGACAGGCAGGCAGGCAGGCAGAACAGAAAGGACAGGCAGACAGGCAGAACAGAAAGGACAGACAGACAGGCAGAACAGAAAGGACAGGCAGGACAGAAAGGACAGACAGGCAGAACAGAAAGGACAGGCAGGCAGAACAGAAAGGACAGACAGGCAGGCAGGCAGGCAGACAGACAGACAGGCAGACAGACAGGCAGACAGACAGACAGGCAGGCAGAACAGAAAGGACAGACAGGCAGACAGACAGGCAGGCAGACAGACAGACAGTCAAGGGAGGTCCCCCACCAGATCTTCCGGCGCAGCCTGGGGTTCCTGACGCCGATGTTCCTGATGACCAGGGTCCAGCTGACCTCCACCAGGGGCACGGGGGCCGCCACCGCGTCCTTGACCCCGCGCTGCTTCCTCCGCAGCTGGGCCCGCGCCGTCATGAGGTACTGGCGGGGGGTGAGGGGGGCCACGTTCCACCGCACCGCGTTACACACGCCCTGCCCTCACACGCTGCCGTTACACGCTGCCGTTACCGCACACGCCCCTCCCTCCCTCCCTCCCTCCCTCCCTTACAAACTGACCGTTACTCATATAATTAGTTAGCGATGTGTACACCCCCTCCGTTAGATGCTGTTTAGTGATATGTACACCCCCTCCGTTAGATGCTGTTTAGTGATATGTACACCCCCTCCGTTAGATGCTGTTTAGTGATATGTACACCCCCTCCGTTAGATGCTGTTTAGCGATGTGTACACCCCCTCCGTTAGATGCTGTTTAGTGATATGTACACCCCCTCCGTTAGATGCTGTTTAGTGATATGTACACCCCCTCCGTTAGATGCTGTTTAGTGATATATACACCCCCTCCGTTAGATGCTGTTTAGTGATATGTACACCCCCTCCGTTAGATGCTGTTTAGCGATGTGTACACCCCCTCCGTTAGATGCTGTTTAGTGATATGTACACCCCTCCGTTAGATGCTGTTTAGTGATATGTACACCCCCTCCGTTAGATGCTGACGTTACACACTCATATTGTTTTAGTAATGTGTACACCCCCTCCGTTAGATGCTGACGTCACACGCTCATATTGTTTAGTGATGTGTACACCCCCTCCGTTAGATGCTGACGTTACACACTCATATTGTTTAGTGATATGTACACCCCCTCCGTTAGATGCTGACGTCACACACTCATATTGTTTAGTGATATGTACACCCCCTCCGTTAGATGCTGACGTTACACACTCATATTGTTTAGCGATGTGTACACCCCCTCCGTTAGATGCTGTTTAGTGATATGTACACCCCCTCCGTTAGATGCTGTTTAGTGATATGTACACCCCCTCCGTTAGATGCTGTTTAGTGATATATACACCCCCTCCGTTAGATGCTGTTTAGTGATATGTACACCCCCTCCGTTAGATGCTGTTTAGCGATGTGTACACCCCCTCCGTTAGATGCTGTTTAGTGATATGTACACCCCTCCGTTAGATGCTGTTTAGTGATATGTACACCCCCTCCGTTAGATGCTGACGTTACACACTCATATTGTTTTAGTAATGTGTACACCCCCTCCGTTAGATGCTGACGTCACACGCTCATATTGTTTAGTGATGTGTACACCCCCTCCGTTAGATGCTGACGTTACACACTCATATTGTTTAGTGATATGTACACCCCCTCCGTTAGATGCTGACGTCACACACTCATATTGTTTAGTGATATGTACACCCCCTCCGTTAGATGCTGACGTTACACACTCATATTGTTTAGTGATGTGTACACCCCCTCCGTTAGATGCTGACGTCACACACTCATATTGTTTAGCGATGTGTACACCCCCTCCGTTAGATGCTGACGTTACACACTCATATTGTTTAGCGATGTGTACACCCCTCCGTTAGATGCTGACGTTACACACTCATATTGTTTAGTGATGTGTACACCTCCTCCGTTAGATGCTGACGTTACACACTCATATTGTTTAGTGATATGTACACCCCCTCCGTTAGATGCTGACGTTACACACTCATATTGTTTAGTGATATGTACACCCCCTCCGTTAGATGCTGACGTCACACACTCATATTGTTTAGTGATATGCACACCCCTCCGTTAGATGCTGACGTTACACACTCATATTGTTTAGTGATATGTACACCCCTCCGTTAGATGCTGACGTTACACACTCATATTGTTTAGTGATATGTACACCCCCTCCGTTAGATGCTGACGTTACACACTCATATTGTTTAGTGATATGCACACCCCTCCGTTAGATGCTGACGTCACACACTCATATTGTTCAGCGATGTGTACACCCCCTCCGTTAGATCCTGACGTTACACACTCATATTGTTTAGTGATGTGTACACCCCCTCCGTTAGATGCTGACGTTACACACTCATATTGTTTAGTGATGTGTACACCCCCCCCCCCACCCCCCCCGTTAGATGCTGACGTCACACACTCATATTGTTTAGTGATGTGTACACCCCCTCCGTTAGATGCTGACGTTACACACTCATATTGTTTAGTGATGTGTACACCCCCTCCGTTAGATGCTGACGTCACACACTCATATTGTTTAGTGATGTGTACACCCCCTCCGTTAGATGCTGACGTTACACACTCACATTGTTTTAGTGATGTGTACACCCCCTCCGTTAGATGCTGACGTCACACACTCATATTGTTTAGTGATGTGTACACCCCCTCCGTTAGATGCTGACGTCACACACTCATATTGTTTAGTGATGTGTACACCCCCTCCGTTAGATGCTGACGTTACACACTTCCTATTTAGTGACCTATACCCCCCCTCTCCCCCCTCTCCCCCTTAGTAGCCGAGGCAGCACATTCCCTGTTCAGAGATGTACACACTCCCCTCCCCTAGAAGCTGACGTTGTACTCCCCTGTTCCTGTTCTGTGATGCATACATCCCCCCCCCCCCCCCCCCCCCCCCCGTTAGAAACTGACGTTACACACTCCTTTTAAACAGGGGATCTGGAATGACCTCCCTCTCTCTCTTCGCCAAAAGCCTTCTTATGACGCTTTTAAATCCGGCCTCAAGACAATTTTATTTCAAACCTAAGATTCTCCCCTCTTGTTCCATTTCATTTTGCCCCTGCCCTCAACAGCCCAAATCCCATCACCTTGCCGGAGGGTACAACCTTTACGTGTGTGCGTGAGTGTGCGTGTGTGTGCGTGCGTGCGAGCGTGTGTGCATACATTTGAATTTGTAAAAAAACCCACCCCAACCTATTAAGTGTGACTGGCTGCATGTGAATGAGTAGGATGAATGAAAGCGCTTTGATTTGTTTTCTGCAAGATATAGCGCTATATTAATTCCATATATTATTATTATCATCATCATCATTATCATCATCATCATCATCATCATCATCATCATCATCATCATCATCATCATCATCATCATTCATATCTCATCATCATCATCTTGTATTCATCTCATCATCATCATCATCATCTATCATCATCATCATCATCTCATCATCATCATCATCATCATCATCATCATCACCACCATCATCATCACCATCATCATCACCATCACCATCACCATCATCATCATCATCATCACCATCATCATCATCATCATCATCATCATCTTCAGTGATGTATACACTCCCCGTCAGAAGTTCAGTGGTGGGTAAAGGTCAAGGTCAAGGTGTGTTCCCATAACCTGTAAGGTCGTAGGGGAGCGAGGCGTCAGAGACCTCAACTTCTCAAGGGGGCCAGCATATTGAGGGCGGCGCCCATCTCCTCTCCCTCGCTGCTTTACCTTCCCTGACCCTAAAGAGGCAGGTACCCATTTACAGCTGGGTGAACTGGGGGAACTGTATTGAAGCCAAGGCGCGCAAACGGTCACCCATCCAACTGGTAACCACGCTCGGTGCTGCACAGTTTGGCTGGGGGAAACGAGAGCTCTGACCACTGTGATGTCCGTCCCCAAAGATGGGCACACATACACCACTGGTGTTAACACGCGCGCTCCATTTGTTGTTTACAGCGCGATATCAATCCATCTTCTTCTACCACGATGAGTTAAAAGTCCCTCCACCCAACCACAGGCACAACAACACTACACGACCACTCAGCCCACCACCACTCCACTACCACACCCACCACCACCCTACCATCACACCACCACTTCCCTCTACCTACCACCACCACCACCACAACCACTTACCCACCACCACCACCACCCACCACCACCACCCACCACCACCACCCACCCCACCCACACCACCACCACCCACCCACCACCACCCACCCACCACCACCACCCACCACCACCCACACCACCACCACCACCCACCACACCACCACCACCACCACCCACCCACACACCACCCCACCCCACCACACCCACCCCACCCACCCACCACCACCACACACCACCCACCCCCACCACCACCACCCACCCACCACCACCACACCACCACCCACCACCACCCACCCACCCCACCCACCCACCACCACCACCACCACCACCCCCACCACACCCACCCACCCACCACCCCACCACCACCACCTACCACACCACCACCACCCACCACCACCACCTACACCACCACCCACACCACCACCACACCACCACACCACCCACCAGTGCTTGCAGACAGAAGTGGGTCCCCGGGCCCACCCACACCGTGTCTCCCAGCTCTGCACAAAGCGATGCACGGGATGCCACCTGCGCCTCTCCACCCACACCACAGCCAGTAGGCTCCCGTTGGCCTTCCTCCTTCCGCTGACAGGCCTGGTCTCCTCCTTCCTGCTGGAACAAGAGGCCTTGGCTTCCTCCTCCTCCTCTTTCTTGCTGGAACAAGAGGCCTTGGCTTCCTCCTCCTCTTTTCTTGCTGGAACAAGAGGCCTTGGCTTCCTCCTCCTCCTCTTTCTTGCTGGAACAAGAGGCCTTGGCTTCCTCCTCCTCCTCTTTCTTGCTGGAACAAGAGGCCTTGGCTTCCTCCCTCCTCCTTCCTGCTGGAAGAAGGGATTGCTTCCCTTCTAAGTTTGTCCTTTTGCTGGAAGAAGAAGGTTTGTCCTTTTCGCTGGAAGAAGAAGGTTTGTCCTTTTCGCTGGAAGGAGAGGATTTGTCCTTTTTGCTTGAAGGAGAGGATTTGTCCTTTTCGCTGGAAGAAGGTTTGTCCTTTTCGCTTGAAGGAGAGGATTTGTCCTTTTTGCTGGAAGAAGGGGATTTGACCTTCCGCTTTTTGCTTGGAGGAGAGGGCTTGTCCTTTTCGCTGGAAGAAGAGGATTTGTCCTTTTCGCTGGAAGAAGGTTTGTCCTTTTCGCTTGAAGGAGCGGATTTGTCCTTTTCGCTGGAAGAAGGTTTGTCCTTTTCGCTTGAAGGAGAGGATTTGTCCTTTTTGCTTGAAGGAGAGGATTTGTCCTTTTCGCTGAAGGAGAGGTTTGTCCTTTTCGCTTGAAGGAGAGGATTTGTCCTTTTTGCTTGAAGAGGTTGTCCTTTGCTGAGGAGGATTTGTCCTTTTCGCTGAAGAAGTTTGTCTTTGTGAAGAAGTTTGTCCTTTTGCTTGAAGAGAGGATTTGTCCTTTTCGCTGGAAGAAGGTTTGTCCTTTTCGCTTGAAGAAGGTTTGTCCTTTTCGCTTGAAGGAGAGGATTTGTCCTTTTTGCTTGTAGGAGAGGATTTGTCCTTTTTGCTTGAAGGAGCGGATTTGTCCTTTTCGCTGGAAGAAGGTTTGTCCTTTTTGCTTGAAGGAGAGGATTTGTCCTTTTTGCTGGAAGAAGGGGATTTGACCTTCCGCTTTTTGCTTGGAGGAGAGGGCTTGTCCTTTTCGCTTGAAGGAGCGGATTTGTCCTTTTTGCTTGAAGGAGAGGATTTGTCCTTTTCGCTGGAAGGATAGGAGAGGAGAGTTTCAAATCCCCGAGGTAAGCAGAGGAGAGGGGGGGGGGAGGGGGGTAAGGAGGGGAGGAGGAGAGAAGTGTGCGGGGAGGCAATGAGGAGTGAAAAGATGTGTGTGTACCTGAGAGGAGAGAGAGAGAGAGAGAGAGAGAGAGAGAGAGAGAGAGAGAGAGAGAGAGAGAGAGAGAGAGAGAGAGAGGAGAGAGAGAGAGAGGAGAGAGGAAAATGAATGAATGAATGATTTTATTTTGCGATGGTTACAGATAAACATTCAGTCTAACAGCGGCCATGGCGCAGTGGTTAGCGCCTTAGATTTCGGACTAGAAGATCGCGGGTTCGAATCCCCTAAGAGTCATAGGAATTTTTCGGGCTCCGGCCGGCTCCTACCCAGAGTGAGTGTGCTGTGGGCTCAGTGGGAAGACTGGGACCACACAGTCGAGCTTCATCCACTTTACGGATGCGAGTTTGAGAGTGTTGCTCAAATTACCTGACCAACACTGCAGGTGACTATCTCTCGGGCCCGGTTACGCCGGGATATATTATGATAGTAAGCTTAGAGTACAGCCTTGCTAAGTAGTCTCAAAGCAGATGCATTTCCACAGCAGCATCATTACGTCATCTCATTGTCATTGATCATCATGCAATAAAAAAAAAAGCCTCCGATTCGGTGGTCCCAGCTGCTCTGGTCTCGTGATGACCTCAGATTCGGTTTGCCCATACACCCCTGTGCCTGTGGTGAGTTTGTATCAAAGACCTTGGGATTGGAGGTTTAGGAGGGACGGTCGTTGGAGGGACGTTGTGGTGGTTGCCACCTCGGGTGGGCAACTCACTCAGTCTGGCTCCGCGACTGAGCTAATACTGTCGTTAGTAAGGGGCTTAGCAGGTGGTGTCCTGCGTATGTTAGCTCAGAACAGGAACCACTGAACACCACAAAAGTGACCCAGCAGCAGTGCAGGGCCCCTCTGGCTGGTGGCCCCACAACGACTCTGGGGATGAGACATAACGAATCTGGGTATGGTTGTGGCGGGGAGATTGGGATAAGCGGCGTAGGAACAGCAGGACTGGGACGTCACAGAAGATGAGGCAGCAAAAACAAAATACACATATTCACATACTTTTTTTCCATCCGGCCCTTGCCCTGATTAGGGACTATCAACAACAACAAAAAGAAAGGAGAGAGGGAGGGAGAAGGAGAGGGAGAAGAGAAAGACAGAGAGAGAGAGAGAGAAGAGAGAGAGAGAGAAGAGAGACAGAGACAGAGAGAGACAGAGAGACAGACAGAGAGAGACAGAGACAGACAGAGAGACAGGGACAGAAGGATAATGGCTAAACACTGGTGCGTTTCTTTACACCCAGTCTCTTAGGAGGGATTACAGTAAAGATGTTTAAAAATCCCACCAAAAACACAAAATCATATTAAACCACACAAAAACAACACGCGCGCACGCACCCTCCCCCCCTCACACACACACATACACACACACGCACGCACGCACACACATGTACACCCACAAACACACCCACACACACTCCACTCACACCCACACCCTCACCCAAGCACCCTCCCCCCTCACACACACACACGCGCGCATGCGCGCGCCGCGCGCACACACATACATACACACACACACACTCACCCCCCCCCCCCCCTCACACACACACACACTCACCCCCCCCCCCCCACACACACACACACCACACGCAGACTGACGTTTGCATCAATCGCCGAATGCTGGCGTCATACTTGAAGGGAACAGCGAACCACTCACAGCTGCCTGGTCCTAGGTTGATGTGCACCACAGACAAATAGCTAGCCTCCTGATGGACTGAAAACCATATCCATCCATCCATCCATCCATCCATCCATCCATCCATCCATCCATCCATCCATCCATCCATCCATCCGTCCTCATCCATCCATCCATCCGTCCATCCATCCATCCATCCATCCATCCACCCATCCGTCCGTCCATCCATTAATCCATCCATCCATCCATCCGTCCATCCAGCCATTAATCCATCCATCCGTCCATCCAGCCATTAATCCGTCCGTCCATCCACCCACCCACCCACCCATCCACCCCCACCCACCACCCACCCACCATCCACCCATCCCCCACCCCCACCCACACCATCCCCCCATCCACCCATCCACCATCCCCACCACCCACCATCCACCCACATCCATCCACACCTCCACCATCCATCCCCCCACCCACCCACCCACCCCACCCACCCACCCATCCACCCATCCACACCACCCATCCATCCATCCACTGACAGCTGGTTCTGGCGCCAGTGGTCATCATCTCCAGCTTCGGCGCTCGCGTCCTCTCCATCTTGGCGCCGTCGTTGCAGAAGGTGAGGAGGTTGAGGGCCTGGTCAGGCCGCACCTTCACCAAGTCCGGCAGCTTCTTCAGCTCCAGCAGCTGCCGCTCCCACGACAGGGCTCCGGCACTGATGGAGATGCTGCACTGGCCTCGCTGAGCCTGGCTGGTGGGGGCGTCGTCTTCGTCGTCACTGTCCTGCTGCAGGACATACGGGAGGACCGCCTTGTTGTTGGTGTTGTTGTTGTTGGTGGTGTTGTTGTTGGTTTTGGTCTTGTTGTTGTTGTTGGTGGTGGTGGTGGTGCTGTTGTTGGTCTTGTTGTTGTTCTTGTTGGTGGTGGTGGTGGTCTTGTTGTTGTTGTTGTCGGTCTTGTTGGTGTTGTTGTTGTTATTGTTGTTGTTCTTGTTGTTGTTGTTCTTGTTGTTGTTGGTCTTGTTGTTGTTCTTGTTGTTGTTGTTCTTGTTGTTGTTCTTGTTGTTGTTGTTGTTGTTGTTGTTGGTCTTGCTGTTGCTGTTGTTGTTTGGGCTTTGTTGATTTCGTGTTTTTGGACTAGAGCTCTAAGGTTTTACCAATGGGGAGTTTAATATTTAAAAAATATTTGATTGCGTTAAAATGCGACCGCCAGTTTCCCCCCAACATTAAGGTAGCAGTTTTCACCAAACAAAACTCTTGTGGCGACGCGCTCTCCCCAGGGAGAGCAGCCCGAATTTCACGCAGAGAAAACTGCCGTGACTTAAAGTGGTATATAAATAAATAAATAAATAAATAAAATAAATGGGGGTCTCAGTGGCGGCTCGAACCGGCACCGTGAGATGGCGAGCTGAACGCTCTGACCACTCGGCTATCCTCCTCTCCCCCTGATGGCTTAACACTATCCCTACGTTAAGGGAGAGAACCCCTCTTTCCCAGCACACGTGCACTGTGCACATCAGTATGCTGCGGTAACCCAGCAGTGGGTGATACGGAGGGAAGGGCTAGTAGATGGTTGGTTGCCCTATAGCGGGTTCCCCGTAGGGAATAGGTTACATGGGATTCGACATTCAGAACTGGCATTGCAGTCACACTGATGTTCAAAGCAGTAACAAGCAAGCAAGTAATGTATAGCCTGTACTGCCATTGCTCGCAGTCTGACGACCCGGGTTCCATTCCCATTCACGGGGAGTTTTCCCCCCTGGAGTTAACATCAGTGCAGACTCCACTCTCCCCAAAAGTCCTCCGGGTGAGACTATAAACCGAGGCCCTGTGTACGAACGCACGGAGAACATTTTTGCGAACACGTAAAATCCTGTTCCGCTTTTTTTTCGAAAGAGTAGGCCACTGTGTGCCGGTGGGAACAGATGAGAAAATTTACAAAACTGCATACACACGGAGACTAGATGTTAAAAAGCACACGAGTGCTTATTCCATTATCCTCGAAATAAAAGAATAAATAAAAGAATAAATAAAAGAATACATAAAATAAATAACAAATCATCCTCCTCCGACAGTCACTGTGGACTGGGTTCCAGTCTCTATTGAGGTGTCCGCTAGAGGGGCGATAAGCCGGGAGTTTACATGAGTACTGACTTCACTCCCCTGAAATACCGTCGGTTGAGTTTATAAAGATCCCTTCCCCGTGGAAATGCCGGGGCCTGTCAGCATGAATAGCATTCCCAACCTCCCCACCCCCCCCCCCCCCCCCCCCACACCACCCCCCACCCCACCCCCCCCCCCCCCAACACCCCCCCCCCCCACCCCCACCACACACACACACACACACGCAGACGCCGTTTGCATCAATCGCCGAATGCGGCGTCATACTGAAGGGAACACGAACCACTCAAAAGCTGCTTCCTAGTTATGTCCACCACAGACAAATAGCAACCCCCCTGATGGACTAAACCATATCCATCCATCCATCCATCCATCCATCCATCCACCCAAACCATCCACCCATCCATCCATCCATCCACCCAAATTCATCCACCATCCATCCGTCCATCCATCCAACCACCATCCATCCACCCATCCGCCCATCATTAATCCATCCATCACCATCCGTCCACCAGCCATTAATCCATCCATCCGTCCATCCAGCCATTAATCCGTCCTCCATCCACCCACCCACCCACCCACCCATCCAACCCATCCACCCCCCCACCCACCCACCCACCCACCCAAAATCCACCCATCCACCCATCCCCCCACCCATCCCCCCATCCCCCCACCCATCCACCCATCCAACCCCATCCCCCCACCCACCCACCCATCCACCCCCCATCCATCCATCCATCCATCCACCCATCCCCCCCCCACCCACCCACCCACTCCCCCACCCACCCATCCACCCATCCACCCATCCATCCATCCACCCATCCACCCATCTATCCACTGACAGCGGGTTCTGGCGCCAGTGGTCATCATCTCCAGCTTCGGCGCTCGCGTCCTCTCCATCTTGGCGCCGTCTTTGCAGAAGGTGAGGAGGTTGAGGGCCTGGTCAGGCCGCACCTTCACCAAGTCCGGCAGCTTCTTCACTCCAGCAGCTGCCGCTCCCAACGACAGGGCTCCGGCACTGATGGAGATGCGCACGGCCTCGCTGAGCCTGGCTGGTGGGGGCGTCGTCGTCGTCGTCACTGTCCTGCTGCAGGACATACAGGAGGACCGCCTTGTTGTTGGGTGTTGTTTTGTTGGTGGTGTTGTTGGTGGGGTGGGGGTTTCTTGTTGTTGTTGTTGTTGGTCTTGTTGTTGTTGTTGGTGGTGGTGGTGGTGTTGTTGTTGGTCTTTTTGGGTTGTTCTTTTTGGGTGGTGGTGGTGGTCTTGTTTGTTGTTTTTGGGTTTCTTGTTGTTTGTTGGTCTTGTTTTTGTTCTTGTTGTTGTTGTTGGTTTTGTTGTTGGTCTTGTTGTTGCTTTTTTTTGGGCTTTTTTGATTTCGTGTTTTTGGACTAGAGCTCTAAGGTTTTACCAATGGGGAGCTTTTAAAATGTTTTAAAATTTGATTGCGTTAAAATACGACCGCCAGTTTTCCCCAAAACATTAAGGTAGCGGCATTCCGACTTCTGGGATGATGTCGACATAGGACACGGGTGTGTGTGCGTTAAAAACAACAACAAACCCTGCCATTCGTTCTTACTGCACGCCATAGACTACTCTTCCAAAAGGCGGAACGGGTTGGAACGTGTGCTGTAAGATGTACTCCCCAAAAGTCCTCCGGGTGAGACTATAAACCGAGGCCCCGTGTACGAACGCACGGAGAACATTTTTGCGAACACGTAAAATCCTGTTCCGCTTTTTTTTTTTTTTTCGAAAGAGTAGGTCACTGTGTGCCGGTGAAAACAGATGACAAAATTTACAAAACTGCAAACACACGGGGACTAGATGTTAAAAAGCACACGAGTGCTTATTCCATTATCCTCGAAATAAAAGAATAAATAAAAGAATAAATAAAAGAATAAATAAATACTCCTCCTCCGACAGTCTGTGGACACGGGTTCCAGTCTCTACTAAGGTGTCCGCTAGAGGGGCGATAAGCCGGGAGTTTACATGAGTACTGACTTCACTCCCTTGAAATACCGTCGGTTGTGGAAATGCCAGGGGGGGGGGGGAGGGGGCTGTCAGCATAAATGGCATTCCCACCCTCTGGAAATACTGTGCTGGAAATTCCCTCTTTTCTATCCCTCTGTTTCTGCTTCGTTTCTTTTCTTCCTGTCGCCTCCTCCTCCTCTATTTCTGCCTTCCTGGTCCGTTCTCCTGACTTTTCAAAGATTGCTTCTCTCTCACGCCGAAGTGAATGCGCTGGGCCTGACTTGTCAGGCGCTTCATGGCAGCGCAACGCATTTCCGCTCGTATGACAGACGGCAACAGCTGCTGTCTAAGCGTTTTATGAAGGAGTTCATAAACAAGGCCCCGTGGCCGAACGCACGCGAAACATCTTGCACACATGTTAAACCTCGATCCATGTTGCGTAAAATGGATATCATAAAACGATAATTAAAAACAACAACAAAATAATGGGCGGCGCTGCTCTTGTGGCGATGCGCTGTCCCTGGGAAGAGCTGCCCGAATTTCACGCAGAGTTCTGCGATGCAACGCGACATAATGCAATACATATAGTATCTTACAATACAACGCGATACATTACAGTACAGTACGATACAGTACAGTATAATACAATACAGTACAGTGCAACACAATACAGGACAATACGGTGCTATACAATACAGCACAATACAATACAATACAATGCAGTACAAAGCAGTACAATAAATACAGCACAATACAATACACCAAAATGCGGTACAAGGCAGTACAATAAATACACCACAATACAATACACCACAAGGCGGTACAAGGCAGTACAATACACCACAAGGCAGAACAAGGCAGTACAAGGCAGTACAATGCAGTACAAGGCAGTACAATGCGGTACAAGGCAGTACAATGCGGTACAATGCAGTACAATGCGGTACAAGGCAGTACAATGCGGTACAAGGCAGTACAATAAATACACCACAATACAATACACCACAAGGCAGAACAATGCAATACAACAAAAATACCACAATACAATACACACATTGCAGTACACGGCAGTACAATGCACTAGAACAAAAACACACCACAATACACTACATCACAAGGCAGTACAATGCGGTACAATGCGGTACAAGGCAGTACAATACACCACAAGGCAGAACAAGGCAGAACAAGGCAGTACAAGGCAGTACAAGACAGTACAATACACCACAAGGCAGTACAAGGCAGAACAAGGCAGTACAAGGCAGTACAATGCACTCCAACAAAAATACACCACAAAACAATACACCACGATGCTATACAAGGCAGTACAAGGCAGTACAAGGCAGTACAATGCAGTACAAGGCAGTACAATGCAGTACAAGGCAGTACAAGGCAGTACAATGCGGTACAAGGCAATACAAGGCAGTAAATGCGGTACAATGCGGTACAAGGCAGTACAATGCACTACAACAAACACACCACAATACAATACACCACAATACAATACACCACAATACAATACACCACAATGCAGTACAAGGCAGTACAAGGCACAAGGCAGAACAAGGCAGAACAAGGCAGAACAAGGCAGAACAAGGCAGTACAAGGCAGAACAAGGCAGTACAAGACACCACAAGGCAGTACAAGGCAGAACAAGGCAGAACAAGGCAGTACAAGGCAGTACAAGGCAGAACAATGCGGTACAATGCGGAACAAGGCAGAACAAGGCAGAACAAGGCAGACAAGGCAGTACAAGGCAGAACAATGCGGTACAAGGCAAAACAAGGCAGAACAAGGCAGTACAAGGCAGAACAAGGCGGTACAAGGCAGAACAAGGCGGTACAAGGCAGAACAAGGCAGTACAAGGCAGAACAAGGCAGTACAAGGCAGTACAAGGCAGTACAAGGCAGGACAAGGCAGTACAAGGCAGAACAATGCGGTACAAGGCAGTACAAGGCAGAACAAGGCATACAAGGCAGTACAAGGCAGAACAAGGCATACAAGGCAGTACAAGGCAGTACAATACACCAAAAGGCAGATCAAGGCAGAACAAGGCAGTACAATACACCACAAGGCAGAACAAGGCAGAACAAGGCAGAACAAGGCAGAACAAGGCAGTACAAGGCAGTACAAGGCAGTACAATACAATAGAATACAAGGCAGAACAAGGCAGAACAAGGCAGTACAATACAAGGCAGAACAAGGCAGTACAATACAATACAAGGCAGAACAAGGCAGTACAATACAATACAAGGCAGTACAATACAAGGCAGAACAAGGCAGTACAATACAATACAATACAATTCAATACAAGCAGAACAAGGCAGTACAATACAATAAAAGGGCAGTACAATAAAATACAATACAAGGCAGAACAAGGCAGTACAATACAATCCCGAGGCAGTACAATACAATACAAACAAGGCAGTACAATACAAAAACAATACAGCAGTACAATACAATACAATACAAGGCAGTACAATACAATACAATACAAGGCAGTACAATACAATACAATACAAGGCAGTACAATACAATACAATACAATACAAGGCAGTACAATACAATACAAGGCAGTACAATACAATACAATACAAGGCAGTACAATACAATACAATACAAGGC
The DNA here is from genome assembly GCA_028751875.1 of Rapana venosa. Lineage (NCBI taxonomy): Eukaryota > Metazoa > Mollusca > Gastropoda > Neogastropoda > Muricidae > Rapana > Rapana venosa. The sequence continues at coordinate 6,516,831 of CM054146.1, forward strand.
AGTACAATACAATACAAGGCAGAACAAGCCAACAGGACCCCACCTGGGAACACGCGGCCTGCTCCTCTGCCAAAGCCTGGATGGACTTGTCCTTCTCCCCCTCCATGTAGCTCCAGGCCTCCCCCCCCTCCTCCTCCACTGTCTGACACACACACAAAACACACACACACACACACACACACACACACACACAACACACACACGCCGCACCCCCACACACACACGCACGAAACACAACACACACGCACCCCACAAAACCACACACACACACGCACTCGACGCATGCACGCACGCACGCACGCACACACACACACAAAACACACACACACACACCACACACACACACACACACCACGCACGCACTCGCAACGCACGCACACACACACACACACACACGCGCACGCACGCACGCACGCACGCAAGTTGGTTTTGTTCCTAGATAGATGGATGGCTTGATGAAAAAAAAAAGCAAATGCATTGCTTATTCAATGTACCCTCTGAAAATAAAAACTTGACTTCACACACACACACACACACACGCGCGCGCGCGCACGCACGCACTCGCACGCACGCACAAGCATGCACACACATACACACTTATGCATTTTGAGCCAAATTATAGATAATTATAACTGATGTTTGTTTTGCTGTTGTGTCAAATAAGTCTACATGACTTAAATGGCAATAAAAGATTCTGAATCCGATTCTGAATATAATAATATATGGAATTTATATAGCGCTGAATCTTGTAAAGCAACAAATCAAAGCGCTCAGATGAGATGACTTTTTCTTTTAAATCGAAGATAATGGAATAAGCACTCATGTGCTTTTTTTTTTTTTACATCTAGTCCCGTGTGTATGCGGTTTTGTAAATTTTGCACATCTGTTCCCACCGGCACACAATGGCCTACTCTTTCGAAAAGCGGAACAGGATTTAACGTGTGCGCAAGATGTTTTGTATTCTTTCGCACACGGGGCAATATGCATGTGTGATTCGACACTGACAACAGAAAACAAGGAGCCTTTACTTCAGAGGAACGTTCGTTCATTTCATTGGCGCTGTGAGCCTGGCCATGAACGCTGTCACCCTGCGCCTGTTATTTCCAACTTTGAAAACAACCCCGCCAAATTACATGCATGAAATGCTAAATATTCCAAAAATGTAACATGATGTTGTTCTACTCTCCTTTCAATACACCATTTATTGTCTGATTGCCCAATTGTTTTTTGACATGCATATTAGGAGAGGTTTAGATATTGATAAAAAAAAAAGTATAATTATACAAGAAGTTTTTATTATGCCTCTCAGCATTTCATAATATCAGATTCTAAAGTCATATATTCTTTTCCTGTAAGGCCTGTACTGTAATAAGTTGTGGGATCTCTTCTATATATATATATGAGAGAGAGAGAGAGAGAGAGAGGGGGGGAGGGGGTGTACACAGGTGTTTTGGTATAACTGCGGGTGTGTCTAAATCACCAAGTAGTGAATGGACATTAAACAAAACAAACAAACAAACAAAAGCCAAGTGTGGGATATGGTCTGGATCTGTTAACTGTGGCCACCAGCCAAAGCTTGTGAACTCGCGCTAGTGAGACAGCTGTGGCACCGATGGTGTTTGTTCAAAGCGGGTGGGGAGCAGTTTTGTCGGTCTTAGGTTGTCTCTCTGTTTCTGAGACATGTGTACCTAGCCTCTGGACCAAAAAATAAAAATCATTTGTTCCCAAAACTAACCACCCTGAGTCCTGAATGATTAACAGACATGGGCTTCTCCAATTTCATGCTAATAAACGCTTTGAACGCCTAATTCTAAACATGTCTCCTGTATACCTTGAGTTACTTTGCTTAATGTTTCTTCCACTTCAAGGATATTAGATGAATCTCTATATTCTGATACTTCTTTGCCTCACAAGACCTCTTCAATTTTCCATAAAAAACAAACAGAGTCAATAACCTAAAACCCCTTGCTGCACAATTCCACCCTCGCTTAGAAAAACCTAGCTCTGTGTTCGCATACAAAATTTCATGGACTTTTCCTCTGCCTTTCATTACATCCAGCCCACCTCCAGCACAAACCAAATTTAAATCAACGTCTGTTCACGGCCTTATTCTTTTTAATCAAGCATTAAAAACAGTTTGCCAAATTCAAAGGGTAATATCCACAGAAAAAACTCACTTCTACCGGTTCTCCACAAGAAAGTTCTTTCCCCTGGCTTTTCACTCTGTGTACCTACCACAGCACTCACAGATAAACCCATAAATAATTGATACTCGCCTTTAATCTATTTTAATCAACTAAAATTATTTAAACAAATAAAGGTTTCCTGTTATAAAGGAATTTTCCCAAAAACATCAAAAGTCAAGGCACCTTCATTTCAAGGGCATATTTCAACTCACCGATTAACCCGGACCCGCCCCGGCAAAGATTCTTAAAAACTAAAAAATCATGATTTTGAGGCCCCCAACCCACCAAACCTTACATTATTTCAAAAAATAAAAATTCCCTGAGTAATTAGAAATTTGAAGAACAAAACCATGGCACCAAGGTGCAAAAACCACAAACCAACCCAAAAAACCACCGAAAAACCCAACCAGCCAAAACAAAAAAAAAAAAACCCAAAAAACTAAAAAATCAAGCGGCGCCAGAGCCGAAAACCCCCAAACCTACAAGCATGAAAGATAAGGACAGGGCAAAACGCGAGTGACAGGATTTCCGGAGAGAAGGAAAACAACATCACCAACGACGGCAAAACACAAACAACAAAACACAACAAAACAAAAGACAAAGCACAACCAACAACACAAAACACACACACACACAACAACAACAACAGCAAAAACAACACAACACACAACATACACGCACGCGCGCGCGCGCGCACGCACGCACGCACACACACACACACACACACAGAGAAAGAGAGAGAGGGACAGGCATAGACACGGCGGAGTAGACAGGGATACACAGAGAGACAGACAGACAGATCATACATACATACATACAGACAGACAGACAAACAGATATACAGACAAATACACAAACATACATACAAATAGACAAAAGCACAGACATACAGACGGACAGATATACAGTCACGACAGCAGGCAGACAGACAGACAGACAGGCAGACAGACAGGCAGACAGACAGGCAGACATACAGACACGACAGACAGGCAGACAGGCAGACAGACAGGCAACAGACAGACAGACAGACAGACGCGACAGACAGACAGACAGACAGACAGACAGACAGACAGACAGACAGACAGACAGACAGACAGACGATGTGGACAGTGCCTCACAGCTCACCTGCTCGAAGACATGCAGTTTGGCTTCGTGTATGTCCTTCTTGTTAGCCAGGGTTTGACTGCTGAAGTCCACAATATCTATCACACACACACACACAAACACACACACACACACCACACACACACACACACACACACACACAAAACACACACACACAACACACACACACAACACACACACACAACACACACACACACACACACACACACACACACACACACACACACACACACACACGCGCACACACGCACGCACGCACGCACGGATTAAGGAGCGCATTGTTCTTAAGCAATTAATGTATTCTGTCATAGAAATAAACAACATAATCCCAAACAATCAAGCAGACGAGACGGATAGCCTGTGGTTAGCGTGATGCACTCGTGATCTGCTGACCCGAGTTCGATTCCCGTTCAAGAGGATTTTTCCTCTGAAGTTAACATCAGTGCCAACTCCACTCTCCGCAAAAGTCCTTCGAATAAGACTATAAACCGAGGTCCCGAGTGCGAACGCACGCAGAACATCTTGCGCACACATTAAAACCCGTTCCGCTTTTCGGAAGAGGAGGCCATCGTGTCCCGGTGGAAACGGATGAC
>CM054146.1:6535734-6550734 GCA_028751875.1 Rapana venosa
ACAAACAAAAAAGAAAAAAAAAAAGAAAAAACAAAACAAGAAAAAAAACAAACCAAAAAACAACAACAACAACAACAAAAAAGCAGACAAAACACCCTTCCAAATAACAAACAAAAAACAAGAAAAACAAGAACATCAAACAAAAAAAATGAGAAAAAAACAACAACTCAAAAACAAACAAATAAACAAACAAACAAAAAACAACAACAACAACAAAAAACCAAAAAAAAAAAAAAAAGCACCGTTCCCCCTTCACACACACACACACACACACACACACACACACACACACACACACACACACACACACACACACACACACACCAACATACATACACCAAAACAAGAAACAAACCCAAGCGAAAAACCCAAACAAATCACCAACAAAGAACAAAGTAACAACTACAGCAATAACAACACACACACACACACACACACAGAGAGAGAGAAAAGAGAGGGGAGAGAGAGAGAGAGAGAGAGAGAGAGAGAGAGAGAGAGAGAAGAGAGAGAAGAGAGAGAGAGACAGACAGACAGACAGACAAAACAGACAGACAGACAGACAGACAGACAGACAGACAGACAGAGACAAAGAGAGACAGAGACAAAGAGATCAAATCAAATAAAATCGAAGCAAATCAAAGCAAATCAAAATTTTTTTATTTCGATGATAATGAATAAGCACTGATGTCCCCGCCCTTATTAGGGTTAACACCATCATAGGAAATACACCAACAAAAAACTAACTATAAGCAACAACAACAACAACATCACCAGCAACAACAACAACAACAAAAAAACCAAAGCAAGAACAGAAAAATAATAAAAAAATGACAAAAGAAAGCACACACACACACACAAACACACACACACACACACACAACACACACACACACACACACACACACACACACACACACACACACACACAAAAACCACACGGAAAAAAGCAAATAATGAAAAAGACAACAAGAAATACCAGGCAAGTAAGCAAGCAGCAAAGAAGAAAATATAACAATTTAAGCTCATGAAAACACCATTCCACCACCATCTATCAACAAAACAAACCATTATGAATCATAACATTTTGGTAAAATGGAAAGAAGAAGCTTCAACCAATATGTATCACTATTTATTTATTTATATGGAGGATAATGGAATAAGCACTTATGTGCTTTTTTACATCCAGTCCCCGTGTGTATGCGGTTTTGTAAATTTTGTCATCTGTTCCCACCGGCACAAAATGGCCTACTTTAACGTGTGCGCAAGATGTTTTGTTCACTGTGGGAAAGAAGCAGCACCAATAGCAAATTTACACAAGAGCATAACATGTCACAGACTGAAAAGAACAAATGTATTATGCATAATATTCAAAGGAAAACAATGGCAAAATGGATTACACACACACACACACACACACACCACACACACACACACACACACACACACACACACACACACACACACACACAGCACGCACACACATGCACGCACGCTCGCACGCGCGCGCACGCACGCACGTAACACACGCAGCCAACACACACGCAAAAAACACACACACGCACATACACACACACACACACGCTCATACACACACACACACACACACACACACCACGCACGCACGCACGCACGCACGCACGCACGCACCACACACACACACACACACACCCCAAACCCGTTGCTTTCCCACGACAATTGGGGGGGGGGGTGGTGGTTATCATTTATAAAAAACAACTTTTTTTCTAGTTTCCATCGTGTGCGTGTGTGTGTTGTGTGTGTGTGTGTGAGGGTGGGTGGGTGGGTGTGTGGGTGTGGGTGCGTGCGTGCGTGCGTGCGTGCGCGCGTGCGTGCGTGTGTGTGTGTGCGTGTCGTGCGATTCTACGTCTGTTTGCATAAAGTGGGAGGTGGGGGGGGGGGGGGGGGGGGGGAGATGGGGTTTTAAAGTAAAAAGATGGATGCTGGGAAATTAAGAAAATGAGTGCATCAAAAGACTGAATTCAAACACCACAATAATATCTTTCCACCTGTTCAAAGAAACGCGATATTTAACACTATTTCTTTATATAGAGGATAATGGAATAAGCACTTGTGCGCTTTTTTTTTTACATCCAGTCCCTGGGTGTATGCGGTTTTGTAAATTTTGCCATCTGTTCCCACCGACACGCAATGGTGTTACGAAAAGCGGAACAGGATTTAACGTGTACGCAAAAATGTTCTGCGTGCGTTCGCACACGGGGCCTCGGTTTATAGTCTCATCCGAAGGACTTTGGGGAAGAGTGGAGTCTGCATTAATGTTAACTCCAGGGGAAAATATCCCCTTGAACGGGAATCGAACCCAGGTCGTCATATTGTGAGCGCAATATTCTAACCACTAAGCTATCCCGTCTCCCACTCCCACCTATTAAAATTGTTACATGCTCACATCTCTTTGACAACAACAACAAAAACAACAACAACAACAACAACAACAACAACAACAACAACAACAGAACCAGCAACAAACAAGTTATTGGGGCCTGCATCAGAGACAACGCTATCTCACACACTAACTTTGGATTTGTTAAAACTTCGTGCAGAGATTTATGTTGAAATGCTGGTAGGAACTGTTTTAAGCCCTGTCATTGATTCAAACTATGAATATTTGAAAGTTTTTTCACCACATATACATTGTGTGTGTTTTGTGTGTGCAAATTTTGCTATAATTAAAAAAAGCATTAGGTTTCAGTGTGTGAAACAGATAAACCATTTTTCAAGTACAAGATTTTCGAAAGCGGCATGGGGTACAAAGAATGTACTGAATATCCAGAAATGAACAATTATGATACTGGGGATAGCCAGCCTCTTCCTGTTTCTGTTTTACATGTTTCCTTGTGTGTGTGTGTGTGTGTGTGTGTGTGTGTGTGGTGTGTGTGTGTGTGTGTGTGTGTGTGTGTGTGTGTGTGTGTGTGTGTGTGTGTGTGTAGCTCTTCATACTGGCCTGAAGGCGTTTTCAAATCTGGTTTTCATTTCCCCCTCAGTTATTTTGATCTCTGTATAAGATAACAATAAGTTTGCAAACTCATCTAATCTCCATTGCCTGTATCATGGTTCACGTTTCACATGCGTTTAAAAATAGGGACATGACAAGGGAACGCATCAGTCTGATCTTGAAGCTGATGGCCATGTTCTTATCATTCCAGAGGACTTTCAGTTTGGTTATTGCAGCTGTTGTATGGGATATCCTGGAGAGAATTAATTCAGGTTTTGATCCTTCATCCGATACTATAGCTCCAAGGTAGTTAAAACTGTTGTCTTTAATAATGTCAGTGCTGATACCACTGGCCTTATTTGTCACCAATGGGTTTTCTCTGCACTGATCTACATGCCATATGCCGGAGAGGCTTCATCAAGGGGATTTACCAGGTTGTCTAGCTCTTGCTCTTTTCTAGCTAGGCCATCGACGTCATCGGCAAAACATACGTTTGTAATTGTTGTGCCTCCAATTCTGTCAGTTCCCTCATGGTTTACAAGTGCGTCAGCCATTATTCTATGGAAGAAGATGTTGAAGAGGGCAGGAGAGAGGAAGCATCCTTGGCGTACTCCCATCGTGGATGGAAACCATTCTCCTATGTTGTTGCCATAGTAGACTGCGCTGGCTGCCTACCGCTGGGTTCCCCTGTCAGTGCAGGGATGTGGTTTTCTGGGTCGTTCGTTTGTTTTACCACTATCAGCACAAACTAATGCACGCGCGTACACATTCAGCGTCTTTATTTCGACTGACCAGCATGCCGATTGCAAGCTGTTTGTGTTCGTGCTGACCATCTAATCCACCGGCCTTAGCTGACCTAGTCAGTCTTCTGCTGATTAGTGAATCTTAAACAACAACAACAACAACAACAACAACAGGAAACCCTGTCGGTGTGGAAAATATTGTTATGCATGTTTCCTCACACTGGCCCTCGGTTTACAGTTTGGCTTGTTAAACACACGCTCATTCAGAGAAAAGAAACACAGTGTACACACACACACACACACACACACACACACCACACACACACACACACACACACACACCAGTATTCTCTTTTTTGTAAAGTATGATCGTCGGAATCTATATTTTGCTTGTTTCACAGCTGCCGTTACAAGTAGTTCACAATTGTTTGTTTTCCAACTTTAGAGTATTTTTCAATTGTTCGGGGTTTTTGTTAATTTTTGTATTTCTTTGCCATGTTTTTGCAACATACTGTTTATATAGTTTGGAATAGTCTTTTAATGTGCATTCATACCATACACGTATTTTTTCTACTTAAAGCCCTTATCTCATTATGCTGCCCCCCCCCTTCCCCCCCCCCCCCCCCCCCCCCCCCCCCCCCCCCCCCTCCCCCCCCCCCCCCCCCCCCCCCCCCCCCCCCCCCCCCCCCCCCCCCTTCCCCTTGCCTCCATCGTCTAATATCACTTTAAGTGAACAGACGTAAAATTGAAGACACACACACACACACAAATCCGTTTGGAGCCGCAACAAGTTTTATAGTTTAAGTTTATAGTTCATCTGAGGATATGATGGGAGTGAGCTAGCTCTTACATATGTTAAAATGAAAATGTTCTTTGTTCAGCTCCTTCAGCATAAATGCACGCGCGCGCGCGCGCGCGAACACACACACACAGTATTGATCTACATATGAGCTGATATGATATCGACCCCAACACGCTTTGGTTCTGCTGTGTGTGTGTGTGTGTGTGTGTGTGTGTGTGTGTGCGCGCGCGTGTGTACACGTGTGTGAGTGCGTATGTGTTGTATAATTGGTTCGGTTTTGGATTTTTACTTACTTGTTGTTTGGGGCTTTTTTTTCGTTTTTGTGTTACACAAACTAATGCTGATTTATTTATTTTGTGGCTGTTTATTTTCTTTTTCATTGTATTAGTTGACTTAAATTGTTATTGCTGATGTTAGAATTGTTGGGCGGGTTTATATTTGCCTGAATTTATTCTTTGATGGAAGGATTAACGTAGTTCTGCCTTAAATCAAAAGGCACATATGACCAGGAGAGAGGGAGGGAATGGATGTCTTTGTTTTACTTTTTTGCTCTGAATCCAATGTCTGTTTGGTTGTTTCTTATTTTCCTTTATATATGAGTATATAATAATAATAATAATGTATGGAATTTATATAGCGCTGAATCTTGTAAAGCAACATATCAAAGCGCTTTTTTTTTGTTTTAAATATCGAGGATAATGGAATAAGCACCCATGTGCTCTTTTTACATCTAGTCCCCGTGTGTATGCGGTTTTGTAAATTTTGTCATCTGTTCCCACCGGCACACAATGGCCTACTCTTTCGAAAAGCGGAACAGGATTTAACGTGTGCGCATGATGTTCTGCATGCGTTCGCACACGGGGTCTCGGTTTATAGTCTCATCCGAAGGACTTTGACATTCAGTTCGATTTTTTGGGTCAAACTGGGAAGAAAGGGCGAGGCTGGGGTTAACTTGTTGGTGAAGGGGATATGGGTGAGGGTGTGTACGTGTATGTAAGTGTTTAAATGATTTAAAAGGAAAGTATATGTACATCAGTTTCCTCTGCTTATATCCATTTGGTTGTTGTTATTATTGGTGGTGGTGGTAGAGTTCTGGTTTATTTTTGCTTTTTGTTTTTTGTTTGGGGTTTTCTTTTGTTTTAGGGTGGTTTTTCTTGGGGAGGGGGAGGGGGTATTTTAGACTATTTTTTCGTCTTTTGTTAGTTCTATATTGTTCTATATTTGTTTTGGCTGTTATTTTTGTTTTATGTTTGTTATTTTCGTTGTTGTGTAGGCTATGTATGTTTGTGTTTGTTTGTTTGTTTATTTGCTTGTTGTGGTTGTTCTTGTTGTTTTGTTTGTTTTGTTCAGTTGTTTGTATGGTTGAAGGTTTGTGTGTGTGTGTGTGGGGGGGGGGGGGGGGGGGGGGGGTGGTTAGCAGTTGGTGTGTCTTTTTGTTTTGTTTTGTCTTCTTTGTTTGTTTTGGTTTGGTTTTTCTTGGCTGCTTGTTTGTTTGTATTGTGGTGGATGTGTTTTCAGAAGATTAAAAAAAAATCTATTTGAATTGTATGGTTTAATATTGTTCAGGGGTTTTTGTTTTGTTTTTAATTCCATGTATGCATATAATATTGTCTTCTCTTGTTGGATTTGTATGGTTTATCATTGATTACGTTTTTATTCTATGTCTGCATATATTATCTTTTTTCTTTAGATAGATGGCTTGATGAAGAAAAGCAAACGCACTGCTTATTCAATGTGCCATCTGAAAATAAAAGTTTGACTTTGACTTTGACACACACCTCCGCTGAACTATTTTAAAACGCCTCAGTGGAGTATGGCCTTTAGCAACCCGTTGTAAACTTCCGGTCGTGCACTATCGCCGACTGTTGTACACGTTTTCATTAAATGGAAGCCAGTTTCAGGTCTGTTGTCTACTGATTTGCTTCAAAACGTGTATAATCTATGCCTACCGGTTATATAAGTGATTTTAGAGAGTGTGCTACGCTGGTACTGGATCTTTAAAGTGGGACGTAGCTGTGTCGTCTGCTGCTTTATTGCAACAATGGCGGGTTTCCTGTCGAGAACATTTGATCGGATGAAATCATGGATTGCTTGGTCTTGGGCCTATTTGTGGGCAGTATGGATCGTTCTCGTAATTTTTGTCGTCTACATACTTCGAGGACCGCTCAAGTTGAATGAAAATGTCTCATACGGTAAGTTTCTATGTACGATATACTATCTAGGTTATTGTATCAATTATCTACCATTGATCACTTCTTTAGTTTTGTTTTCAATTTTGTTATCCTGATCAGTCTTATCGTGATCATCGTTCTTTTTCTTATGATCATATGCAATGATGTGGATCATAGCTTCAGTGTTTGTTTTTCTTGTATGTATCATTGTATGTATTCTTCATAAACTCAGTCCAGTTTGTACATCACTCAACAGTAGGATTTGTTATTTATTCTTTAATTAAAAAAAAAAAAAATCAGGTAACATCACTTCATCAGCCTGATCAGGGCACACAAAGGTTTGTATTGTTTAAAATTAGTGTTTGTAACCATTAAACAGTCTGCATTGTACATTACACATGGAATAAAAAATAATCTGCCAAAGACAAGTACACCAGCACAGACATAGAATGCAGACATAATATAGAATGTACTTGTAGTGAATGCAGTTTAATGTTAAGTTGTTACATGTATGGAATGGATGCATACATGCACCCCAGTCATACTGACACACGTCTATGATCACAACATAGACGTAATAATGATTGCAGACACTTGAAACACAGAATGCTACCTCACTCACTCATACTCTCGTTGTGTTGTTTCTTCATCAGTCCATGTCATTCACACACACAGTGACACACACACAGTGACACACACAGACACACATACAGACACACACACATATGGTGACAGACAGTAACACACACACATATGCACACACATAGTGTGTACTGTATACACACGACACATACACACATGTATACATGCTTGCACACACAGACACAAATTTATACAATGTATACTGTACACACCACAACACTGTACAAGATACAACAAAAGATAACAGCCTAACACAACTCAACAGTTACAGAACACAACGCATAAATTATACATTGTACTTGTGCATCCACACACACACACACACACACACACACACACACACACACACACACACACACACACACACACACACACACACACACACACACACATGTGCATGAGTGTGCATGTGGGGAGGGTGGAGGCATTGGCACAGTACACAAGTTGATCTATATATACACAATAGGCATGTATTTTAATACTACACACATACAGACATAGTGCTTAACATTTTAACAGTAATTAATCAAAAAAGAAACAGACACTTAACAGTCTCATATCTCACAGTCACAGGGTTTTTTAGAATCTTATAAACATTTTTTTTTAAAAAGTCATATGAATTTGTACCAAATTTGGTCACTCTTTCAGTCTTTGCTATTGGAAATTCATGTATGATAAAATTTACTTGAAATCAACAATTACTAATTAGTAAATATTATTAATTATGAAATTGTAGTGGATGAAATGTTATCTGTATCACAATAAATTAAATATCAAGTTAGTTAAGAGGATGAGATGTGAATAATCACAATAGATTAACTTATAATAGCTATCAAGTATGAAGAGTATGAAATGTTGTGAATTATCGCAATAAATTAACTATCATAGGAAGCTATCATGATGAAAGGCTGAGAATTATTTCAATTAATTGACTGTCATATGAAGTGGCACTTAGAGTTGTTGAATCTTGTGAATTATCTCATAAGTTAACTACCATAATTTGTATTTGGTGAAGTTACAGTAGATGAAATGTTGTGAATTATCTCAATACGTTAACTACCATAATTTGTATTTGATGAAGTTACAGTAATGGAAAGTTGTGAATTATTTCAATTAATGATTTAATGAAGCATTAATTTGTATTTGGTGAAGTTACAGAAGATGAAATGTGTGAACTTATCACTGAATGGTTCACACAGTTTGACCTGCAAGCTGGACCTCTTTTTCATTGCTGAATTCTTGACCATTACCTGCTGGGGGATGGGCCGCCTCAGGTTCACTTTGACAATGACACGTGTAGGCGAAAACTTCAGTGCAGTGCCTCACCACTAGTTATGTTCACAGTAACAGGTTAGTTATACAAGGAGTTGTGGGTGAAGTGGTGACATATATAAATTGATTTGTGTATTGAAGGTCTTTCGTTATAAATAACAGAAAAGTATGGGATTGATTGCCCTCTTTTAAAAAAAAAATTTGTTTGATATTTCTGTTCATAGAAGATGGTATATGTTTGTGCCAGAGAGTTTTGGACACTTGTCATTCTTTCTACCCCCCATCCCCCCTACCTCTGTACATACATGTGAAAAACTACTTTGATTTGGTGATATGATCTGTTAATAAAAACTGTAGAACTTCATACAGCTACTACTGTACTAGTGCATTACTTTTCAGTTGTTTGTTTTCTTCTTTTCTTTCTGTCAGTTTTCTTCCATTTTTTTCTTTTCTGTTCTTTCTCTTTCTTTTGTGTGTGTGTGCTGCATCATCTGTTGTGATGAACTTTATATCTTCTATTTTATTTCAATTTTCATTCTTTTATTTTGAAGATAATGGAATAAGCACTCATGTGCTTTAAAATTTTTTTTTTTTAAACATCCAGTCCCTGTGTGCATGTGGTTAAAATTCTAAATTTTGTCATCCTTTTTACACTGGCACACAATGGCCTACTCTTCCAAAAAGTGGAACAGGTTTTAACATATGTGCAGGATGTTCTGTGTGCTTCCCACGGGACCTCGGTTTAAAGTCACATCTGAAGGACTTTTGATGGGAGTGGAGTCGGCACTGTTGTTAACTCCAGAAGAAAAATCCTCTTGAACAGGGTTTGAGCCTGGGTCAGCAGGTTGCCTGCACAAAGCACAATGCTCTAACCACCAGGCTATCCTGTGCTGAGATATAAGTTGCTGTGTCAGCGCAGCACTGTTGCTCATTCTGAACACTCTAGTTATGATATAATTGACACCCAGGATTATCTTTGGTGCCACTGTTGTAGTGCTAGCACAGCAGTAGTATACTGTATAGGAACTTGTCAAGTCAAGTCAAGTCAAAAACATTTAATCATCCCATGAAGGGCAATTACAATACTGACAGGCACATAGATACGTATAATTATCTCAAAAGACACAAGAAAAATACATGGCAAGGAGAAATTTATCAAGATTTGGAAATGAGCTGAATCCTAGTTGTTGTCGGTTTTTGCCCCCTCTACTGTTGGTGTGTTGCAGATCTGTCCTGTGTCAATGTATGTTGGTTGTTGTAACACAGGAAGAACATTGTAGATTTGTTTCCTTATGATTAAAGCAGACTGGTTGAGCTGCAAAGTGGGATCAAAATCAGTAGTTGAAAGCCCTGATGAAAAGCCATACCTTGATAGGAGGGAGAGAGAGGGGGGGAGGGAGGGAGAGAGGGGGAGGAGAGGGGGAGAGAGAGGTGGGAGGAGAGAGAGAGAGAGAGAGAGGAGAGAGAGATGAGAGAGAGAGAGAGAGAGAGAGGTGGGGAGGGGGGGGGGGGGAGGGGCAGGCTCATGTACAGGGAAATGTTTTAATAAAACATTATTTTCAGCCCATTGTGAACACTGCTTGGATTACTTGTTCATTATCAGAATGTTAAGAATGCATCCATGTCTACATGTTATATAAATGTGAGTGTGTGTGTGTGTGTGTGTGTGTGTGTGTGTGTGTGTCTATGTGTCTGTGGTGTGTGTGTGTGTGTGTCTGTGTAGTAGTAGTAGTAGTAGTAGTAGTAGTAGACTAGGAGTAGATGACTAATAGTAGTGGTAATAGTTGAAGTAGTATGGTAGTTTGTAGTCCTCAGTCTGTAGTTTATTTTTCCACTTAAAGTTATACCAGAGGATCCTAAAATAAAAGAAATTAAGAGGAATGTGATTGGAATAGGATAAATGTTGAAATGTGTTTGTGTGTGTGTGTGTGTTTGTGTGTGTGTGTGTGGCATATGTGTGCATGCGTGCATGTGCGTGTGTGTGTAAGTGCATGATTACAATTTACATGTTCATGTGCCATGTACTGGCAAGTAAGTGCTCATGTGTGCATGTGTGTCACTGTATCAGTGTATGCGTATAAAATTAATATGCACACATGTGTTGGTGAGACTGAGAGAGTAACAGTTGCCAGAGTTTGGTCCTCACTTAGGATATACTATCTTCTTCTTCCTTTTTTGTCATTTTCTCCCAGGGGAGGTTTGACATTGATGAGCCTTCTTCACCTCTCTCTGTTTTGAGCTTCCTCCTTATTTATGCGATATACTATACTGTATACTTTATTACTTAATATTGCATTGCACTGCATTTCATTGCATAATATATTATTATATCATGATGCATTGTACTGTAGTGTATTGCATTGTGGTGTGCTCTAATTTGTATTGCCTTTATATATTGCATTACTACTGTATAACTCTAAAAGCTAATTATTGGTGAGGCTTTTTCAAATACATTTTAATAGTGCTCTGGTTACTAGTCTTTCCTGACCCCCCTCCCCTCCCCCCAACACACATGTATGCATGCATGCATGCGCATATGCAAGAGAAGAAAGACATTATAATGTTCTTTCTGAAACAAACACAATTTAAGTAAATTAAAGATGAGTTTCATTACCCATTCAGTTGTGTGCATCACCATCTACTTATCAAACTTTACAGGCCTCAGTTTTTGTAGTCTAAATATATTCAGTATCATCCAATTGCCATTAAGTTTAACCTCATAAAGTACACACAAAGAATATGAAAGCTTGTTAGAATTGAAAAAAAAAGATCTCCTTGGTGACAATGTTGCATAATTCTGTGAGATATCAGATAGCAGTATGAATCATTGAATAATAACTTAATTCTAGAGTGTTGACCATGTCATTGTAATAAATTTATATCATAAGCATTGTGCTTTTGATCACTGATCATTATGCTGTACATGTATGGGATCTGAGGGAAGTATATAACGCATAATTATGATCTATATTCATTTGTTCTCTGCCATCTGTGTGTGTTACCTTTTGCTGTTCAAACTAAGAGGGGGGTGGGGTGGGGGGGGGGGGGGTGGGGGGTGTGGGGGGGGTTGGGGGGGGGGCGGAGTAGCCTATTGATTAGAGCACCTAGACACTCATTGAGATTCAGGGGTATTTTTCCTCTGCAGTTCACATCAGTACCACTTCCATTCCCCTGATGAAAGTCCTTTGGATGAGATTATTTCGTTATAAACCAAGTCTTGTGTAAGAGCTCATGCACAGCATCTTGTGCACATGTTAAAACCCATTCCACCTTTTTTGAAGAGTAGGCCATTGCATACTGGTAAAAATGGATGATAAAATTAAAAAAACAACCCCCCCCCCCCCCCCCCCCCAACCAAAAACCGCATGCACGCTGTACTGGTTTTGTGGTTAGACATCATCCCCAAAGTTGAAATAAGACTGCCTTAATGGTGGGCAAAATGCAAAATATGGCCTACTCTTCCAAAAAGTGGAACAGGTTCTAATGTGTGTGCACAAGGGACCTAGGTTTATTATAGTCATATCCAAGGGACTTTTGGGGGAAGTTAAGCTGGCACTTATGTTTACTCTAGGGAAAATATCCCCTTGAACAGGATTCGAACCTGGGTAAGCAGATCATGAGTGTGATGCGCAACACTCTAACTAATCAGGCTATCCCATCCCCCCCCTTCCCCATTTGTGTGTGTGTGTGTGTGTGTGTGTGTGTGTGTTTATTTATTTTCTTTATCTGTTTATTTTATCTATTCATTCTTTTATATCATTGATAATGGAATAAGCACTCATGTCCTTTTAAAATTTTTAAATATTTTTTTTACATCTAGTCCCCATGTGTGTGTGTGTATGTGTGTGTGTGTGTGTGTGTGTGTTGTGTGTGTGTGTGTGTGTGTGTGTGTGTGTGGTATGTGTGTGTGTGTGTGTCAAAGTCAAAGTCAAACTTTTATTTTCAGATGGTACATTGAATAAGCAGTGCATTTGCTTTTTTTCACCAAGCCATCTATCTAAAGAAAAAAAAAGCGAGAAAAAAAGATAATGTATATGCAGACATAGAATAAAAAACCTAATCTATGGTAAACTATACAAATCAAACAAGAAAATACAATAACATATGCATATATGGAATTAAAAACAAAACAAAAAACCCAGAAAAATATTAAACCATACAATTCAAATAATTAAAAAATCTTAAAAAAAAAATCTGTCATAACACAAACAAAAAAGCAACAAAAAAAAACCCAAAACCCAAAACAAAAAAGAAAAAAACAGAAAAAAATTTTAAAAACCAAACTGTTTCCCTTCCCCCCCCCCCCCCCCCCCATCCCCCCAAACCCCAAAACAACACAAAAAAAACCCCTTTAAAAAAAAACAAAAAACTGAGAAAACAACCCAAAAAAAGATGAATCAACAAGAACAAACACAACAAGGAAATAAACAATCAAATAAACACAAACATATGTAACAAAACAACAGTGACAATAACAAAACATAGGACAAGCATAACAGCCAAGACATGAAGAAAAATATGACTAACAAAAAAAAAAATGAGAAAAAGAGTCAAATACCCCCTCCCTCCCCAAGAAAACCAACCTGAACCCAAAACAAACAAAAAGCAAATAAACCAGAACCCACCCCACCACCACCAACAATAACAACAACAACCAAATGGATATAAACAGAGGAAACTGATGTATCATTTAAAACACTTACATACACTAACAACTCATCCCACCCAAATCCACTTCACCCAAACACTATACTCATATTATAAGGAAACAAGAATAACCAACAGCTATTGGATTCAGAGCAAAAAAGGGATAACAAAGACATCCATTCCCTCCCTTTCCCCTGGTCATATACACCATGTACATGTGCTTTTTGGTTTGAGGCAGAACAACGTTAATCCTTCCATCAAAGAATAAATTCAGGCAATGTAAACCCACCCAGCAGTACTAACGTCAGCAATAACAATTTAGCTCATCTAATACAATAAAAAAGAAAACTAACAGCTGTGTGTGTGTGTGTGTGTGTGTGACACAAATAAATGACGGATACATAATATTGTCAGAGTAGGGTGCAAAGGACTACTTTTCTGTGTTGTTGTTTGTTGTTGGTTGGCTTGTTTAGGTTTTTAATAAAAAGGAAATAGACCTGTAGTGGGTGGTGGCACCAAGAAATGATAACTGCAATATCTTAAAAAAAGGAAGTTCTGAATAATAAGAGGAAAATGTATGTTTTACTATTACATGATGTCATGTGCAAGTGTTTGGGAGCACGCGTGCTTACCTGTGCACGCACGCACGCACGCGCGCGCGCGCGCGCGCGCATATGCACGCAACTTTTGGTAATGCTCTCCTACCTTCCCCCCCCCCCCCCCCCCCTCTCTCAGCGGCTCAGCTCCTCTCCCCCACCCCCCCCCCCCCCCCCCCCCCCCCCCCCCCCGCCACCCTCTCAATTCACCAAAAACAACACAACCCCACAACCCCACCCCACACACACCACACACATACACACCCACACCCACCACCACACCACACCACACCACACACACACCACCACACACCCACACCCCCCCCACCACCACCACACCCACCCACACAACACAACACCACCTCTATACAAGGGGCTCCCCCCCCCCCACCCCCCCCCCACCCCCCCCCCCCCCCCCCCCCCCCCCCCCACCCCTCCCCCCCCCCCCCCCCCCCCCCCCCCCCACCCCCCCCCCCCCCCCCCCCCCCCCCTCCTCCCCTCCTCACCGATCACCCTACCCCCCAACTTCCCCCAGTCTGTCCGATGCGCAAGGTCAGTGTATGTAGTGATGTTTCAGTGGTCGATGAGCGATTACAGCCTGTTTTGTCTGGGCTGACCTTCTACAGATCTGTGTGCATGCACACCCCGAGGCGTCGTACAGACCTGCCTTGTTCAGCTGTTATTGAAAGCCCGCTTGTAAACTGTAGCTGAAGGTTTTGGATTGAGTCGAGTATCAGAGGCCGTCCATACTGTAATACATACAGCCTTGCTTCCAGCGTTGAGGGAGTCTGCTCTTGAATTCGTGAGTCACTCTTCAGCCGGAAAGTTACGTCACTAGAGTAGCTAGGCAGACTTCCACAGCCTGTCTGTGATCGATAATGAGGAACTGGGAATGTGTGTGACTGTGTGTGTGTGTGTGTGTGTGTGTGTGTGTGTGTTGTGCATATGTGGGTTGTGTGTTGTGTGTGTGTGTGTGTGTGTGTGTGTGTGTGTGTGTGTGTGTGTGTGTGTGTGTGTATGTGTGTTTGAACTTGAAGTCAAGTCAAAATGATCTTTATTGAGAGTAAAAGATTAAGTTTACACAACTTTTTTCATCCTGCCCTCACACAATTGTGTGTGTGTGTGTGTGCGCGCGCGCGCGTGTGTGTGGCTCTGTGTG
>CM054146.1:6555734-6558234 GCA_028751875.1 Rapana venosa
CCATGCATGCAGCGCGTCTTGCTCCCACGTCCTCTTGTTGAGGAGTAGGCGGGCTATGGCCGGTGGGATAGATATCCTCCTAACATGAAGCCGTGGACCCTCGTGTGTGTGTGTGTGTGTGTGTGTGTGTTATACACACCCAGCTAGCAGGAAGAGGAAGGACTCTGCCAGGTTCAGCCTGTGTTGGTCACTCTGCCTGAACAGTTCCCTGCAGTGCCCCAACGACTGACTCCTCAAGGAGCCCAGGGAAGACTCAGTCAGTCATTGTATACAGTATTTCAAATTGTAGCCTACAAGCGCCTGAGGGTGCAAAGGAAAGAGATAATTATGAAGGAAAGGGGAAGGCAAGAAAGAGGTAGAGGATAGATCTTGCTGGTAATTTTACATCGTTTGCAACGTGTGACAGCGCTGGACCCTGCCGGCAAAAAGCAGTCCCCGCTTGAGGAAAGTAAACATCGTGTGCTGTGTCCTAAAGTGGTCATCGTCGTAAAGTGGACGTCAGGCTCAACAGAGACAAGAACTTCTCCCTGGGTCTGAAAATTTCCTACAGAAAAACAAATCCTCTCCTTTCTTTCACCATGTGGGCTGCCAATGCACAGACTGCAAATCCCAAGACAAACAGTCTAAATCTGACAATCCCTGCTGTCTTTGTGAGCGTGCGAATCGGAAAAAAAACAACAGATTTTCCCGTGAAAGTTAGAGAGTACTCGTTTTACGGTCGCAGTCGCGTTTCAGCTTTTATTTTTGTAATATCTTTTTATTGCCGTCACTTTAGGTCGTGTTTTTCGTTTTTGTTGAAATAAAAAAAGCCCCAAACACTGTGTGTTAAGCAGTTTAAAAATAATTTCAAGTTACTTTTTGACCCGGTTCGCGCGGTTGAACGTCTTAATCCACTTAGGGACAAGGGATCCATGTAACGACAGCACAGTGGTGACCTGATGTAAGCAGCCTAGGACGAGTGTAGTGTAGTGTTGCTGGATGTTTTAACTTAACTCTCCACGCATACGAATCGGTACTGACTGTGGCAAGACGTGATTCTGAATTTTCAGCTGGTTTTTCACAGTCTGACTGTTGTGGCCTTCGCTGTGGGGGTATCTTTTTCTCTGTCTCTCTGTCAGTCTCTCTGATTTGCCTGTCTTTCCCCCACCCACCCCCTTTCCTCTGTCTGTCTGCCTCTCTTTGTCTGTCTCTCTCTCTCTCCGTTACACGTCTCTTCACTGCAGTACAGTACAAAGAGATAGTTCAGTAAATAATTTAAAATATAAAACCCCGATCTATTTTGATTATGAAAAAGACGAGGGGGAAGAGAAGAAAGACTTGGTCCGACAATTCTGCGCGCGCGCGAGAAAGAGAGAGAGAGATGAAAGATGTCATTTCAAGGTGATCTGTGAACACTGTGTAAATTGCTGTTTTGTAACAATATTTGCTTACGGCTTACAGTCGCTCAGCGCTAAAAGCTTATGACGTAGATCTAAATTTGAACAAAGAAAAATGAATGTAGATTTGACTGTTTTATATACGCTCGCGCGCACACACATCCATAAACTGAAACGTGTGCGCGCGCACATACTATACATGTGTATATGCGCGCGCGTTCACATGCTCAAATAAGCAAACAACCTTTTGCACAGAGAGAGAGAGAGAGAGAGAGAGAGAGAGAGAGTCTCCAAGTGTTGTAGCATAAACGACAGGGAGGCGCGAGTGTCGTCGCAGCAGCCGTAAGCGGCAGATAGCATCGGTGCAAACGCTGACGGCTTGGGGGGAGGGGAGAAGGTAGGAGGGGGGGGGGGGGGGAGGCTGCTTGTGTTGCGCTGCGCCTGCTGTCGTTGTAGCCAGGGTCTCGCGCCACCATTCCCCCTTTCCATTCCTCATGCAGTTTCTCTGGCCACGGACGTCTATTTTCAGCGGGTCGAGTATCGATTTTTGCGTTCACTGATGAATACCAACTCATGTTTCCTTTCAGGACGCCGCAAGCAGCAGCGCCCAACTCCCTCGGTCAGAGGCAGCGCGTCCGTCCTCCTCTGCCTGTGTCATGTGTGCGTGTGCCGTCTCTGAGTGCCACCCCCAAACGTGTGTTGCCATGCCATGTCAGACGAGTCCGCGAGTGTCACCACGAAGAGTGTTCCTCGGGTAGGGGACGGGAAGGTGTCGTGGTTAAGGCAGACATGGGGGCGGCTGTGGGCAACAGTTCCAGCCGGTGAGTGTCGAGAGCAGAACGGCGACTGACCTGTCTGACCTGAAGGAAGCCCACGCTGCCATTTGGATGGGGTCAACTTCCGCTTTCTGTCACGGTTGTGTCTTGTGTTGTCGAAGGTGCCACAGCTCGGCTTGCATCACGCTGTGAGGGAGGGGCGAGCGTGTATCGAACCGCTCATGGAGAGCAGGCTTGACGACAGTTTCCCTTTCCCAATCGAAGAAAGTGGAATTCGATATCCTTTCCAAGTGTAGGAGAGAGAGATAGAGAGATAGAGAGAGAGAGAACGTCAAGGCCATAGACTGG
>CM054146.1:6575734-6583234 GCA_028751875.1 Rapana venosa
ACTGTAGACTGCTGATCTATTGTAGACTGCTGATCTATTGTAGACTGCTGATCTATTGTAGACTGTAGACTGCTGATCTATTGTAGACTGCTGATCTATTGTAGACTGCTGATCTATTGTAGACTGCTGATCTATTGTAGACTGCTGATCTATTGTAGACTGTAGACTGCTGATCTATTATAGACTGCTGATCTATTATAGACTGCTGATCTACTGTAGACTGCTGATCTATTATAGACTGTAGACTGCTGATCTATTGTAGACTGCTGATCTATTGTAGACTGCTGATCTATTGTAGACTGTAGACTGCTGATCTATTGTAGACTGCTGATCTATTGTAGACTGCTGATCTATTGTAGACTGCTGATCTATTGTAGACTGTAGACTGCTGATCTATTATAGACTGCTGATCTATTATAGACTGCTGATCTACTGTAGACTACTGATCTATTATAGACTGCTGATCTATTGTAGACTGCTGATCTATTATAGACTGCTGATCTATTGTAGACTGTAGACTGCTGATCTATTGTAGACTGCTGATCTATTATAGACTGCTGATCTATTGTAGACTGCTGATCTATTATAGACTGCTGATCTATTGTAGACTGCTGATCTATTGTAGACTGTAGACTGCTGATCTATTGTAGACTGCTGATCTATTATAGACTGCTGATCTATTGTAGACTGCTGATCTATTATAGACTGCTGATCTATTGTAGACTGCTGATCTATTATAGACTGTAGACTGCTGATCTATTATAGACTGCTGATCTATTGTAGACTGCTGATCTATTATAGACTGCTGATCTATTATAGACTGCTGATCTATTGTAGACTGCTGATCTATTGTAGACTGTAGACTGCTGATCTATTATAGACTGCTGATCTACTGTAGACTGCTGATCTATTGTAGACTGCTGATCTATTGTAGACTGCTGATCTATCATAGACTGCTGATCTACTGTAGACTGCTGATCTATTGTAGACTGCTGATCTATTATAGACTGCTGATCTATTATAGACTGTTGATCTATTGTAGACTGCTGATCTATTGTAGACTGCTGATCTACTGTAGACTGCTGATCTATTGTAGACTGTTGATCTATTGTAGACGGCTGATCTATTGTAGACTGCTGATCTATTGTAGACTGCTGATCTATTATAGACTGCTGATCTATTGTAGACTGTAGACTGCTGATCTGTTATAGACTGCTGATCTATTGTAGACTGTAGACTGCTGATCTGTTATAGACTGCTGATCTATTGTAGACTGCTGATCTATTGTAGACTGCTGATCTGTTATAGACTGCTGATCTATTGTAGACTGTAGACTGCTGATCTATTGTAGACTGCTGATCTATCATAGACTGCTGATCTATTGTAGACTGCTGATCTATTACAGACTGCTGATCTATCATAGACTGCTGATCTATTGTAGACGGCTGATCTATCATAGACTGCTGATCTATTGTAGACTGTAGACTGCTGATCTATTATAGACTGCTGATCTATTATAGACTGCTGATCTATTATAGACAGCTGATCTATTATAGACTGCTGATCTATTATAGACAGCTGATCTATTATAGACTGCTGATCTACTATCGACTGCTGATCTATTGTAGACTGTAGACTGCTGATCTATTGTAGACTGCTGATCTATTGTAGACTGCTGATCTATTATAGACTGCTGATCTATTATAGACTGCTGATCTATTGTAGACTGCTGATCTATTATAGACTGCTGATCTACTATAGACTGCTGATCTATTGTAGACTGCTGATCTATTGTAGACTGCTGATCTATTATACACTTTGGTTTGTTGTTTTTTTACAAGATATAGCGCTATATAAATTCCATTTATTATTATTATTATTATTATTATCTACTGTAGACTGCTGATCTATTGTAGACGGCCGATCTATTGTAGTAGATACTGCTGATCTATTGTAGACTGCTGATCTATTGTAGACGGCCGATCTATTGTAGACGGCCGATCTATTGTAGTAGATACTGCTGATCTATTATAGACTGCTGATCTATTGTAGACGGCCGATCTATTGTAGTAGATACTGCTGATCTATTATAGACTGCTGATCTATTGTAGACGGCCGATCTATTGTAGTAGATACTGCTGATCTATTATAGACTGCTGATCTATTGTAGACTGCTGATCTACTGTAGACTGCTGATCTATTGTAGACTGCTGATCTATTGTAGACTGCTGATCTATTGTAGACGGCTGATCTATTGTAGACTGCTGATCTATTATAGACTGCTGATCTATTATAGACGGCTGATCTATTATAGACGGCTGATCTATTATAGACTGCTGATCAATTGTAGACTGCTGATCTATTATAGACGGCTGATCTATTATAGACGGCTGATCTATTATAGACTGCTGATCTATTGTAGACTGTAGACTGCTGATCTATTATAGACTGCTGATCTATTGTAGACTGCTGATCTATTATAGACTGCTGATCTATTGTAGACTGCTGATCTACTGTAGACTGCTGATCTATTGTAGACTGTTGATCTATTGTAGACTGCTGATCTGTTATAGACTGCTGATTTATTATAGACTGCTGATCTATTATAGACTGCTGATCTATTGTAGACTGCTGATCTGTTATAGACTGCTGATTTATTATAGACTGCTGATCTATTATAGACTGCTGATCTATTGTAGACTGCTGATCTATTGTAGACTGTTGATCTATTGTAGACTGCTGATCTGTTATAGACTGCTGATTTATTATAGACTGCTGATCTATTATAGACTGCTGATCTATTGTAGTCGGCCGATCTATTGTAGTAGATACTGCTGATCTATTATAGACTGCTGGACTGCTGATCTATTATAGACTGCTGATCTATTATAGACTGCTGATCTATTGTAGACGGCCGATCTATTGTAGTAGATACTGCTGATCTATTATAGACTGCTGATCTATTGTAGACTGCTGATCTATTATAGACTGCTGATCTACTGTAGACGGCCGATCTATTGTAGTAGATACTGCTGATCTATTATAGACTGCTGATCTATTGTAGACTGCTGATCTATTATAGACTGCTGATCTATTATAGACTGCTGATCTATTATAGACGGCTGATCTATTATAGACGGCTGATCTATTATAGAATGCTGATCTATTGTAGACTGTAGACGGCTGATCTATTGTAGACTGCTGATCTATTATAGACTGCTGATCTACTGTAGACTGCTGATCTACTGTAGACTGCTGATCTATTATAGACTGTAGACTGCTGATCTATTATAGACTGCTGATCTATTGTGGACTGTAGACTGCTGATCTATTATAGACTGCTGATCTATTATAGACTGCTGATCTACTGTAGACTGCTGATCTATTATAGACGGCTGATCTATTATAGACGGCTGATCTATTATAGACTGCTGATCTATTATAGACGGCTGATCTATTATAGACTGCTGATCTATTCTAGACGGCTGATCTATTATAGACTGCTGATCTACTGTAGACTGCTGATCTACTGTAGACTGCTGATCTATTATAGACTGTAGACTGCTGATCTATTATAGACTGCTGATCTATTGTAGACGGCTGATCTATTATAGACTGCTGATCTACTGTAGACTGCTGATCTATTATAGACTGTAGACTGCTGATCTATTATAGACTGCTGATCTATTGTAGACGGCCGATCTATTGTAGTAGATACTGATGATCTATTATAGACTGCTGATCTACTGTAGACGGCTGATCTATTATAGACTGCTGATCTACTGTAGACTACTGATCTATTATAGACTGCTGATCTATTATAGACCGCTGATCTATTATAGACTGTAGACTGCTGATCTATTATAGACTGTACACTGCTGATCTATTATAGACTGCTGATCTATTGTAGACTGTAGACTGCTGATCTATTGTAGACTGTAGACTGCTGATCTGTTATAGACTGCTGATCTACTGTAGACTGCTGATCTATTATAGACTGCTGATCTATTATAGACCGCTGATCTATTATAGACTGCTGATCTACTGTAGACTGCTGATCTATTATAGACTGCTGATCTACTGTAGACTGTAGACTGCTGATCTATTATAGACTGTAGACTGCTGATCTATTGTAGACTGCTGATCTATTGTAGACTGCTGATCTATTATAGACTGCTGATCTACTGTAGACTGCTGATCTATTGTAGACTACTGTAGACTGCTGATCTACTGTAGACTGCTGATCTATTGTAGACTGCTGATCTATTGTAGACTGCTGATCTGTTGTAGACTGTAGACTGCTGATCTATTGTAGACTGCTGATCTATTATAGACTGCTGATCTATTGTAGACTACTGTAGACTGCTGATCTACTGTAGACTGCTGATCTATTATAGACCGCTGATCTATTATAGACTGCTGATCTACTGTAGACTGCTGATCTATTATAGACTGTAGACCGCTGATCTATTGTAGACTGCTGATCTATTATAGACTGCTGATCTATTGTAGACTGTAGACTGCTGATCTGTTATAGACTGCTGATCTATTGTAGACGGCTGATCTATTTATTATAGACTGCTGATCTACTGTAGACTGCTGATCTATTATAGACTGCTGATCTACTGTAGACTGCTGATCTATTATAGACTGCTGATCTACTGTAGACTGCTGATCTATTATAGACTGCTGATCTATTGTAGACTGCTGATCTATTGTAGACTGTTGATGACTGCTGATCTATTATAGACTGCTGATCTACTGTAGACTGCTGATCTATTATAGACTGCTGATCTATTGTAGACTGTAGACTGCTGATCTGTTATAGACTGCTGATCTACTGTAGACTGCTGATCTATTATAGACTGCTGATCTATTATAGACCGCTGATCTATTATAGACTGCTGATCTACTGTAGACTGCTGATCTATTGTAGACTGCTGATCTATTGTAGACTGCTGATCTATTATAGACCGCTGATCTATTATAGACTGCTGATCTACTGTAGACTGCTGATCTATTATAGACTGCTGATCTATTGACGGCTGATGTACTGTAGACGGCTGATCTATTTATTATAGACTGCTGATCTATTGTAGACGGCTGATCTATTATAGACTGCTGATCTATTGTAGACTATTTCGGGATAGCCTGGTGGTTACAGCGATGTATTCGTGATCTGCTGATCTGGGTTCAATTTTCGAGGATTTTTCCTCTGTAGTTAACATCAGTGCCGACTCTACTCTCCCCAAAAGTCCTTCGGATGAGACTATAGACCGCGGTCCCGTGTGCGAACGCACGCAGAATATCTTGCGCACACGTTAAAACCCGTTCTGCTTTTCGGAAGAGTAGGCCATTGTGTGCCGGTGGGAACGGATGACAAAATTTACAAAACTGCACACACATGGGGACTAGATGAAAAAAAGCACAAGAGTGCTTGTTCCATTATCCTCGACAGAAAAGAATAAAATAAAGGTAAAAATGAAATAGCCCGGCAATGTGCTGTAGAAAATGTGCCGGTTGGAGAATGGTTTATTGATGAGGCGACAGGCAGGCATTTTTGAGAGGTGGGGTACTGGCCGGCCTATGAATGGGTGGGGAAGGATGATCTGTTGATGGGATGAATTGCTTTGTGGGCGTGTGTGTGTGGGTGTGTGATTGAGTGTGTATGTGTGTGTGGGTAGGGTGTGTATGTGTGTTGTGTGGTGAGAGAGAGAGAGAGAGAGAGAGAGAGAGAGAGAGAGAGAGAGAGGAGAGAGAGAGAGAGAGAGAGAGGGAGAGAGAGAGAGAGAGAGTGAGTGAGTGAGTGTGTGTGTGTGTGGTGTGTGTGTGTGTGTGTGTGTGTGTGTGTGTGTGTGTTTCGTGATATTCGTTTCTTTGTGTGTGTTGCTATAAGGGAATTATTTTAAAAAAGTTATCATTAATGCCTTTTCCCCTCTACTAAATCTGTCTGTCGCTTCTGTGTCCGTCTTTCTGTCCCTGTTCTTTCTATCATTTTCCTTCTTTGTCTCTGTCTCAGTCAGTCAGTCAGTCAGTCCATCTGCCTATCTGTCTGTCTGTTTCTACCCCCCTCTATTTCTCTCAGATTGTGTATGATAAGGATGTTGTAGATAACGAATGTTGGATGGTGGAGCAAGCATCGGGAGATGGTAAGGGAAAGGTCGGGGGGGTGGGGGATGGGTGAGTGGGGGGCAGGTGGGGGTGGGGAGGGAGGGAGGGTGAAGGATGAATACATGTCTGTGAACTGGGGGGCCCTTAGGGCGAGTGCATCATGTAGCCGATGGGC
Source organism: Rapana venosa (assembly GCA_028751875.1). Taxonomy (NCBI): domain Eukaryota; kingdom Metazoa; phylum Mollusca; class Gastropoda; order Neogastropoda; family Muricidae; genus Rapana; species Rapana venosa. The sequence goes on from CM054146.1 coordinate 6,582,021, forward strand.
GGAGCGGTGAATTATGCATGGCCCTCTCTCTACTCGTGTCTGTCTGTCTGTCTGTCTGTCCGCCTCTCTCCTCCCACACCAGGTCCAAGTTCAGTGAGCTAGTGCTAGCTTCCCTTGCTTGTGGAGTGCTTGCTCTCTTCTCTTGTCCTAAAGATCGCCTGGATGTTAGTTCATGGTGGTGGTGGTGGCGGTGGGTAGATCTATAGAGGGTAGGGGGGAAGGAGGAAGTAAAGTGTGTGAGTGAGTGAGTGAGTGTGTGTGCGAGTGAGAGTATGTGTGAGTGAGTGAGTGTGTGTGTGTGTGTGTGTGTGTGTGTGTGTACAACCCAATCCAACCCAACCCAATCCAGGCCAGTCCTGTTGTTTAAAGCCCCGCCGACCACAGAGACCATATCGGGGACGTCACCTCGTAAACATTTACTTTATCAGAGGAAACTGTGCAACTAGTTATAGATTAAAACAGGGTCTAAACCCAGCTCTACTGTCGTTCCTTGTAGCAGCGCCCTGGCCAACCATAACGGCGTAAGGGTCCACTCAGGCCGGTCACCGCGTTGTGGGAGAAACCACATCAACCGCACATAAAACGAGATCAAACCAAGTCCAGATTCCTTGAAACGAACCTTGTTCTTAGTGACTAACTATGACACCTTCACTCATATCGGGCGGGAAATGTCCGATTCTCTCAGGAAGTTAAAAATGGTGTCCCGTGGAACATCGCTCGAAAGGATGTTGAGGGAGTCTGCAATAACACGCTTGTGGCTTATATCTGCAGCCTGGACACCTCGACACCCCAGAAGCAGAAGCGTGCGTGCGTGCCAACATTCTATATCGGTTTGTGTGTGCGCTGGTTCCATTAACATCATTATCATCACAAGCAGCAGCAGCAGCAGCAACAGCAGCAGAAGAAGTTCTAAGAAGAAGAAGAAGAAGTAGTACTAGTAGTAGTGGTAGTGGTAGTCGTACTGGTAGCAGTAGCAGTAAAAGTAGCGGTAGAAGTAGCAGTAGAAGTACAAGTAGTAGTTGTACTAGAAGTATCGTAATAAGGTTTATTTGAATACACCAGGCCATGCCCAGGTAAAGGGAGAAAATCCAAAACGCCAAACAAACAAACAAACAACCCCCAAAAGCAGGCGACCTCCATGTCAGGCTGTTGTGGTGACCAGGCAGACATGTCAGAGGAGTTTGTCTGCAATGCTGAGCGCTGTAGAAATTAAC
>CM054146.1:6598234-6603234 GCA_028751875.1 Rapana venosa
CTCCCTCCTTCTCTCTCTCTCTCACTCTCTCTCTCTCTCTCTCTCTCTCTCTCTCTCTCTCTCTCTCTCTCTCTCTCTCTCTCTCTCTCTCTCTCTCTCAGAGATTCTCACATTCAAACTGTCAGAGACAGCTGACGGACATCGACAGCATGTCTGTATTTGAAGAAGAAAGATTCCCCCAAGACTCCCTCCCACCCCATCCCCCACCCCTTCCTATTTGCCATGTGTTTGCCCTTCATCGATTTTCCCCTTCCCTGTGTGTGTGTGTGTGTGTGTGTGTGTGTGTATGTGTGTGTGTGTGTGTGCGTGTGTGGTGTGTGTGTGTGTGTGCAGTTGTGTGTATGTGTGTATGTGTGTGTGTGTGTGTTTGTGTACATGTGTGTATTTTACATTGTGTGTGTTGTGTGTACATGTGTGTGTACATGTGTGTGTTGTGTGTGTGTGGTGTGTACATGTGTGTGTGTGTGTGTACATGTGTGTTGTGTGTGTGTGTGTACATGTGTGTGTTGTGTGTGTATGTAGTGTGTGTGTTGTACAGTGTGTTGTTGTGTGTACATGTGGTGTGTACTGTGTTGTGTACTGTGTGTGTGTGTACATGTGTTGTGTGTATGTTGTTGTATGTGTGTGTGTTTACATGTGTGTGTGTGTACATGTGTGTTGTGTGTACATGTGTGTGTGTGTACATGTGTGTGTGTGTGTGTACATGTTGTGTATGTACATGTGGTGTGTACGTGTGTGTGTGTACGTGTGTTGTGTGTTACATTGTGTGTGTGTACATGTGTGTGTGTACATGTGTGGTGTGTACATGTGGTGTGTGTGTATGTGTGTGTGTGAGTGTGCTGTGTGTGTACTTGTGTGTGTGTACGTGTGTGTGTGTACATATGTACAAGTGTGTTATGTGGGTGCGTGTACATTGAGTGGTGTGTCAGTGTGTGTACATGTGTGTGTGGTGGTGTTACATGTGTGTGTGTGTTGTGTAATGTGTGTGTGTGTTGTCATTTGGTGTGTGTGTGGTATGTGTGTGTGTACTGTGTGTGTGTGTGTGTGTGTACTGTGCGTGTACATGTATTCGTGAGTGTTGACATGTGTGTACAGTGTGTGTTACATGTGTGTACATTGTTGTGTGTGTGTGTGCTGCCAGACTGTAAGCTGTGGCGGAACCCTCTCAACCTGTTCCGGGGGGCGGAGTACTTGCGCTTCAGCTGGGCGACGGGCAAAGAGCCGCTCACCTACTACGACATGAACCTGTCCGCACAGGACCACCAGACCTACTTCACCTGTGAGGCCGATGCCGGCAAGCCCGAATATGAAAGTGAGGCAGCAGCAGCAGCAGCAGGAATTGTCCATTATTGATTTTGGGGGGTGGGGGGTTGGTGGTTTTTTTGGGGGTTGGGTGTTCTGTTTGAAGAGGTAGTTATTATATGTCATCTGGGAGTCTGGGTGAGGTTTGTGTGTTGTGTGTGTGTGTTGTGTATGTGTGTGTATTCTTCAGTTTAACATCTATTCACGTCAAGTGATTTTAGACCAGTGTGTTGTGTGTGTGTTATGTGTTGTGTGTGTTGTGTGTGTTGTGTGTGTGTGTGTGTGTGTGTGCTGTGTGTGTATGTGTGTGTGTGTTATGTGTTGTGTGTGGTGTGTGTTGTGTGTGTTGTGTGTGTGTGTGTGTGTGCTGTTGTGTGTGTGTGTGTGTGTGTGTGTGGCGTGCGTGCATGCGCTTCAGTTTAACATCTATTCACGTCAAGTGATTTTAGACCATTTTGTGTGCATGTGTACCGTGTGTGTGTGTGTGTGTGTGTGTGTGTGTTGGTTATTATAGGGGTTTTCTTTGATTTTTAAAAAAATCATTGAAACAAATCAAATCAACATAGCATCAACACATGAAATATGAGCACAACAAGCTTATGCCGTTTTAAAAATCTATCTTTTAGTTATCATTTTTTTCCCATTCCTCAGCTATCTCTGAGGTACACCAATGGTGAGATTTTTGGTGTGTGACTGTTTTTGCCCACCATTAGGGTAGCCGTATTCCGACGTCAGGGAGCTTAGGCTTATAAAGAGCACTACAAACATAGATGTATTTGTATATACATACATGTGTACTTTTTTGCTTATTTATAATAGTCTGTGATTGTGGGGTTTCTTCTGCATTTACTGTGTTTCAAATTTTGTTTTTGCTCTATTTTACCTGATCTCTTTGTGATATACATACATACATACATACATTCCGACTTTGGGGACTTCTGTATTTTGATTTTGTCAATTACTGCATCAACGCATAGAAAATGACACATGCAGGCCCATATACTTGCCGTCATGTTTGACGTGCCTCATCCTGGTTTTCTTTCTTACAGTTATGCAGATGGCGTGGCGGGAGAGAAATCCACAGGCTCGCATCAAAGCCGCACATGAAGCATTAGACAAAAATTCTGAGTGAGTGCTTTGCCATAGTGTGTGTGTGTGTGTGATTTATTATTTTATTTTATCTTAGTTATTTATTTTATTTGTTTATCTTGAGGATAATGGAATAAGCACTCATGTGCTCTTTTGCATCCAGTCCCCCGTGTGTATGCAGTTTGTAAATTTTGTCATCTGTTCCTACTGGCACACAATGGCTTACCCTTCCAAAAAGTGGAATGGGTTTTGACAAGTGTGCAATATGTTCTGCATGTGTTTGCACATGGGACCTTGGTTTATAGTCTCATCTGAAGGACTTTTTAGGGGGAGTGGAGTTGGCACTGATGTTAACTCTGGAGAAACAATCCTGTTGAATGAGATTCAAACCCGGGTCAGCAGATGTTTGTGTCTGTGTGCGTATGTGCGTGTATGTGTGAATGAAAATCAAAATCAGAAAACTTAATTGTTGTTAAGCCAGAACAAGACTTATTTGACGTGAAACAAAAACAGTCAACATTTTGTGTGTGTTCTTGTTTGTATATATGTATGTGTCCTTGTGCATATGTAATTACAAACATAAGTTTCAGCACTTAGAGAGAGAGAGAGTGTGCACGTGCGTGTGTGCTTGTATGTGTGTGCGTGCATGCATGTGTGTTGAGTGCATGCTTGTGTGTTGAGTGCATGCGTGTGTGCTTGTATGTGTGTGCATGCATGCATGTGTGTTGAGTGCATGCGTGTGTGTGTGTGTGTGTGTGTGTGTGTGCATGTGTGTTCTTGCTGTAAGGGAGAAGCCAAGTGGTCACCATGTGTGTGTGTGTGTGTGTGTGTGTGTGTGTGTGTGTGTGTGGTGTTGCAGATGTGCACCAGCGTTGATACTGCTTGCTGAAGAGGAGGCCTCCACCATTGTGGATGTAAGTCTGTGCAGAGCTTGTGTCCATTGTTCTGTGTATATGATGTGTGAGGTCAGGCCAAGAAGACATTGGGTATAGCTTGTTTCCACTTGTTCTATACCATAGTCTCTGTGTGTTTTCAGGCCAAGAAGACATTGGGTATAGCTTGTTTCCACTTGTGCTATACCATAGTCTGTGTGTTTTCAGGCCAAGAAGACATTGGGTATAGCTTGTTTCCACTTGTTCTATACCATAGTCTCTGTGTGTTTTCAGGCCAAGAAGACATTGTGTATAGCTTGTTTCCACTTGTTCTATACCATAGTCTCTGTGTGTTTTCAGGGTAAGAAGACATTGTGTATAGCTTGTTTCCACTTGTTCTATACCATAGTCTCTGTGTGTTTTCAGGCCAAGAAGACATTGTGTATAGCTTGTTTCCACTTGTTCTATACCATAGTCTGTGTGTTTTCAGGGTAAGAAGACATTGTGTATAGCTTGTTTCCACTTGTTCTATACCATAGTCTCTGTGTGTTTTCAGGCCAAGAAGACATTGTGTATAGGTTGTTTCCACTTGTTCTATACCATAGTCTCTGTGTGTTTTCAGGCCAAGAAGACATTGTGTATAGCTTGCTTCCACAGTGTGTGATGTACAAGTGTTTTCATGCAAAAAAGACATCGTGTATATTTTGTTTTCACAGTGTGTGATCTGTGTGTTTTCAAGCTAAGAAGACGTTGTGTATAGCTTGTTTCCCCAGTGTGTGATGTGTGTTTATGCTAAGAAGACATTGTGTATAGCTTGTTTCCCCAGTGTGTGATGTGTGTTTATGCTAAGAAGACATTGTGTATAGCTTGTTTCCCCAGTGTGTGATGTGTGTTTATGCTAAGAAGACATTGTGTATAGCTTGTTTCCCCAGTGTGTGATGTACAAGTGTGTTCATCCAGGCGGAGAAGACGTTGAAGCAGGCGTACAAAGCAGCAGAACTCAACTATCGCAAGTCACAGGCCACCCAGCACCAAAACCCTGTGCAGGAGGCACTGCATAGTAGGTCCCTTCCGTTCAGTGTGTGATGTTGTTGATCTTGACATAATGATGTATCTGTCTGTCTCTGTCTGTCTGTCTGTCTGTGACTCTCTCTCTCTCTCTCTCTCCCTCTCTGTCTGTCTGTCTGTCTCTCTCACTCTCTCTCTCTCTCTGTGAAGTTGACTGAAGAACATGACAAACTGACAGTCACAGGCTGGATTCAGACGTGGTTATTCCACAGCTGATCATAGTTCTACGCTTCAAGCAGTTGCCGAGAAATGCTTATCTAGAAAAAGAGGAGAGCTTTACGCATGCTTTGTGGATCTGAGGAAAGCTTTTGACTCTGTTCAGCGGCAGCCTTTGTTTGATGTAATGATTAAAAATGGAATCCAGGGGAAATATGTAAATGCTGTTATGGCTATGTACGAATCTGTGGTGTCTTGGTTGCGAATCAAAGACAGACTAACATTTTTGTTGTTGAATGTCCGATAGGTCTGAGACAGGGATGTATAATGAGTCCTACACTGTTTTCCTTATACATTAATGAAATAGTTTCATAAGTTGATAACAATGGTCTTCATGGTATTCAGTTTTTGCCAGATCTTCTGGAATTATATCTCCTTTTGTTTGCTGGTGATGTAGTTTTATTTTCCAATACTATAGCTGGTTTACAAAATCAAATCAGCAATTTACACAGT
>CM054146.1:6608234-6635734 GCA_028751875.1 Rapana venosa
AACTTCTCATTCATGTGCAATTTCAATCTCGCAGCAATTCCCAGGTGGGATGAGTGAGTCAGAGTGCACATTTTGGGTGACCCCCAGAGTGTTAAGCTGGGGAACGCACAACAACAACGAATCTCACTTTGAGTCTTGATAAGACTTCATCCGAAGAGGAAAAGACAGTTATTGTATCCTTCCTGATCTCAGAGCTGTGTGTAAAGGATTTAAAGGCTGTTATAGGACATTTCATAACTTAAATAAAAAAACAACATTCAGTTGTCTGGGTTGATGAATCTGTGATAGTTTTACTTTTCATGTCTTAGGACTTTCCGTGATGCTGCTACTGAGTTTTTAAGTCCATAAGACTCTTAGCTTGCTCTCTCATATATATATATATATATATATAATATATATATATATATATATTATATATATATATATATGTATATATATCTACAATAATAACAACGAAAGAAATAAAATGAAGTAAAATTCTAGGAATGTACAGAAAAGTCAGTCATAATACTGGACATTGAATTTGTAAAGAAAAATTAAACCAGTATCAAAATAATAATAAGCTTGGGGCATTGAGACGCCTGATTGAAGATTGGTAGAGGTCAGAAACTTTGCGTTCTTTTGTCGTCACAGTTGTCGTTGTTTGCATGCTGCAGGGTATGTGGAAAATGAATGTGGATATCAGGAACAATGCTGATGGCATGGTGGAAGATGAAAATAAAAAAGTATGTCATGATCCTTTAAAAAAAACCCACCAAAATCTGACAAGCTATTTATTCTTAAACAAGCCTCTGGTTATGTAGCACATGATTATTCACATAGAAATTGTCAAAAAAAAGAGCTCTTGTTATTGTGCAAACTGTTAATGATGCACTTAACCAAAACAGTGTTTTCGTTATATGTAGATTAATGTTGTATTTTTATCCAAAAGAATATTTAAGTTATGTTAAAGATTATACTTGTATATTCATCAAAGTGGATAATCATGTTGTGGTTCATATTAATGTTTATATGAAAACAACAACCCCAGCACATGTTAACTTTTTCTTACTATAATCAACAGGCTATGTTGTGACGAGTTGTTTTCCTCTTTTTCAATAATAACAGTGATGTTGATCTATCTATCTATCTATCTGTCCCGTAGTCTGACGACCGTGGGGGCACCCTCAAAGACTCAACAACCAGTTCCCTCCATTCCTCTCTCTGTTCTGCCTTTCTCAGGGTTTTGTTGAGTTCTAGGCCTGTCCATTCGCTGATGTTATCCTCCCAGCTCTTCCTTGGTCTGCCTCTTCTTCTTCCTCCTTGGACAGTGCCTTGCAAAACTGTCTTTGTAATTCCTTGGGATCTTGTGACATGCCCATACCATTTAAGTTTACGCTTTTTCACGATCGTTAGAAGGTTCTCATAGGGTCCAATGGTTTGCTGGATTCTGTTATGCACGCCTTCGTTGCTTATGTGGTCTTTGTAGGATGCCAAGGAGTCTCCGAAAGCATCTCATCTCCACTGCCTGTACTCTTCTCTCCAAATCTGCAGTCAGGGTCCATGATTCACAGGCATACAGAAATATGGATATGACAAGGGAGCGCATTAGTCTGATCTTGGAGATAAGTGAGATATTCTTATCTCTCCAGATGGTGTTTAGTTTTGACAAAGCTGTTATTGTCTGTGCAGTCCTGCATACTACTTCTGGCTTGGATCCCTGGTCTGATACAATGGCTCCCAGGTACTTGAAGCTTTGAACTGTTTCCAGCTTCTGGTCATTAACCCTGATATCAGTGCTAATGCCGTTGGTGTTATTAGTCATCAGTTTGGTCTTCTCTGCACTGATTTCCATGCCGTATGTTTTGGAGGCCTTATTCAAGTGTTCTGTTAGGCTGGCAAGCTCTTTTTCTGATCCTGCTATTCCATCAATGTCATCTGCGAAGCGGAGGTTTGTGATCGTTCTGCCACCAATGCTGACTGATCCTTCATGATGTTCCAGTGCATCAGCCATGATTCTCAAGGAAGATGTTAAAAAGAGTGGGTGAGAGTAGACAGCCCTGCCTTACTCCAACTGTTGTTCGAAAACCATTCTCCAATGTTGTTGTTGTAGTACACTGCACTGGTGGCCTCGCTGTACAGCTGTTTGATGACTCTGATCAGGTTTGCATTGATGCTGTACAAATTCATGGTTGCCCACAAAGCTGCATGCCACACCCTGTCAAATGCCTTCTTAAAATCGATAAATACGTGGTAAAGGTCTTGTTGATGTTGAAGGTACCGCTCACATAGTATTGTGAGGTTGAATATCTGTTCTGTTGTGCTGCGCCCTGCTCTGAAACCTGCTTGTTCCTCAGCAATGATGGTCTCTGCTTGTGGCTTCAGTCTATTCAATATTATCTGCAGCATGACCTTGCTTGGGTGACATATGAGGCTGATTGTGCGGTAATTATGGCATTGTTGTAGATTTCCTTTCTTGGGGAGGGTGATGATGAGTGACTGTGTCCATGGTGTTGGCCATTTTCCTGTCTGCCAGATCTTGTTGCAGATTCTTAGTAGGGCGCTGATCATGGCTTCCCTCCAGCTTGGACCAACTCAGCTGGAATGTTGTCAGCCCCTGCTGACTTCCCCTTTTTCAGCGATCGGACTGCTGTTTCCACTTCTTCTCGGAGGATAGGGTGACTGTCTGTGTCTTTGCTTTCGGGTACATTAAGGACTTCTGGATCTCCTGCGGTTCTATAGTTATACAGGTCGGAGCAGTATTCTGTCCATCTGTTCAGAATATCCTGGTCGTCAGTGAGACACTTCCCATTTTTGTCTTGGATTGTTAAACCTTTTCTCTGTTTCGTGCTAGTCAGGTCTTTCACCAGCTGATATGCTTTCTTGCTATTGTTTTTCTTGATGTTCTCTTCAATGTCTTGGCACTGCTCACCGATCCATTTCTCTTTTGCCTCCGTCATGGACTTCCTGATTCTTTTGTTGACTGCCCTATATTGTTCTGCTCTTTCTTTTGTTTCATTTTTCTTTTTCTTCAACTCTCTACACTTCTCGCATAGTTGTAGGATGTTAGGTGTGACCCATGGTTTTTTGACTGGTCGGTGTTTGCCAAGAAGCTCGTTTGCTGTTTCAGTCACTGCTGTATTGAAACTATTCGTCAGTGTATCTATGTCTGAGTCTATCACAGTGAGTGCTGCAAACTTTCCACCTATCCTTGCTTGAAAAATGTCTAATACCTCTGGGTCCTTCAGCTTCTCGAGGTCAAATTTGATCCTGATGTTGTTCCGCTTGTGGATTTTCTTTAGACGTAGTCGGAAAGTCATCATCACAAGATCATGATCACTCCCTATGTCTGCTCCTGGAAAACTTCGTGTCTGTGCGATGTTAACGCTAGACTGAAACCGTCTTTTCAAACCATGATGTAATCTATTTGGTTGTGGTGTTCTCCATTTGGGCTATGCCATGTCCATTTTCTGGATTTCTTGTGTGGGCCAAGTGTATTCACTAGCTGGAGGTGGCTGTTACTGGCAAACTCCAGGAGTCTCAAGCCTCTTTCATTTGATTGGTTATTACAATGTGGCCCACAAACGCCCTCCCAGTCTTTCCATGCATCTTCTCCTACCTTGGCGTTCCAGTCACCTTGCACAACGAGGATGTCTTTCTTGGGAGTTTGATTCAGAACCTCTTGTAGCTGGTCATAAAATTCGGGTACATGTTGATACATTAGATAATACTTTCAAATCCAGCCTCAAAACGCACTTATTTCCTATCTGAGATCTTCCCCTCGTATCTGTTTCTACTTTTCAACAGCTACCTTCACCTCCATCACCCCACCTAGGCATGCTGTGTATGTGTGTGTGTACGCGCGCTTGTGTGTGTTTGTGTGTGTGTAAATTTGATATCCGTTAATCCTAATATTTGTAGAAAGTTGCATGCCTGCAAAGGATTCGAATACAAGCGCTTTGATTTGTTTACTTTACTAGATTCAGCGCTATATAAATTCCACACATTATTATCATTATTATGATGTTTGAATTTTTGCCCCAATGTATTCTGTGGTGTGTGTGTGTACTGTGTGTGTGTGTATGTGTGTGTGGTTGTGTTGCAGACATCAGTCTTCCCAAGTCGGCCACTATATGCTACACAGCAGCGTTGCTCAAAGCCAGAGCAGTGGCTGACAAGTGAGGCTGTTTTCTCTACCGCTCACTCCTGCCTTTCCTGTAGTGCTGTCTGTCAGTTGGTTTTTGGTTTCTTATTGGTTGGGAGGTCAGCTTGGCTGCTCTGTGTGTGTGTGAGAGAGAGAGAGAGAGAGAGAGAGAGAGAGAGAGAGAGAGAGAGAGAGAGAGAGCATGTTTACATGTTTAGATGCTAACTGAGTACATTTTGTCCCAGCTGCCCACTAAAGCGCTGTGTCAAGACTACTTATCTGTCTGTTGAATGTGTTTTTTTAAAAAATACTGAACTTTCTAATTCAAACTTGTGGTTTTGGAGAACAATCATTAAAGAAATCTTATCACTGAAACCACACCACAATGTCACTGAATCCACACCACAATGTCACTGAACCCACACCACTGAACCCACACCACAATGTCACTGAACCCACACCACATTGTCACTGAACCCACACCACATTGTCACTGAACCCACACCACATTGTCACTGAACCCACACCACATTGTCACTGAACCCACACCACATTGTCACTGAACCCACACCACTGAACCCACACCACATTGTCACTGAATCCACACTACATTGTCACTGAACCCACACCACAATGCCACTGAACCCACACCACTGAACCCACACCGCTGAACCCACACCACATTGCCACTGAACCCACACCTCATTGTCACTGAACCCACACCACATTGTCACTGAACCCACACCACTGAACCCACACCACATTGTCACTGAACCCACACCACATTGTCACTGAACCCACACCACATTGTCACTGAACCCACACCACATTGTCACTGAACCCACACCACATTGTCACTGAACCCACACCTCATTGTCACTGAACCCACACCACATTGTCACTGAACCCACACCACATTGTCACTGAATCCACACCACTGAACCCACACCACAATGCCACTGAACCCACACCACATTGTCACTGAACACACACCACATTGTCACTGAACACACACCACATTGTCACTGAACACACACCACAATGCCACTGAACCACACCCTATTGTCACTGAACCCACACCACTGAACCCACACCACAATGTCACTGAATCCACACCACAATGTCACTGAATCCACACCACCGAATCCACACCACAATGTCACTGAATCCACACCACCAAATCCACACCACAATGTCACTGAATCCACACCACACTGCCAATCATGTCACTGAATCCACATGGCCATTATCATTATTGTTATTGTGTTATTGTTATTGTATTACAGCACTGAAACCACTCTAGTTCACACCTTAAACATGCTTCTACTTGCTTCTGACTCAGGGAAAATCTCCCTCCTCACTCTACTCGACTTACCTGCAGCCTTCGACACTATTGACCACTCTATCCTTCTCTCCCGTCTTCAAGAAACGTTTGGTGTTACTGGTACAGCCCTCACCTGGTTTAGATCATACCTGAATGACCAATTCCAGACAGTCACAGTAAACAAGATTCAGTCAGTACCTGCCAGACTGTAATGTGGAGTCCCGCAGGGATCAGTTCTGGGCCCTGTTCTTTTCACTCTCTACACCGCTCCACTGTCACATATAATTAACCGTCATCAGATCAACCATCACTTTTATGCAGATGATTCTCAGATTCTAAGCAGTGACACTCCTGAAAATCTGCCTTCCCTCTTGATGAATATGACCTACTGCTTTCAAGATATCCAAAACTGGATGATAGAGAACAAGTTACAACTAAACGCTGATAAAACTGAAGCCATGCTTGTAGGGACCAAAAACAAACTCTCTTCCATTACAACAGCTTCAATAGAATTCGGCAATGCATCAGTCCCTCTATCCACTGCTGTAAAGTATCTAGGGGTCATTATTGACAACACACTCTCTATGCAAAAATTCATCACCCAGACCTGCCAGTCCTGCTTCTATCAATTACGACGTATTAGTGCAATTCAAAAGTACCTGTCCACAGAGGCAACATCAAAACTCGTGGCATCTCTCATTCTTTCACGTCTGGACTATTGCAATTCTCTTTTGGCTGGTCTGCCAGCATCATCTATTCACTCCCTTCAACGTATTCAAAACTCTGCAGCTCGACTAGTCCTCAGAAAGAAAAAATCTGAGCACATTACCCCTCTCTTGCGATCTCTTCACTGGCTGCCTGTGCCACAAAGAATAAACTATAAGATCAGTACTCTCTGTTACAAATGTCTCCACAAAACAGCACCTTCCTACCTCTGTGAATGTCTCCACCTGTACACCCCTTCTCGTTCCCTTCGCTCTGCTGCAGATTCCTTGTGCTTACAAACACCTAGATTCAACCAGTCCACTGTTGGCCGTCGCTCTTTCTCTGTTTCTGGTCCATCGATTTGGAATGGCCTCCCTATCTCTCTTCGCCAAAGGCCTTCTTGTGACTCTTTTAAATCTGGCCTCAAGACATATTTGTTTCAAACCTAAGAATTTCCTCTCCTGTTTCATTTTAACAGCTATCCCTGCTTTTCAACAGCCAAAAATTCCATCACCCTGCCAAAGTGTATAACGTGTGTGTGTGTGTGTGGGTGTGTGTGTGCATTTGGACTTGTTAGAACTATTACTCGCTATTGGTTGCATGACTGTGTAAGAATGAGTTGAGTGCAAGCGCTTTGGTTTGTCTGTGCAAGATACAGTGCTATATAAATTCCATTTATTATTATTATTATTATTATTATTGTTATTGTTGGTGTGGTCAGGTTTTCCCCAGACATAGCCTCAAAGCGAGGGCTGAGCACAGCGGAGATGACGGCGGTAGAAGCCATACACAGGGCTGTGGAGTTCAATCCCCATGTCCCAAAGGTAAGTAACGGAGGGGGTTGTGTGTGTCTGTGTGTGCATGTGTGCGTGCGCATGCGTGTGTGCATGTATGCGTTTGTGTATTTGCAGTACCTGCTGAAGACCAAGAGCCTGATCCTGTCTCCAATATCTGATATTTTGGGGTGTGTGTTTGTTTGTGTGTGGGTGCGTGCGTGTGTATTCTGAAGAATTATAGACCTGTTTCCAACCTACCTTTTATCTCTAAAGTCCTTGAAAAAGTAGTTCTCAAACAGCTCAACAACCACCTTCTCACCAACAATCTTCTTCCTGAGTTTTAATCTGCCTATGGCGTCAACCACAGCACTGAAACCACCCTAGTACACACTTTAAACCCGCTTCTACTTGCTACTGACTCAGGGAAAATCTCCCTTCTCACTCTACTCGACTTATCGGCAGCCTTCGACACTATAGACCACTCAATTCTTCTCTCCCATCTTCAAAAAACATTCGATGTTACTGGCACAGCCCTCACCTGGTTTAATTCATACCTTAGCAACAGATTTCAGACAGTTGCAGTAAACAAGATTCAATCAGTACCTGCCAAACTGTAATGTGAAGTCCCACAGGGATCAGTTCTGGGCCCTGTTCTTTTCACTCTTTACATTGCTCCACTGTCACGTATAATACACCGTCATCAAATCAACAATCATTTTTATGCAGATGACTCTTAGATTCAAAACAGTGTTACTCCTGACAGTCTACCTTCTCTCCTGACAAATATGGCCCACTGCTTTGAAGATATTCAAAACTGGATGATACAGAACAAATTACAGCTAAATGCAGATCAAACTGAAGCCATGCTCGTAGGGACCAAACAAAAACTCTCTTCCATTTCAACAGTTTCAATAGAACTTGGCAATACATCAGTGCCTCTATCCACTGCTGTGAAGTATCTAGGAGTTGTTATTGACAACACACTCTCTATGCAAAAATTCATCACCCAGACCTGTCAGTCGTACTACTATCAATTACGGCGTATTACTGCAATCCGAAAGTACCTGTCCACTGATGCAACATTAAAACTTGTCACGTCTCTCACTCTTTCATGTCTGGACTATTGCTATTCTCTCTTGGCTGGTCTGCCAGCATCATCTATCCACTCCCTTCAACTTTTACAAAACTCTGCAGAAAGAAACATTCTGAGCACATTATCCCTCTTTGTGATTTCTCCACTGGCTGCCTGTGCCACAGAGGGTAAATTATAAGGTCAGTACCCTCTGTTACATGTCTCCACAAAACTGCACCCTCCTACCTCTGTGAATGTCTTCACCTGTACACTCCTTCTTGTTCTCTCTGCTCTGCTGCAGATACCTTGTCCTTACGAATATGTAGATTCAACCAATCCACCGTTGGCCGCCACTCTTTCTCCATTTCTGGTCCATCAACCTAGAATGACCTCCCTCTCTCTTTGCTGCAAGCCTAGCTATGACACTTTTAAATCCAGCCTCAAGACATTTACTTCAATCTTTAAAATTTCCTCCTCCTGTTTCATATCAGAACTGTCCCACCTTCACTAACTGATGTCCCATCACCCTGCCAAAGTATGTGACCTCTGTGTGTGTGTGTGTGTGTGTGTGTGTTTGCATGCTTCTGAAAAACTGGTTTTGACTATTGTAATCTTTATTTCACAGATTTAGTCTGCAGAGTACCATGTTTGTAATATCTGTTTTGTTTAAACTATTGATTGTTTTGTTATTGGTTGCATGACTGTGTAAGGATAGGTTGAATGCAAGCGCTTTGGTTTGTCTTTGCAAGCTATAGCGCTATATGAACTTCCATTTATCATTATGATGATGATATGTATGTGTGCGTTGTTGCTGCTGTTGCCGCCGCCAGTACCTGCTGGAGACGAAGAGCCTGATCTTGTCGCCGGAGCACATCCTGAAGCGCGGGGACAGCGAGGCCATCTCCTACGCCTTCTGTCACCTGCAGCACTGGAAGAGGGTGGAGGGCGCCCTCAACCTCCTCCACTGCACCTGGGAGGGCAGTAAGTCTCACCGGCCCTTCCCGAGGCCCGCCAGCAAGGCTGGGAGCATGCATGTGTGTCTGTGTGTGCATGCATCAGTGCATGCACGCAGTCATGCACACACACACACCCACCCAAGCACGTATCCATGCTCACTCACTCACTCACATGCACACACGCATGCACACATACACATGCGCACATCATAAAGCACACACACTCACTTACACATACACACATTCACGCACACACACATACCACACATGCACGCACACACACACAAACACACACACACTCACTTCACTCTCATGCACTCACTCACATACACACACACACAGTTACTCACACATACACACACACACATGCACACACACACATCCACACACACACACAATGAGTAAAACAGGGTTGGTATTTTTCCTTGAATGAAAAAAGTTGTCAGAATAAGTGAAAAGTCTGATACATTTCTTTTTTCTACGATGTCTTTAATGGTATTAAAAAAACAAATTTATGTATGTGTGTGTGAGTGTGCACATACACGAGTGTGTGTGTGCGCACGTGCGTGCATGTGTGTGTGTGTGCACGCGCGCGGGGGAGTGTGCATGTGTGTGTGTGCGCGTGTGTGTGGGCGTGTGTGTTTTCTCCTACCTGCCTGACTTGCACAGTGTTGTCTGTTGTTCTGGCAGCATTCCGCATGATCCCCTACCCTCTGGAGAAGGGCCACCTCTTCTACCCCTACCCCACCTGCACAGAAAACGCTGACCGAGAACTGCTGCCATGTGAGTGAACACCTGCCCTCCCGCCCTCTCTCTGTGTCTTGTCTTGTCTTGCTCTGAAGTCAGAGTGTGGCTGCCTAATTATAGAATGGGGATCAAAGCCGGTCATGCACACACACAGCCTTACTTGTTGTTGTAGCTGCTCGTACAGTCTCGTGTTGATTGCCAGGTGTGATCACGAGTGAGACTGAGGGCTTGATCAAGGTGAGAGTCCCTGCTTTTAGCCTGTATGTGAAGACAGATGGTAGAGTGGATGTTCTGTGTTCTGTGTGTGTGTGTGTGTTGCAGCCTTGTGTGTATGCTGTGTGCGTATTGACACTGTCGTTTGTTTGAATGCTGTGTGTTTGTGTGTGTGTGAGCCTTGTGTGTATGCTGTGTGTGTATTGACACTGTCGTTTGTTTGAATGCTGTGTTGTTGTTGTTGTCTTCGATTTTACGTCTGTTCACTCTCAGTGATATTAGACGAGAAAGAAAAAAATATATATACAAGGGGTGTATGATCATTGAGGTGGTTGTAGAGGCCCTACTGAAAAATGCGAGGGGGAAAAAGTAGTCTAATCATGAAAAGAAACCGTGCAAAGCGAAAGATACAATAAAAATATTTTAAAAAACCACACCACAGAAACAAAAACATAAAAAGTGATTAACGTTAATGAAACTATAACAAATGTCCTATAGGACTATGCCAGAGACCTTTTGCAATATCAAATGCCAAATTCAAATTATTGAATATGCTTCTAAGGGAGTTTTCAGAAAATTGAGGTAAAAAAGCTTTCGTATTCTTACATTCAAATATTATATGAGTATTAGAAATATTCTCACCACATAGACATTTACTGTTTCTACTGAATTTGGTTACGAATGCATTAAGTTTTATTCTATAAAACAAACTATTCACTCTTCTTGCTGTGGAGATATTTGAACAAGCCTTAGAATGGCTCACGACTCTTGCTTTATCAGTTTTGATGACAGATCTGTTTAGAAATCTCTCTTTTAGGTGATACGTTTCTGTGACCTTTTTCCATGATGTTTGTTCTAATAAGTGGTAGCCCTCTTGTAATGATAAAGGTACGTGCAATGTTGCTGATTCCCGTTCATGCTTTGCTCCTCTTTTAGCAGCTCTATCAGCCCACTCATTTGGAAAGAATCCACTGTGTGAAGGCACCCAACAGAAAGTGACACTTGTGCCCTTTAAGGTTAAAAGGTGTATGACATGATTAATCTCTAATGCATTGTTTGAAGTTTTCTTGTACCACAAGGATTTTAAAGCATACAATACCGACTTAGAATCAACACAAATAAGGATTTGAAATATACACAATGGCAAATCAAGAACATAATTTAGAGCCATTAAGACTGCTACTAATTCCGCGGTAAAAATCGAATGATGTTTACCAACATAGAATGATTTTTCAATTTTTAAAGATGGTATAACAAAAGCTGAACCTGTTTCTTGATTATCCAGACGTGATCCATCTGTATAAATTTGTAAATGATGAAAATACTTACGATGAATGTGGGATCGAACATCAGAAACCATAATGTTCAGATTCTCATTCTTTTTTGCATTAGTTACCTCTATGTCGAAGTATGCTCTATTCATCTCCCACGATGGGCAAGGTAATGTTGCCTCTCGTTTGTCCATTCTGTGTTGGTTGACATTAGAATTTTCCACTAGATCAGACACATATGTGTTAATGGGCACTAAGGAAGATATATCTTTTGCTCTTTTAGGAAACTGTAGTTCAGATTTTACTTCTACTTCCTCAGAAATGAAATTATCAGTTTTTCTGTTTCTAAGAACATATTTGGCACATGCCAGTTGACGGTAATCATCCAAAGGCAATGTACCAACTTCATTGTACGTTCCCAGAGCTGATGCATGATATGGAACTCCAAGTGCAAGCCTGTAAGCTTTGCAGGCTACACTTTGTAGCTTTTTAAGTAAAGATTTTGGAGCGCTGAAAAAGATTTCTTGTCCGTATGATAATTTTGAACGAACAAGAGATGTAGCTAAACATTTTAGATTGAATATGTCTTGTCCCCAGAACTGTTTACTAATTATCTTCAGTAAGTTTATGCACTTTCTTGCCTTTGTTAATAAGTGCTCAATATGTGTATTCCAAGTTAGTTTTGAAGTTAGAACAACACCTAAGAACTTTATTGTATTTTTGTATTCAATTATTTCAGTCCCAATCTTAAATCTTGGTAGTTCCTCCGGATTACTGCCATTATTAAAAAGCACAACATGAGTTTTTTCTGTGGACAAAGTAAATCCATTTTCAATCATATATATGTTGATGTTATCAAGCTGGCTTTGATATACCCTTTTTATGTAATTTAACGCTCTTTTTGGAGTATTACGTTTCATAGTAACGTTCATCCACATGCATATATCATCTGCATATTGTACTAAGATGATATCCTTTGATAAATTCATTGGGAGATCATGCAGCAAGATATTAAATAGGAATTGAATGCTGTGTGTGTGTGTGTGTGTGTGTATGCTGTGTGCGTATTGACACTGTCGTTTGTTTGAATACTGTGTATATGCTGTGTGTCTTGCAGCCTTGTATGTATGCTGTGTATGTATTGACACTGTCGTTTAAATGCTGTGTATATGCTGTGTGTCTTGCATCCTTGTGTATATGCTGTGTATGTATTGACACTGTCGTTTGTTTGAATGATGTGTGTGTGTGTGTCAGCCTTGTGTATATGCTGTGTATGTAGTGACACTCTCATTTGTTTGAACGATGTGTGTGTGTGTGTGTGTGTCAGCGTTGTGTATATGCTGTGTGCATATTGATACTGTCGTTTGAATGCTGTGTATATGCTGTGTATGTATTGACACTGTCGTTTGAATGCTGTGTATATGCTGTGTATGTATTGACACTGTCGTTTGAATGCTGTGTATATGCTGTGTATGTATTGACACTGTCGTTTGAATGCTGTGTATATGCTGTGTGTCTTGCAGCCTTGTGTGTATGCTGTGTATGAAGTGACACTGTCATTTGTTTGAACGATGTGTGTGCGTGTGTGTGTGTGTATGCTGTGTACGTATTGACACTGTCGTTTGTTTGAACGATGTGTGTGTGTGTCAGCCTTGTGTATATGCTGTGTATGTAGTGACACTGTCGTTTGTTTGAACGATGTGTGTGTGTGTCAGCCTTGTGTATATGCTGTGTACGTATTGACACTGTCGTTTGTTTGAACGATGTGTGTGTGTGTCAGCCTTGTGTATATGCTGTGTATGTAGTGACACTGTCGTTTGTTTGAACGATGTGTGTGTGTGTCAGCCTTGTGTATATGCTGTGTACGTATTGACACTGTCGTTTGTTTGAACGATGTGTGTGTGTGTCAGCCTTGTGTATATGCTGTGTATGTATTGACACTGTCGTTTGAATGCTGTGTATATGCTGTGTGTCTTGCAGCCTTGTGTGTATGCTGTGTATGTAGTGACACTGTCGTTTGTTTGAATGATGTGTGTGTGTCAAGTCAAGTCAAGTCAAAATTTTATTTCCAGATGGTACATTGAATAAGCAATGCATTTGCTTTTTTTCATCAAGCCATCTAAGAACAAATTTCGTAATGATTATACTAAGACATTACATTATTGCATCATTTACCGTTAAATTAAACCAGTAAAAAAAGAGGAAAAAATCGATAAGGAGATACATTGAAAATACAATTACCACATATACAAATACATGCACACACATACTCATGCACGCCTGAGCGCTGTGCGCGTCACGTCCACACACACATTTAAATAAAATGTGTGTGTGTGTGTGTGTGTGTGTGTGTCAGCCTTGTGTATATGCTGTGTATGTATTGACAAACTGTAAATTTGTTTGAATTGAGTGTGTGTGTGTTGTGTGTGGTGTCAGCGTTGTGTATATGCTGTGTATGTAGTGACACTCTCATTTGTTTGAACGATGTGTGTGTGTGTGTGTGTTGCAGCCTTGTGTATATGCTGTGTATGTAGTGACACTGTCGTTTGTTTGAACAATGTGTGTGTGTGTTGCAGCCTTTCACGAGGTGTCGGTGTACCCCAAAAAAGAGCTCCCTTTCTTCATCCTCTTCACTGCCGGCCTGTGTTCCTTTACAGCCCTGCTGGCGCTCCTCACCCACCAGTACCCAGAGCCCATGGGCGCCGTGGTCAGAACGGTAACTGCCTGCCGCTTCCTTGTTACCTTTGGGCATGCCCGGGGCTGTCAGTCAGTGTAAACAGCATCCCCACCTTCTGGAAAGCTCTGCTAGCAATTCCCTCTTTTCTATCACTCTCTTTGTTTCTGCCATGTTCCTTTTCTTCCTGCCACCTCCTTCTTGTCTATTTTCTGCCTTCTTGGTCCATTCTCCTGCCGTTTCTTTTTTCAGAAAGACTTAAAAGATAACCATTCTCTCTCATGCCAAAGTCAGATGCACTGGGCCTGACTAGCCAGGCAGTAAACGGCAGTGCATCGCATTTTTGCTCGTGTGACAGACAACAATAGTTGCTGTCTGAACGTGTGAAGAAAAAGAAGAGGGGTAACATCAAGACTTCTCCTGAAACTCTCTCAGGAGTTGTTTTGGCACAGAACAGATAAGCAACTATAGAGTGATGTAACTTGGCCTGGGTATTCCCTCCCCTGTTAAAAGATCATGGAGGCACTCCCCTGATTTTGTGGTCTTTTTTAGGCAGTGTGTCATGGGAATGTTGAACTTGGTGGAGCCCAGCCCTCTCCAGGAAGCAGGGTGCATGCTGGGTATGTTCGTGTCATCCATCCCACCGGCTATAGCTGGCCTACACATCTACCAAAAGTGGATGAGGTTTTAACATGTACATGTGCAAGGTGCTTTTCATGTGTTTGCTCATAAAATCTTGGTTTTAGTCTCATTTCAAAGACTTCCAGGAGAATGGAGTCAGTACAAGTGTTGACTCCAGGGAGACAATTCCCTCAAACACCTCAGCAGAGACTTGTCTTCTCCGTGGAACGCTCCAACAGCAACTGTTATTGTCTGTCATAGGAGCGAAAATGCATTGCGCTACCGTTAAGCGCCTGACAAGTCAGGCCCAGCGCATCCGACTTTGGCATGGGAGAGAATGGTTATCTTGGAAGTCTTCCTGGGAAAAAGGCAGGAGAATGGACTTCAGAGAACCAGACATGAAGGAGGGAGGCAGGAAGACAAGGCAGAAACAGAGGTAGACACCTCATTTCTCACTGCACTGTCCAGGCAGGTGGTTAACCTCCAGACTCCAGGGTCCAGCACACAGTGTAGGCTGTAAGGGAAGAGGTGAGGGGGACAGACAGTGAGTGCATGAGGACAGTCAAGTCAAAATTTTATTTCCAGATGGTACATTGAATAAGCAATGCATTTGCTTTTTTTCATCAAGCCATCTATCTAAGAACAAATTTCTTAATGATTATACTAAGATACTACATTATTGCAACGTTTACCGTTAAATTAAAGCAGTAAAAAAAGGAAAATCGATAAGGTAATACATTGAAAATACAAATTACCACATATACATATACACGCACACACATACTTATACACACCTGCGCGCGTGCGCGCTCACGTCCACACACACTTTGAATAAAAAATGTTTTAAGAATTAAGAAAAGAAAATCATAAAACGACAGTGGTGTGTGGTGTGGGGCTTTATTTATTTGACATTGTTTTGTTTGTTTTTTGTACTTTTTGGGGGGGGGGGGGGGGGGGGGGGGGGGGGGGAGGGATGTCGGCGGGGTCGCGGGCCCGGTGGGTGAGGATTGTGATATGCTGGTGCCGTTTTTTCACGCCATGAAGGTAGCCACATTCTGGCTTCAGGGATGTATGCTGGGTGTGTTCGTGTTTCCGTAACCCACCCCCCAATGCTGACATGAATTATGGGATCTTTAACATGTATGTGGGATCTTCTGCAAGTGTATAGTATAGACTAAAGGAATCAAGGCACTGGCAGGTCTGCACTTGAAGTCGACCTAGGGAGATCGTAAAAAAATGCCTCACCTTTAATTCACCAGACGCCAGCAGCTGAGATTCAAACCCACACGACATCGTGAACTCCCGGGATGGAAGTTGCAGGGTCTTGTCCACTGTGGGCCGCAGCGTGCGTCACGCGCTCTGTGTGTGTTGTGTTGTGTGTGCTGTGTTGTGTGTGCGCTGTGTGTGTGTTGTGTGTGCTGTGCTGTGTGTGTGCTGTGCTGTGTTGTGTTGTGCTGTGTGCGATGCTTGTGGTGTTGCAGATGCTGTGCTTGTGTTGCAGTGCTGTGCTGTGTTGCAGATAGCTGTGGGTGTGTTGATGCTTGTGTTGCAGATGCTGTGGTGTGTTGCAGATGCCGTGTGTGCTGTGTTGCAGATGCTGTGCTGTGTTGCAGATGCTGTTGCTGGTTGCAGTTGCTTGCTGTGTTGCAGATGCTGTGCTTGTGTGTGTGTTGCAGATGCTGTTTTGTGTGCAGTCGTGTTGTTGCAGATGCTGTGCTGTGTTGCAGATGCTGTGCTGTGTGTGTGTGTTGGGAGATGCTGTGCTGTGTGTGTTGTGTTGCAGATGCTGTGCTGTGTGTGTGTGTTGCAGATGCAGTGCTGTGTTGCAGATGCTGTGTGTGTGTGTTGCAGATGCTGTGCTGTGTGTGTTGTGTTGCAGATGCTGTGCTGTGTGTGTGTTGCAGATGCTGTGCTGTGTTGTGTGTGCGTGCTGTGTTAGATGCTGTGCTGTGGGGTTGCAGATGCTTGCTGTGTTTTTCAAGTGCTGCGTGCTGGGTGTGCAATGTGCGTCCATGTTGCAGATGCGTGCTGTGTTCAGATGCTGGGCTGGCTGTACCTGCCCTCAGCTACATCCTGGAGAAGCTGGAGGCCATCCCCCCCCTTCAACCTCCTGCAGCAGCTCTCCGCATCTGAACACCACCACCACCATTCTGACCCCTCCCCAACCACCACCCCCCTCCACCCCATCCCCACCCTCATGTGAAACAGCTTCGCCATCTCCCCTCATTCTGGACACACGTCCTAACGTTCCTTTGTCCCGGGTCTCTTCAGAACATTTCAACCCCTACTCTGTCAGTCACTATCTCCCACTGTCCCAATTTGAAATACAGACACAGAGACTTAGACAGACACACCACCACCACACACAAACACACACACACACACACACACACACCACACACACACACACACACACACACACACACACACACACACACACACACATGAGTACTCACACTCTATAACACACACATTCTTCTGAAATACTTCAACCAAAACCACCACCCTCTGAAACAGACTCTCCTCCTACTCACCCCCCCCCCCCCCCACCCCCCATATGAAACCACTACCCACCCACCCAACCTCTACCCCTAACCCCTTCTTTCCCTCTCCCCTCGCCCCAAATTCCACCCCCAGCCCATCCAACCCACCCCCACCCCCCTCCCCAAATTTCCATAGTCCTTCTCCCCTTTCCCTCTCCTCCTCTGCAAGCTGCTTGAAGCAGCCAACTTGCCTTGCACCTTGATTTCTCCCTCCCTTCCTCCCTCCCTTAACTTCTGGAGGAGTTTGGAGGGTGGGGCAGGGGGTGGGGGGAGTGACTGCAGGGAGGAGGTGTTGAGACACGAGTGTTGTGGGCAGGCTGACCCAGGGGAAGTCCAGTCCTCTCCCTTTACCAGGACTCCAAGGTCTCCAGAAAACAACAACACCCAACACCCACAGCCATGACAGTGATGCATCTTTCCCCATCCATCGCTAATCTGCATGTCTTGCTGATTGTCTGTCAACCTTTTATCACCTTTTAAACAAATTTATCCAGGGTTTTTTTCCCCCCTTTCTCTTCCTCTCTCGCCTTGTCCTGCCCTCCCCCACTTTCCCTCCTCCCCCCCCCCCCCCCCCCCCATCTCCCCTCCTCCCTCCCCCCCACCCCAAACAGCCAACATGTGGTGCAGTCCTTGCTGTGTCTTGTGGTTTGCTGACAGTGACTGCTGTTTTTACACTGGACTACGGCCACGTGCACAACCAACCAACAAACCAACAAAAAATTAAAAAAACCAAACAAATAGAAACAGAAAAAAAACACCCTAACCCTGGAAAATCTGAAAAGAAAATATTTGGGAACTGCCTCGCCTATGTAACATATTGGTGACTATTTGCTGTCAGTGGTGAGAGAGAACTATTGTGGAAAGTGGGTGTGTCACATTATTGGAGACGTTACCGTCAGTCGTGTTGAAACATTGTGCCAGTTTCGGTTTGGGCGCCGTATTCGGCAAGACGTGTGGCTTCATCTTCAGTCACTGTGGAAAATGTGGTGCCTCTCTCTCTCTCTCTCTCTTTTTTGTGTGTGGCTTGTATAGACACTGAAAGACTTGTCAAGTATGAATTTTTTTCCTTTTTTTTTTCAAGCTTTATCGGGTGATATTTCATTGACAGAATCTCTTATAAGATAGGACACTCTTCCTTAGAAAACTTGGGGACGAAAAAGACATAGAGAAAAAGTGAACAGTTTTAGTTGGAAGTTTTGTGTAGTATCGTCAGTATCCTCAGTTACTTGATTGTCACATTTTTTTGCTAAAAGTAACTTACTGCTGGTGTGAAAGCTTTATATGACCGGGTTGTTCCTATGGAATAGTGGAATAGTTTATCACCTTTATGACGGTCACCTTCAAGCAAAGGTCAAACTGCGATCACGGAGGTCACGTGCAACATCTGTTTGTCATCATCTAACCCGCCATGTCCAGTTTACTGGACATCTGTCAGTCAAGGAAGAAGAGAGTGTTGACAAGTAGTCATGTAGAAAAAACACTTCTTCACTGCAGGTTCAGACCAGCACAGTTTGTTTGTTTGTTTGTTGTCTGCGACAGCTGTAGTCACAGCAAGCAGAGGGAAATGATGGCCTTGTGTTCGTGCCAAAATATGTCTGTCCTTCTGTTTTTCTTATCCATGACCATTTAAAAAAAAATTAAAATATAGATTTGACTTCTTCCTCTTTGGTGACTTGCAAGTGCTGCTGTCACAGTGATCAATCTGATCTCTTCACCGTGTCATACCCAGGCAACCATTTTGTTGTACAGAGTCAAGAAATCGTTTTAATTCAGAGATATCCATGTCAGGCTGCCATGAGGTTACCCACCAGAAGAGCGCTGCACTGCTGCCTAGTCACTGCTGTGGTGGTCAGTGGTGCCTGTTTTGACCCAGTGTATTGGGGACATCGCCTGCTAGGCCCCTCCCCCCACTGACACCACCAGTATGGGCATCGTGGTAGGGAGCCAGCCGCTCACAGCACTGCCCTCCACCCTGGCCTGCATGGACAGTCAACTCTCCCATCAATCTCACACTCCCAGAGCTTGGACACGAGTTCACTGCAGCCTTGGAAGTGTGTGAGAAACAGACACTGAGGTCACCGTGACACCGGACCAACTGGGGGACCACCGAATCTGAGACCACCATCATCTTTTATTGCAGGATGGTCAGTGGTGATGAGGATGATTGATAGGAATGGTGACAAACGTGTAGTTTTAGGCAACACAGGGCTGTTCTCGCTGCTGTTCTTCAAGCAGTTATTCTGGCATCAGCATCGATAGACTGTGTAGGTCTAGGCTTTCCATCAGCAGGATAGCCTGGTGGTTGGGGCGTTGCAGTCGCGATCTGCTGGCCTGGGTTCGAATCCAGTTCAAGAGGATTTTTGGGGGCCTCTTGGAGTTAACATCAGTGCCGACTCCGCTCTCCCCAAAGGTCCTTCAGATGAGACTAGAAACTGAGGTCCCATGTGTGAAAGCACTCAGAATATCTTGTGTACAAGTTAAAACTTGTTCTGCTTTTTGGAAGAGTAGGCCATTGTGTGCCAGTGGGAACGGATGACAACATTTACAAAACTGCATGCATACAGGGACTGGATGTAAAAAAATCACATGAGTGCTTATTTCATTATCCCTGAAATAAAAGAAAAAGTAGAATAAAATAAATCAAGTGCAGAGCACACTCGCTGTAGACAGGTTATGTTCAGAGTTGAACAGATCTTTGCCTGTGACGGGGCTTGAACCTCCACCTTCCGGCCAGGACAGCGTGTGCTGACCTCTCTGCCTTGGTGGACGGTCAGAACTTCGCCAGGGGTGCAGGTAAATAAGACACATGTCATGACATGACCATGACAAAATAAGGTAGGTGGCACCTGACCCACTTTTCCGCTAGGAGTGATTTGAGGCAGGTGGGGGTCAGGTTGTCGATGTTGAGATTTTGATTGACTATGAAACTATCAGCTTTACTCTACCTCGTGCTGAAGTATCGAGGCCCAAATATGTTTCCTTTCGCTTTAAAAACTAGTATAGGTGCATAGAGTTTTGATGTGTGCGCAAGATGCTCTGCATGTGTTTGCACATGGGACCTTTTTTATCATCTGACGTGAAGGACGTTTCAGGGAAGTGGAGTCAGTCAGTCAGTACCCATGTGACCTCCAGGGGAAAAATTCCTCAACAGGTTTGAACCTCCGCCCTAAGTTACTGTCAGAACACAAGTTCCGGGCTGTAACCACTGAGCTTCTTCTTCTTCTTCTTCTTCTTCTTCTTCGTTGTTGTCTATCGTTCAGACAGTAACCACTAAACTAGTCTGTCCTCCTTGTATTAAACAGAAGAAAAAAAAGACCAGAAGGACTTCTTAATGAGGGTTTATTTAGGTTCTGGTTTTGCTTTGCTTTGTTCTTTAATCAGCCAGTGACAATCAGGTCCGGTTCTCTCAACAAAATGAGAGAGTCACAGCAAGTGTTGACAGTTGGGTGTCTGAATTACAAATGTCTAAAGTCCGTTGTGCTCTCTCTGTATTACTGTTTTGTGTTACTAAGTCTCTTTTTGTATATATATGTTCATTATTGTCAGAATGTGTGTATGGTGTATACTTTATGTACACGTGTGGGTATATATATATACATATGTGGTTGTATGTGAGGTCACCATTCTTGTTTTGTTGTTGATGTTTTTTAATTCAGTTAATTCATTTTGATTGATTTGGTGCTGAAGGAATCTCTCAAGAAACAGCTGGCTAAACTGTACAGTTCTATGCTGATTCTCCAACTGGTCTTATTACAAATGTATGTATTTATTAATGTATTTTGTTTCATTCCTCGGCTAGTGCTCCAAGGCTCACCAGTGGTGAGATTTTGCGTATGCGACGGTTTTTGCCCACCATGAAGATCGCCACATTCCGACTTTGGGGATGAACTGGTCTGAACACCGCTCCTAAGCCATTTAAACCACGTACATTTATTTATTTATGTATACTTATTTATTTATTTATTTATTTATGTATACTTATTTATTTATTTATTTATATGTACAGAAAGACAAGAAGGACATTATTTTATGTCATGAGACATGATTCATCTAAATATAACTGACTTCTTCCACCCCATGACTTCTCTCCCCTTAACTCTGCGAGGAGTGGCTAGGCACAAGACTGATTGTCTTTTTCAGGTAGAGTGTCATGAGCAAGTTGAACATAGTGGTGGAGTCCATCCCTCTCCATGTTGCGGGGTGCATGCTAGGTCTGGTTGGGGTTTTGGGGTTGGGTTTTTTTTTTTGCGGGGGGATCAGTCATGCCCCCAATCTTAGCCGACGTAATCATCTGGGAAAAGTGGATGGGGTGTAAATGTGCCTGTGAGAGAGATGTGGTTCATTTGTTCACCAACAGAATGTTTGTTTATACTTGGTCTCATGTGAAGAACCTGCCAGGAAAATGGTGTCTGTTCCTGTGTTAACTCCACAGGGAAAAATCCTCTTCAACAAACAGCTCAGCGGAGACTGGAACCTCGTGCCCTCAGTTTTTGTCAGATCACAAGAGCAATGCTGTAACCACTAGGCCTGTATTTCCCCCTAGCCTCTGTTTAAGCCAAGGAGGCAGAAACTCAAACCCGTGCCCTCCTGTTCTGTCAGGTCTTGAAAGCAGTGATCTGACCGCTGGGCGATTCTTGCCCCGTCTTCACTGGAGGGTGGTAAGGACTTGAACACACATCTCAGGTGAATAAGTGAACGATCAGAAAAGCTCTTGTGCTGATCAGACTCAATGATTAAATTGCTGCTGACAATAACATCACTGTTCAGTCCTTCTGTATCTGTGCACAGGGCCACAATGTGGCTGTGCAATAGAACACAAACCAAGGTCAAATTCTTTTATGTAAAAAAACAAACAAAAAAAACCTTCTTTGGAGACATGGGAAAAACCATACACAAAAACCAGCCAAATCATAATGAGCAACCGAGGTTGTTATCATTTCTTAATTCATAATAAGCAGAAATAATGCTGTGTTAAAAGAACATTCGTTTATTTGTCCATTCATGAACTAAAGCCAATGAAAATGGGTAGAGATGTTTGTCTAATAGGATTTGAGCAATATGTACTACATTAATTTTTTTGTTCATTCATGAACAAAAATGAATGAAAATGGACAGGTGTTTGTCAAATAGGGTTTGAGGAATATGTATTAAAGTTTCAGGTCATTAGGACAGAAACTACAATTCTTATTCGTTTTTAAATGAAGGGAATATATCTGTCAGGCATACAAAGTATGGTGAAGGTATAGAAAATATCATTCTCTGCTGTCATGCTGCTTTAATTGAAATCATGTAGTTTGGGGGGGGGGGGGGGGGGGCTGAAATGGCTGATGGTATACGTATTATGAGTAGAGATGTTTTTAAGGTTTATATATTTTTTTTCCAGATGAGCATATACTGAAGATGAGGCATGATGTGATGTGGTATCAGTTGTGTTTCATGTGATGAAAGTCTGGCTTTCTGACAAGACGATGAATTGACGTGAAAACAAAACAGAGACAATGTGGACAGCCGAATTCTTCTCTACTCTGCCATAAATGTGTTCAAAACAAATGGTGTGGGATGGTTTAGTTTTTTGAGTGAGTCAGTGAGAGAGTGAGTTGGTGATGTGTGTGTGTGTGTGAGAGAGAGAGAGAGAGAGAGAGTGTGTGTGTGTAATAAGTCAATGTCAACATTTTATTTTCAAATGGTACGCGTGCATGCACGCGTGTGTGTGAGATACTCAAGCCAAGTCAAAGTCAAACATTTATTTTCAGATGGTACATTGCGTGAGTGTGTGTGTGTGTTTCGATTTGTTTTTGTTTTTTCCCCCCCTGCAAAATGGGATGGCTTGATGACAAAGCAAAGGCATTGCGTGTTCCCTATGACCTCAGTCTGGAGATCAAGGTAAAGTTTGACTTTCTTGAAGAGGAGTGTACACAGAGCCCATGCTCTGAAGACGGAGACAGAAGCGGTGTATACAGTGATGAGTGAGTGAGTGAGTATGTGTGTGTGTGCGTGTGTGAAAGAGTATGTCAAGTCAAGTCAAAATTGTATTTCCAGATGGTACATTGATAAAACAATGCATTTGCTTTTTTGTTTTTTCATCAAGCCATCTATCTAGGAACAAAAACAACTTGATGCATAATATATAACTACACAACACATACCAATAAAATACAGTCAATTTAAAAAAAAAAGTATTAAAAAGCCCACCTCAATACACTGCAGAACTGTTACGCACACACACACAGCAATATAAATGTTAAATAAATATGATAATTAAATCATATCACATTCATACATATACATTCATCACAACACATGCAACGTATGTGCTACATTTATAATTTACATTAAATTTCTTCTTTAGATAATAAAAAGAACAAATTCTAAAATCTGTGTTTGTATATAATCTCTCTTCATCATCTATCTATCTATCTATCTATCTATCTATCTATCTATCTATCTATGTATCTATCTATCTATATATATGTGTGTGTGTGTGTTTGCATCGTCACTGCTGTGGTCTAGGGGCAGCAGATGCTGCCTGTACTGTGGCAGATGGATCCTATGCTAAGACTGTCGGTGTGGCAGATGGATCCTAGCCTGTAATGCTAAGACTGTCAGTGTGGCAGATGGATCCTAGCCTGTAATGCTAAGACTGTCAGTGTGGCAGATGGATCCTAGCCTAGCCTGTAATGCTAAGACTGTCAGTGTGGCAGATGGATCCTAGCCTATCCTGCAATGCTAAGACTGTCAGTGTGGCAGATGGATCCTATCCTAGCCTGTAATGCTAAGACTGTCAGTGTGGCAGATGGATCCTAGCCTGTAATGCTAAGACTGTCAGTGTGGCAGATGGATCCTAGCCTGTAATGCTAAGACTGTCAGTGTGGCAGATGGATCCTAGCCTGTAATGCTAAGACTGTCAGTGTGGCAGATGGATCCTATCCTAGCCTGTAATGCTAAGACTGTCAGTGTGGCAGATGGATCCTAGCCTGTAATGCTAAGACTGTCAGTGTGGCAGATGGATCCTAGCCTAGCCTGTAATGCTAAGACTGTCAGTGTGGCAGATGGATCCTATCCTAGCCTGTAATGCTAAGACTGTCAGTGTGGCAGATGGATCCTAGCCTGTAATGCTAAGACTGTCAGTGTGGCAGATGGATCCTAGCCTATCCTGTAATGCTAAGACTGTCAGTGTGGCAGATGGATCCTATCCTAGCCTGTAATGCTAAGACTGTCAGTGTGGCAGATGGATCCTAGCCTGTAATGCTAAGACTGTCAGTGTGGCAGATGGATCCTATCCTGTAATGCTAAGACTGTCAGTGTGGCAGATGGATCCTAGCCTAGCCTGTAATGCTAAGACTGTCAGTGTGGCAGATGGATCCTAGCCTGTAATGCTAAGACTGTCAGTGTGGCAGATGGATCCTATCCTAGCCTGTAATGCTAAGACTGTCAGTGTGGCAGATGGATCCTAGCCTAGCCTGTAATGCTAAGACTGTCAGTGTGGCAGATGGATCCTAGCCTGCAATGCTAAGACTGTCAGTGTGGCAGATGGATCCTAGCCTATCCTGCAATGCTAAGACTGTCAGTGTGGCAGATGGATCCTATCCTAGCCTGCAATGCTAAGACTGTCAGTGTGGCAGATGGATCCTAGCCTGTAATGCTAAG
This sequence comes from Rapana venosa, assembly GCA_028751875.1. Taxonomy (NCBI): domain Eukaryota; kingdom Metazoa; phylum Mollusca; class Gastropoda; order Neogastropoda; family Muricidae; genus Rapana; species Rapana venosa. Next base: position 6,632,907 of record CM054146.1, read on the forward strand.
ACTGTCAGTGTGGCAGATGGATCCTAGCCTATCCTGCAATGCTAAGACTGTCAGTGTGGCAGATGGATCCTATCCTAGCCTGCAATGCTAAGACTGTCAGTGTGGCAGATGGATCCTAGCCTGTAATGCTAAGACTGTCAGTGTGGCAGATGGATCCTATCCTAGCCTGTAATGCTAAGACTGTCAGTGTGGCAGATGGATCCTAGCCTATCCTGCAATGCTAAGACTGTCAGTGTGGCAGATGGATTCTAGCCTGTAATGCTAAGACTGTCAGTGTGGTGGTGGGGAAGCTGCAGAGGACACCTTCACTTGAGGAGGCAGGCCCCCTGCTGATGACAGTAATGACGCTCTGGGCTATCATGATGCCACATCTCTGTCTGTCTGTCTGTCTCTTGTCTGTCTCTTGTCTGTGTCTGTCCCTCTCTAGGTCTGTTTCACTTTCTCTCAACACTGTTTAGGTGTGTGTGTGTGTGCGCGCGCACGCACTCTCTTATCTGTTTGTCTGTCTCTTTATGTCTGTTTGTCTGTCTGTCTCACACTCTGTCTGTCTGTCCCCCCCCCCCCCCCCCTCTCTCTCTCTCTCTCTCTCTCTCTTTCTCTCTCGTGCACGCGGCGCGTGCCACATCTTGGTAAGGGGGGGGGGGTGGGGGGGGGGGTGGGGGGGGGGGGTGGGGGGGGGGGGGGGGGGGGGGGGGTGGAGGGGGTTTCTTCGGTGAAGTCTCTCCAAATTCTCTCCAATTAGGCTGACACGAAGGACACTGGCATTAAGGCAGTGTTTGTGTGTGTGTAAAGGAGGTGTGTGTGTATGTATGTGTGTGCGTAAAGGAGTGAAGAATGTTTTAATTTTATAGTTAAAATTTTTTGTATTCTTTTATATCGAGGATAATGGAATAAGCACTTATGTGCTTTTTTACATCCAGTCCCCGAGTGTATGCAGTTTTGTAAATCCTGTCATCTGTCCCTACCGGCACACAATGGCCTACTCTTACGAAAAGCGGAACAGGATTTAACGTGTGGGCAAGATGTTCTGCGAGCATTCGCACACGGGACATCGGTTTGTAGTCTCATCCGAAAGACTTTTGGGGAGAGTGGAGTCTGCACTGATGTTAACTCCAGGGGAATGTGTGTGTGTGTTAAGGAGTGGAAGAATGTGTGTGTGTGTTAAGGAGTGGAAGAGTGTGTGTAAAGGAGGTGTTTGTGTGTGTATGTGTGTGCGCGCGCGCGCGCGTGTGTATGTGGGTAGGGAGGTGCTTTTTCATGAACACCACACAAAGCAGTTTATGTTAGTACAGTCTTTAAAACAAACACATTTTACATGGGGATTTGGTTTTTAATGGGTGGCACTGCACTTGTGGCGACGAGCTCTACCCGGGGAGAGCAGCCCGAAAGTGGTATACAATACAGAGCACTGCACCACACCACACAGTCTTCACTACACTACACTACTCTATTTATTTATTTTATTTATTTATACCACTTGAAGTCACGGCAGATTTCTCTGCGTGAAATTCGGACTGCTCTCCCTGGGTAGAGCACGTCGCCACAAGAGCAGCGCCACCCCTTTTTGTTTGTCTGCAACTGTATTTGTTTCCCTATCAGAGTGGCTTTTTGCTATGAATTTTGCCAGGGACAACTCTCTTGCCGTGGGTTCTTACACGTGCACTGAATAATTTTGTGTAACACACAGGACCACGGTTTATCGTCTCATCCGAAAGACTAGCGCCCAGACTACCACTCATGGTCTAATGGATGGGGGAAAAGTTTCGGGCCCAAACGGGATTCGAACCACCGCACACTTCCGACCCGGACTTTTCGCTTTCTAGACAGGCGCGTTATTACCTCAGACCACCGATCCACTCTACACTACACTGCACTGCACTGCACTACACTACACTACACTACACTACACTACACTACACTACACTACACTACACTACACTACACTACACTACACTACTCTTACACTGCACTACACTACGACACATTGCACTGCACCACACTACACCACACCACACTACACTACACCACACAATGCTACGCTACACCACACTACACCACACCACACCACACCACACCACACCACGCTACGCTACACCACACCACACTACACTACACCACACCACACTGCACCACACCACAACACACCTTGTGAAGAAAGCCAAACCATTTCCAGATGTTAACTCCAGAGGAAAAAAGTCTTCTTGAAGAGATTCGAACCCGGGTCAGCAGATGACGAATACATCGCTCTAACCACCAGGCTACCCCGTCCTCCGGTGGCTTCTCCTTCTCCCCCTGCCCTTTACGTCTGATGTGATACGTCAACACACGCCTGAGGGACGCTGTAGCCGAGTGGTTAAGACTGTTGGTTTCAATCCACGGGTCCATGAAGTCGTGGGTTCGAATCTCGGCAGCAGCGTCTGGTGAATTATGGGCGGGGATCTCTCAGGTCACCTTCAAGTGCAGACCTGCCAGTGTATTAATTCCCTTCATATGATTATATACACACGCAGAAGACCAAAAAATATGCACGTTAAAGATCCCGTAGTTTATAATATTAGCATTCGGTGGGTTAGGGAAACACCAACAGCATGTTCATGTCTCTCTATTGTTTTCTCTTTCTTTTTTCCATTTTAATTCTTTTCTTCTAGTTGGAATGTGTACTCTCTCTCTCTCTCTCTCTCTCTCTCTCTCTCTCTCTCTCTCTCTCTCTCTCTCTCTCTCTCTCTCTCTCTCTCTCTCTCTCTCTCTCTATTAATCTATCTGGGTTGGCGTGAGGGAACAGAACTGAAAGGGCATGCTGTTAGTAAGCTGCTGCAAATTTTTACATT
>CM054146.1:6640734-6648234 GCA_028751875.1 Rapana venosa
TCACTGTACAAAATGATACCAGGTCGTTTGTAAAAGTGTTTGTTTGTTGTTGATGTTGTTGTTGTCGTCGTTTTTGTATGTTTTGTCGTGTCACTGTACAAAATGACACTAAGGTGTTTTGCAAAAGTGTTTGTTGTTGTTGTTGTTGTTGTTGTCGTTTTTGTATGTTTTGTCGCGTCACTGTACAAAATGATACCAGGTTGTTTGTAAAAGTGTTTGTTGTTGTTGCTGTTGTTGCTGTTGTTGTTGTTGTTGCTGCTGTTGTTGTTGTTGTTGCTGCTGATGTTGCTGTTGTTGTTGTTGTTGTTGTTGTTGTTGTTGCTGCTGTTGTTGTTGTTGCTGCTGCTGCCGTTTCTCGGTTTCTTTGTTTTGTTTTCATTTGTTATGTGTTGGTTTTTTGCTTTCGTTCCTCAGCCAGAGCTCCCAGGTTCAGCAACGGTGAGATGTTGCTGAAGTGACCGTTTGCTCACCATGAAGGTAGCTGCATTAATAATAATAATAATAATAATAATAAGAAGAAGAAGAAGAAGAAGAAGCAGAAGAAGAAGAAGCAGAAGAAGAAGAAGAAGAATGTATGGAATTTATATAGCGCTGAATCTTGTAAAGCAACAAATCAAAGCGCTCAGATGATATTTAAAATTTTTAAAAAATTTATTTTATTTTATTTTATTTTTATTTTATCTTTATTTTTTTTTATTTATGCGTGTGTATGCGGTTTTTAACATTTTGTAATCTGTTCCCACCGGCACACAATGGCCTACTCTTTCGAACAGCGGAACAGGATTGAACGTGTGCGCAAGATGTTCTGCATGCGTTCGCACACGGGGCCTCGGTTTATAGTCTCATTCCGACTTCGAGGATGATGTCTAAAGATAATACCAGTGTGCATGCGGGTTTTTTTTTATTATTAAAAAGAGTCATCCTTTCTTACTTTTCCAAAAGGCGGAAGAGGCTTTTAACGTGTGCACGAGATGTTCTGTATTCGTTCACACACGGGACCTCGGTTTTTATTCTCACCCGAAGGACTTTTGGGGGGAGTGGAGTCGGCACTGATGTTAACTCCAGGAGGAAAATCCCCTCGAACGGGCGTTTTGAAACTCGTGTCGTCAGATGGCGAACTCCACGCTCTAACCACTAGGCACTAGGCTCTCTCTCTGTCTCCCCCCACCCCCCCCCCCCCCCCTACACACACACACAGAGTTAAACTTGTGATCAAAAGCAGTTCCCAGATACTTACGGTTCGATACATTATCGACCTCTTGAAAATGAATAATAAAAGTCTCATAAGGGTGTTCCGAACTTCTGAAATGAATATGAAGATCTGAAATCAAGAGAAAGATCAAAGAATGGTTTCCAGCATTCTCTCTGGGTGCTAATATCTCCCTCCCCCCCACCTCCAAACCCAAACACTTGTGCCTGGAACAGTATTGGATTCCTGATTGCATTTTGAACTTTGAACTTTATCTCTGTAAGGGGCATCGTGAACAGTTTTGAATCGACAGCATGTATAACCGAGCAATGATATTTATACACTGACCACTTGTGACTATGAAAAGTAAATAAAAGAGTAAAGGTGTCCCATAACCTATGTGGTCGTAGGGTAGCGAGGCGTCAGAGACCTCAGCTTCTCTAGGGGCCAGCATATTGAGGGCGGCGCCCATCTCCTCTCCCTCGCTGCTTTACCTTCCCTGACCCTAAAGAGGGCAGGTACCCATTTACAGATGGGTGAACTGGGGGACAGTACTGAAGCCAAGGCGCGCAAACGGTCACCCATCCAACTGGTAGCCACGCTCGCTGCTGCTTAACATTGGCTTGGGGAAAGCGAGTGCTGTGACCACTGAGCTATCCCGTCCCACTTGTGACAATACAACTTAGAAATAAAAACTACAAATGTTCTGACTGAATATTCATAAGACACACTGGTCACTTGTGTGATTATACAACTTGAAACAAATGCAAGTCAGAAAGAAGGGCAGTGACACTTTCCTAAAACGTAATTTTGCCATAAAAAAGACAAAAGACAACCCAGTCCACCACAAAGCTTGAAAACTGCCACATGATAGGACAAGGCCAGCATGGAAAACAAACACATCACTGTTTTCTTGTTTGGCTTGCTCGTTTTTCATGTGTTTGTTTTCCAACTTTTTCAATCAGTGTAGCTTAGTAAAAGAACCCACGTCAACAAGAGAGTTGTCCCTGGTAAAATTCTGTTGAAGAAAAAGCCACTCTAATAAGGAAACAAATATATATGTAGGTAAAGGTAAAGGTAAAGGAGTCCCATAACCTATAAGGTCGTAGGAGAGCGAGGCGTCAGAGACCTCACTTCTCTAGGGCCAGCATATTGAGGGCGGCGCCCATCTCCTCTCCCTCGCTGCTTTACGTTCCCTGACCTTAAAGTGGACAGGTACCCATTTACAGCTGGGTGAACTGGGGGAACTGTACTGAAGCCAAGGCGCGCAAACGGTCACCCATCCAACTGGTAACCACGCTCGACGCTGCTTAACTTGGCTGGTGGAAAGCGAGTGCTCCGACCACTGAGCTATCCCGTCCCCATATGTAGACAGGACAAAAATAAAGGGTGGCGCTGCTCTTGTGGCGACGTACTTTCCTCGGGAAGAACAACCCGAATTTTACGCAGAGAATTCTGTCGTGATTTAAAATTATATACAATACAATACAATACAATACAATACAATACGATACAATACAACACAATACAATACTGACGTCACCTATGCAACATACATCTAGAGCACATAAAGAACCTATGGCAACCAGATTTGTCTAGCGCAGCGTACACACACACACACACACACACACACACACACACACACACACACACACACACACAACATCTATTCTCTCTCTCTCTCTTCTCTCTCTCTCTCTCTCTTTCTAATATATATTATATATATATATATATATAATATATATATATCACACACGCCTCCTGCAGCCTGTCCCACAGATGCCTGCCCTTTTCTCCCCTCTTGCCTTTCCTGACACTCTCCTTCTCTCCCCCTCTCCTCCCCTCTCCTCTCCTCCACATTCTCTTTCGCTTTCGCTCCGTTTTCCTTTACTGAATTCTTCATGTCGTATATTATACTTTCTGGTCGATTAGAAAACTCATGAATAATTCATGACTTACTTATTGTCGTTCATTTACAGAATAGTTTAAGAGGCTCAGTAAACCTGAAGGGGGACGGGATAGCCTGGTGGTTAGAGTGATGTGCTCGCGATCTGCTGACCCGGGTTCAAATCTCGTTCAAGAGGATTTTTTCCTCGGGAGTTAACATCAGTGCCGACTCCACTTCCCCCTAAAGTCCTTCGGATGAGACTACAAACCGAGGCCCCGTGTGCCAACGCATGCAGAACATCTTGAGCACACGTTTGAAACCCGTTCCGCTTTTCGGAAGACTAGGCCATTGTGTGCCGGTGGGAACGGATGACAAAATGTACAAAACTGCATACACACGGGGACTATATGTAAAAAAGCACATGAGTGCTTATTCCATTATCCTCAAAATAAATAAATAATAATGATAATAACAACAACAACAACAACAGTAGTAGTAGTAGTAGTAGCAGTAGCAGCAGCACTACTACTACTACTACTACTACTACTACTACTACTACTACTACTACTAAAAAAGCAACAACAACCTGCATTGTTAAAAAACGTTGGGTTATTTCATTGATTGTAGTCAAGCATTGGCGAAACATTCATTAGAGTTTGTGTGTGCATATTTTTCTCATGGTGAGATTTTGCGTATGCGATCGTTTTATCCACTAGTAAAGGTAGCCACATTCTGACTTCGGGGCTATATATATCTATCTATCTATTATTATCTATCTATCTATCTAATGTATATATATATATATATATATATATATATATATATATATATATATATAATAATATATATATATATTTTTATATATATATATTATATGTATATGTGTATGTATGTATGTATGTATTATATACAGGCAGGACTTTGTTAAGATGACTTGTTACAATGTCAAAGGTTTATTTTTTTTTAATGCATACTATAATGACAAAACGTGTAAAACATTCTGTTTAAACCGAAAGAGCTACAGAGCTGTCGCTGGCAAATATTTTATCTCTTATCATCATATCTGTAGTTTACCCGTGGGGATGCTGTGGGAGGTAGGGGTAGTGGTGGAGGGAGCTGTCAGTATAAATAGCATCCCCACCTTTTGGAAATTCAGTTCTAGAAATTCCCTCTTTTCTATCCCTCTCTTTGTTTCTGCCTTGTTCCTTTTCTTCCTGTCACCTCCTTCGCATCTATTTTCTACCTTCTCGGTCCATTCTCCTGCCTTTTTTCCCTCAGAAAAACTTTAAAGATAACAATTCTCTCCCGTGCCGAAGTCGAATGTGCTGAGCCTGACTTGTCAGGTGCCTAAAAGCAGCACAGCGCATTTTCGCTCCCATGACTGACAACAATAGTTGCTGTCTGAGTGTTGGACAAAGAAAAAGACGAAGAATATCTGTAGTAAAAGCTGTTACTGTAGGTAATAATAATAATAATGTATGGATTTATATAGCGTTGAATCTTGTAAAGCAACAAATCAAAGCGCTCAGATGACTTTTGTTTTTGTTTTTTGCGTGTGTATGCGGTTTAAAAAAAAGTGTCATCTGTTCCCACCGGCACACAATGGCCTACTCTTTCGAACAGCGGAACAGAATCTAACGTGTGCACAAGATGTTCTGCATGCGTTCGCACACAGGGCCTCGGTTTGTAGTCTCATCCGAAGGTCAACAAGTATGGCGACTGAAACAAAGACTAACTGTTAATTGGCATTGCGCTGTGGGGATACACTCATCCCCAGAAAACCATCCTGAATTTGGTGTAGAATACAAGGCGACGCAATTCACACACCTGAGCAACGTAAAAACTGCATGCATCATACAGAACATATTCTTTGCCCTTGCACCAATAACACCACGCAGATAAAGTCATATCTAAGTTATCTTAAAAGTACGGTGCAAGAGTTGTGTTACTTTTTGTGAAGAAAGCAAAACAACCATCTTTTGCCGAATGTGTTCCTAAACAGATAAAATCTTACCACTTGTGTATAGGCCTGAGAATTATGACGTGTTATCATGTGAAATGAAAACAGACACACGAAATTGCTTGACGTCCTAATTTTGAATTTTTAAAATCACCTGAAGAAGTTTAATCTGAAATCGGGGCATCCTAGGATAGCCTACGTTAGAAAGACTTGTCATGTTTATCTCCTGTTGTATAGCTATTTTATTTACAAACAAATAAACAAACGTCTGACCATCTCTGTGATGCAGAGACAATTGCCAGTACCGGCAATATCGGCATATCTTGCCTGACTTAGCACAGAATGCTAAGAGATTCAAGAGACTACAAGAAAATGGCAAAAATCGAAAAAACCCAACCCAAACTGAAACTGACCTACTTTTGGAGGTACTTAGCGCCCAGCAGAAACTTCAAGCGTGGACTTACTTTGTTAAATACACGGTCAGGATTTCAAGTCAAGTCAAGTCAAAATGATCTTTATCGAGGGTAAAAGATTAAGTGTATACAACTTTTTTTCATCATGCCCTCACAAAAAAAAAGAAGAAAATCAAGAAAATTGACATATAAAGCAATCAAAATACAATGTTCACACATGTTGAAGACATATTATACAGGGGTAAGATGCACCAGTGCTCGATTTCTCTGTGTAAACTTAACACAAAGGAACACAATAATCAAGTCCAACGTGTTCCCCTTTCTAATATAATTTTTAAAAAGTGTGTGTGTGTGTGTGTGTGTGTGTGTTGTTTGTTTGTTTCTTTGTTTGTTGCTTTCTTCGTTTTTTTTTGTTTTGAAGGTGCCAACACAGAAAGTCATGTCTCTACTAACAAAAATAAGAAAGATTGATATTTTCAATCCTTATTTTCACAGCCGCTACAATACCGCAGCAGCTTTCAATCACATACATAGATAGGACTAGCAGTACAGTTAGCATCCGAATTGTGGAACGGAGCATACGGTGGAAGGAAGGAAGGCACCCTGCAGTGCTGAGAGGCCCACGTCACTCCCACACTCACTCATCCCTCCCATTCTCGCCTCTTTCCCACCGCCCCTGCCAGAATTCGGCTGCTCCGTGACGTAATCACCTCCTCCTGCCTTCCCTCCCCTGTTTCTGTGACTCTGCTGCTGCTGTTTTTCGGCATTCGTCGTTTCAGAAAGGATGGTGTGGGTTTTGACGAGCGGGTGCAGTTGTGTGCAGCTGGCAGCGAGAGGAAAAGGGTGGGGGAGGTCTGGAGAGAACAAGTTTGTGTAGAACTATCGCCTTAAACCGTCTCGGAACTTCTGGTGCCGGATGTTTATGAAACGAATTGGACCAGAGAGTGTGTGCAGTTTCCAACAAACTTAGCCTCGCTGTCGGCTTTTCATTGAATGAAAGAAGCAGCAGACGACAAATTTGTCTTAGATTCCGATTTTGAATAACACTTCAATGTTTGATTTTACAAGTTTTAGGAGAAACTGACAATCGTTTTGTAAGAACCTTACACGATCTGGCTTAGGCCTAATGGGACAAATCAAAGAATTAATCCTATCTTGGGTGAACTAGATTTCAAATCAATTTTCACAAAACGGTAGGTTTATTTTGAATAAACCATTCTGAATTACTAGATACTATTCAGATTCGACGAACAATCTTGTTGCTGGTCTTCAGTCAGTTAGGAATAAGAAAGTACGACGGAAGCTGAGAAAAGCATATTGTTCAAGTTGTTCAAGTGCTGTGTCGGCGTTTGGCATCTTGTGTCAAGAGGGGCCTGGAAACTAGTAGCAGACGTCTGTGTGTGTGTGTGAATTTCTCACGCAGTGTTTCTTCCTCGCCCCCACCACCAGCCAGCTGCCAGAAATTACCGTTGTATGGTTTCTATCAAAGACCCTTTCTTGTTTGACTAAGTAGGTCAACAGCTTCAGCTTCCAGAGAAAAGTTTCCAGAGCAGGAAAACCGAAACAGTTCACGTGCCACACACAGTCTTGTTGGAACAATTTGAGCTTGGTAGTAGCCTAGTAGCAGAGTGTGACTGTGGGTGGTGTTGCAGTCACTTTGTCGTTGAAGAATGGAGCACGTGTGTGCTGGCTTTGCTACCAGTGGAGGCAGTGGGGTAAGTGTAAAAGTGTGTGTGTGTGTGTGTGTGTGTGTGTGTGTGTGTGTGTGTGTCTGTCTGTCTGTCTGTCTGCCTTAGTCTCTGTCTCTTTTTTCGCTGTCTGTCTGTCTGTCTGTCTGTCTGTCTGTCTGTCTCTCTCTCTCTCTCTCTCTCTCGCGCCGCGCGCGCGCGCGGTGCGTGCGTGCGTGCGTGCGTGCGTGCGTGCGGTGTGTGTGTGTGTGTGTGTGTGTGTGTGTGTGGAGAGAGATTTTGATCAATAATTTATATTCCCAAGGGTTACAGATAAGTATTGACACTTTTTTTCCACCTGGCGTTACCCTGAGAAGGGACTA
>CM054146.1:6658234-6660734 GCA_028751875.1 Rapana venosa
ACACAATTCAATACAATTCAACCACTCCCCAAAGAGATAAGGCAGAAGAGCAGTCCAGCCATGTCATTATTTCGTTATTTTTGTTCTTAGATTTCGAGGATAATGAAATCAAATGCTTTTTTTTTTATATCCTGAACCCATGTATATGCAGTTTTGTAAGTTTTGTCATCCGTTCCCACCGGCGCACATGGCTTACTCATCCGAAAGGCGAAACATGGTTTTAAGGTATGTGCAAGGTGTTCTGCATGGGTTCTCACACAAGACCTCGGTTTATAGTCTCATCCGAAGGACTGTATTAACACTGTAATCGTTAAGTTTGTTACTTTTACATTATGACAGTGAAATATTATAGTCTCAGCCTAAGGACTTTATTACCACCATGTAATCGTTCAGTTTATTACCTTTTTCTGTATGTTAGTAAAATATTCTGATATAGTTTTAGCTATCTCTGCAACTGTCCCTATAACAACAACGACAAATCATGATCACAGGTGACATGACTGACGCTTGACTTCTCCAGGAACTCCTTAAGGAGCCACAGGGACACTGCGTGCACTGAACTGGAGTGTTTCAGGCGGTGTGTTGTGGGCAAGTTGAAAAACCTGGCAGAGTCCGTCCCTCTCCAGGTCCTAGATTGGTTGATGATGCTGGATATGTTTCTGTTATCCATGCCACAGGCCGTAGAATATTATTGTGTGGGGGTTATTTTGTAGCTTTTTGTTTGTGTCTGTTGTCTATGGGTTTTTGTTGTTGTTGGTGTCTTTTTCTAAGTGTAGGCCATACGTGCGTGCATTTTAAACACGGACCGGGGCGGGAAAGTCCAGTGGTTAAAGCGTTGCCCTCGTGATCTGACGGCCCGGGATCGAGCCACCATGGATGTGCCCGTTTTAGGGAGTTTTACCCTGGAGTTTACATCAGAACTGACTCTGCTCCCACAAAGTCCTTTGGATGAGGCTGTAAACCGAGGTCTCGTGTGCGAGTACATGCAGAACATCTTGTGCATGCGTTAAAAACCCGTTCTGCCTTTCGGAAGTGTAGGCCATGTCGTGCCGGTAGGTGCGGATGACAAAACATAAAACAAACAAACAATCAAACAAACAAACAAACAAACAAACAAAATCAAAAAGACCAGCATGCACACAGGTGTCATGTTTAGACACCGTCTCTGAAGTCGTAATACGGCTACCTTAATGGTGGGTTAAAACGGTCGTGTATGCGAAATCTCACCATTGGTGAACCACGGAGCTGTAGCCGAGGAACAAAACAGAACAAATCAAACCACAACAACAACAACAAAAAACAAAACAAAACCAAAACAAAACCTTAACGGGACCTCGGTTTAGTGTCTCATCCACAGGACTGGCAAAGGAACGGAGTTGAAACCAGCGTTATCCAGACTGGGAGAAAAATCCCCTCATGCTGACACCTCTTTAGCGGGGATTGGATCCCGCGCCATCAGTCAGCCCACCTGCCATCGGAGACCTTCCACATTCCACCCACGCGCTATCTCGTGCCCCCTTATCGGAGCCTCTGATTGGTTATACTTTCATGCACTTAGGCAGTCACAGTGGCATGTTGTGTGTACGCTGTTCTGAACATGCTCTGACCATAATTATCTCCGTGCTTACCCGGTATCGGCACCGTTAATGACTGACACACAGGGCAGGCATTGCTGTGCGGCATCATTGGTTCCCATGACAGCTCCCCTATGAGGATGCCGGGATAATAATAATAATAATGGGATCCTGTCAGTATGAATAGCATCCCCACCTTCTGGAAATTATGTGCTAGGAATTCCCTCTTTTCTATCCCTCTCTTTGTTTCTGCCTTGGTCCTTTTCTTCCTCAACCCCTTCTTGTCTATTTTCGGCCTTCTCGGTCCTTTCTCTTGCCTTTTTCTCCACAAAGACTTAAAAGATCACAACTCTCTCCCACGCCGAAGTCGGATGCGCTGGGCCTGACTGCATTTTCGCTCATAGGACAGACAAGACTAGTGGCTGTTTGAGCGATATACGACAGACAAGACTGGTGGCTGTCTGAGCGATATATGACAGACAAGACTGGTGGCTGTCTGAGCGATATACGACAGACAAGACTGGTGGCTGTCTGAGCGATATATGACAGACAAGACTGGTGGCTGTCTGAGCGATATATAACAGACAAGACTGGTGGCTGTCTGAGCGATATATGACAGACAAGACTAGTGGCTGTCTGAGCGATATAGGACAGACAAGACTAGTTGCTGTCTGAGCTCATAGGACAGACAAGACTAGTTGCTGTCTGAGCTCATAGGACAGACAAGACTAGTTGCTGTCTGAGCGATATAGGACAGACAAGACTAGTTGCTGTCTGAGCTCATAGGACAGACAAGACTAGTTGCTGTCTGAGCGATATAGGACAGACAAGACTAGTGGCTGTCTGAGCGATATAGGACAGACAAGACTAGTGGCTGTCTGAGCGATATAGGACAGACAAGACTAGTGGCTGTCTGAGCGATATAG
>CM054146.1:6665734-6670734 GCA_028751875.1 Rapana venosa
GACAGAGCTGAAGTCTGTACACTGCAAATCGTCTTTTAAACTGATGACTTGTAGCCCGGCTGATGAAGAGAAGATCTGAACGGTGTGTCGTGTACTACTTGTTCATGCCAGCCAGCTCAGATCAGCTTATGCCACAAGATGTGTTAGAATGGTGTGTGATTTTGTGTGGGTGTGTGTGATTGTGTGTGTGTGTGTGTGTGTGTGTGTGTTGTGTGTGTGTGTGTTGTGTGTGTGTGTGTTTTATTTGTGTGTTTGGGTGTGTGTGTGTGTGTGTGTGTGTGATTGTGTGTGTGTGTGTGTGTGGTGTGGTGTGATGTGTGTGTGATTGTGTGTGTGTGTTTTTGTGTGTGTGTTGTGTGGTAGTAGTGTGTAAAATTTTGTTTGGGGTACTGTGATACTTTGTGATTTAGTTTGTTGTGTTTATTGTTTGTGTGGGTGTGGAGATTGTGTGTGTGTGTGTGTGTGTGTGTGTGTGATTGTGTGTGTGTGTGTGTGTGAATTTTGTGGTGTGTGTGTGTGTGTTGTGTGTGTGTGTGTGTGTTGTGTAGTGTGTGTGTTGTGTGTTTAAACAGATAAAATCAACCAGCCAACAACACATGTTTTAACGTTTTGTACAAAAGGTTATTCATGTTTTTGTTTTCTAAAAACACTGAAAACCCGGACTTGACTTTCAGTGTGTTAACACATTGGTTTTTTCTATAAACACTGAAAACTGACTTGACTTTCAGTGTGTTACAGGTTTACACATTGCTTTTCTAAAACACTGAAAACTGACTGACTTTCAGTGTGTTAGAGGTTACACATGTTTTAACCTGAAAACTATTTGAAAACCCCGACTTGAAATACTTTTTTCAGTGTCGGTTTTGGGTTTTAAAACAAAACTAGGGTTACACACATGGCTTTTCTAAAACACTGAAAACTGACTTGACTTTCAGTGTGTTACAGGTTACACATGGCTTTTCTAAAACACTGAAAACTGACTTGACTTGACCTGTCCTTTCACTGCAAGAGGAGTAGCTGGGGCAGCGCGTCTTAGGCACGTCGAGCCTGGCGGAGCCCATCCTTCTCCACGTAGCAGGGTGCATGCTGGGTATGTTAGTGTTATCCATGCCACCGGCCATAGTTGGTCTAGCCTGGCCTACTCTTCTGTAAAAAAAAGTAAATGGGATTGTATCGTGTACATAAAAAATGTTCTGGGTGGGTTTGCACACAGGGCTTTGGAAAGTAGGGTCAGTAGCAATGGTAAGGCCTTAGCAATAATCCCTTCGAATAGTCACCTAGCTCTTCAGAGACTCAAACCCACATCCCCAGTTACTACAGGATCACGAGCACATCGTTCTAACCACATGGCTGCCCTTTCCCCTGCTTGCATTGATATCTGTCAATAAACACAGAAACTGACGGCTGAGGATTCATTTTGTGTTGATATGAGGGGTATGGTTTTGTACGTCTGAGTATACATTCACTTTTTGGGTCGTCGTGTGACCAATAGTTTTTGAAACGGAACAGGGTTAATACACTTATCTGGGAAGCCATGTAGTGGTTCGAATCTATCTGCAGGTGGAATTTTCTCAGTCCATCATCCCGGTAGCATGCATACCTTATAGACATTGAGAGATAGCACTGGGGTGCCAGGTTTATTGTTACATTAAAAAAGAAATCAGACAACAGATTGAGATCCCATGTGCAGCATACATGATGTAGCTCACGTAGAGAAATCCACGTCAACAAGAGAAGTGTTCCTGGCAAAACTGTGCAGCGTCAGCACAGACCCACCACTCCCATAGGCAAAAATGCACAGGCAGACTAAAGCAAGGGAACAAAAGACAAAACACACACACTAGCACACAGAGCAAAAACCTAACCATACCAAACAAAAACAAAGTGGCCACATCTGATGGCTAACCCATCTGCCCTTGATTGAAGAACAACCCGATTTTCATGCAGAGAAGTTTGTCGTGATTTTAATTGAAATACGTCGTACAATAATTATAGTGCAGTGCATTGCGGTACGATAGAACGTGATAGGATGCAGCGTAATTTCCAGTTTCCAGTCTGCACAGCATGCATGCAGGACAGCTGAAGGACTGGGACAGTACTGCTGCCTGTTGGTCGTGACTCACTCCTTGCAGTGGATGAAGAGAAGTTTCAGTTCTTCTTCTCCTAGATTTTTCAGCTGCCTTTGATACCATTGTTCGTCAGATTTTCCTCTATGTCTTGAAAATGTTTTCGGTATTCAGTGTTACACACTCCGGTGGTTTAAGTCGGATACGGCATGATTATGAAAAGCAAATTGCTTCCGTAGATGGTCAACGCAAATTGCCTGTTTTTTTTCATTCTTTCCTTTTGTTTGTTTTCTTCGTTTTTTTCCGTCCTTCGTTTTTTTTCTTCGTTTTTTCCGTCCTTCGTTTTTATCTCCTTTCTTCTGTTTTGCCTGTCTCACCTTCTTCCTTCCTCTGGGTCTCTTTGTCCTTTCTTCTCTTTTACTTCAGCCATCCTTTTTAAAATTTTAATTTCTTTCCTTTCTTCTCTCTCTCTCTCTCTCTCTCTCCTCTCTCTCTCATCTTCTCCTCTCTCTCTCTCTCTCTCTCTCTCTCTCTCTCTTCTCTTCTCTCTCTCTCTTCCCCTTCCCTCACCATCCCTCCCTTTCTTCCTTTCCTTCATTCCTAGGTTTTGTTTTTGTGTTGTATTTTTGTTGTCTGTCCTGTCGCTATGCAACGCTTTTCAGTCAGCCAGCCATCTTGCCTGGAGAGTCGGGCAGAGCAGAGCGGTGAGGAGAGCAGTGATGGACGAGCGTTGTCAGAGTCGGCAGATATAATTTGCTGCTGCAGGCTTCCTCCTGACCCCCTGGCTATGAATGTTTCGCCGTGACGTAATTAATGCTAACGCTCTTTCCGTCAGCCTGCCAAGATACGGCGGAGAGATGCGTTTATTTAGTCGTTCATTTTATTGTATGTTTTTGGGTCTGCACTTATCTTACCTGCTGTATCTATGGCTCTGTGTGTGCATGCCTTCAGTGGGCGAAGATGGTGTGTGTGCTGTGTCGTTAACAGGGCAGATTTCCTTAACGGGTTTACAAAGCATTAAACTCACCAAAGTGATGTAAAGTTCTTGTACATGTTGTAACTTTCAGAAACGAAGTGTTATGAATTTTTGTTTATTTTGTAAACTGGAGTTTCATACGTTCCTGTTTATTGTGACGCTGCTTTGTTATGTCTGTATATTCTTTGTTGAACCAGAAGCAGAAACAGTTGCGCCAGTCAGTTCAGAGTTAAGCTGGAACGAATGTGACGCCGCCACATCTGTGGAGTTTCATGTTTAGTCTCTGTGCGACACTGTGATTCCCGTTACTGACACCGCAGTGGTGTGATGCTCCTCTTGTGTCGTTGTGCGTTCCTCAGCTTAACACCTGGCTGGCTTTCACCTTCGATGGGAACAGATGACAAATTAAAAAAACTGCACACACTCGGGGACTGAATGTAAAAAAGCACTCGAGTGCTTATTCCATTATCCTCGAAATAAAAGAATGAAAGAAATATGCACCAGGACTCCCTCAGCAAAGTCAAATGTGTATTTCCAGATGGTACATTGAATAAGCAATGCATTTCCTGTCAGAGTACAAGTACAGTCTGGATGAGAAGTTTGCATAATATACGGTTGTTTTCGAGTATAACACCATATGAGCAGCCATACTCCGTCTTCAGGTTTCTTTTGTCCTCTCTTTTAAAGGAGAGTAGTAGTGCAGGTTTTTACGCGAAGAGTGTGGCATGGCCAAAGACAGTTAGTTTCACCATAACAGTTTACAGCACGAACAACATTTTGCTGTGCGGCAGAGCACTTAAGTGAACATCAATAACTGACACAGCCTGTTGAGCTCTGGGCCAAGTGATGCCTTGAAAAAAGAGGGGTGGGGGATGGGGGTGGGGGAACTGTGGGATCAACTCATAGAGAAGACATTGGGGATACAAGGTGTAGTCATTAGTCCCACGCTCGCGCGTGCTCTCCTACCCCCCCCCCCCCCCCCCCCCCCCCCCCCCCCGCCCCCCAGTTTTAAGATGCCAGCGTGCACACGAGCGCATGCACTGACGTCATAGAATCCTGTCTGTCTTATTTTGTGTCTGTCTGTCTGTCGTCTGTCCTTTCTCTCTCTCTCTTTCTGTCTGTCTGTGTTTTGTTTGTCTGTATCTCTCTCTCTCTGGATGTAAAAAAGCACATGAGTGCTTATTCATTATCCATAAAAGAATTTGTCATTTTTTTATTTGTCCTCTTCTCTCTCTCTCTCCTCTTTCTCTCTCCTCTCTCTCTCCTCTCTCTCTCTCTCTCTCTCTCTTCTCTCTCTCCTTCTCTTTCCTCTCTTCTTGTTCTGTTCTTGTTGTTGTTGTTCATCCTCCTCCTCCTCCTCCTCCTCCCCCCTCATCATCTTCTTCTTCTTTTCTTCTTCTTCTTCTTCTTCTTCTTCTTCTTCTTCTTCTTCTTCTTCTTCTTCTTCTTTTCTTCTTCTCTCCTCTCATCCTCTCCCTCCATCATCATCTCCATCATCATCTTCTTCTTCTTCTTCTTCTTCTTCTTCTTTCTTCTTCTTCTTCTTCTTCTTCTTCCTTCTTCGTTCTTCTTCCTTCCTCTCTCCTCCATTCATCATCATTCATCATCATCATCATCATCATTCATCATCATCATCTTCTTCTTCTTCTTCTTCTTCTTCTTCTTCTTCTTCTTCTTCTTCTTCTTCTTCTTCTTCTTCTTCTTCTTCATTCTTCTTCACTTCTTCTCCTCATTCATCTTCTTCTTCATCTCATCTCTCTCTTCTTCTTACTCTTCTTCTTCTTCTTCTTCTCTTCTTCTTCTTCATCTTCTTCTTCTTCTTCTCTTCTTCTTCTTCATCTTTCTCTTCTTCTTCATCTTCTTCTTCTTCTTCTTCTTCTTCTCTTCTCTTCTTCTTCTTCATCTTCTTCTTCTTCTTCTTCTCTTCTTCATCTTCTTCTTCTTCTTCTTCTCTTCTT
>CM054146.1:6680734-6688234 GCA_028751875.1 Rapana venosa
AAAGAAACTTGGCAATGCAACAGGAATTATAAAAACATAAAAACAAGTCATTAACGTTAATGCAACTATAACAAATGTCCTAAGGGACTGCGATAAAGACCTTTCACAATTTCAAATGCCAGTTTTAAATTATTGAATATACTGGTAAGGGAATTTTCAGAAAAATGGGGCATGAAAGGTTTTACACTCTGGCAGTCAAAAAGTATAATTTATACAATGGCAAATCAAGAATATAAGTAAGACCCATTAATATTGCTATTAGTTCTGCTGTAAATATCGAGTGATATTTACCAACATAGTATGATTAGATATTTCTGTATTGATGCCAGAGTGTAAGAGATATTTCTGATTTGATGACATACTGTAAGAGATATTTCTGTATTGATGACAGAGTGTAAGAGATATTTCTGTATTAATGACAAGAGTGTAAGAGATATTTCTGTATTAATGACAGAGTGTAAGAGATATTTCTGTATTGATGACAGAGTGTAAGAGATATTTCTGTATTAATGACAAGAGTGTAAGAGATATTTCTGTATTAATGACAGAGTGTAAGAGATATTTCTGTATTGATGACAGAGTGTAAGAGATATTTCTGTATTGATGACAGAGTGTAAGAGATATTTCTGTATTAATGACAAGAGTGTAAGAGATATTTCTGTATTAATGACAGTGTGTGAGAGATATTTCTGTATTGATGACAGAGTGTAAGAGATATTTCTGTATTAATGACAGAGTGTAAGAGATATTTCTGTATTAATGACAGTGTGTGAGAGATATTTCTGTATTGATGACAGAGTGTAAGAGATATTTCTGTATTGATGACAGAGTGTAAGAGATATTTCTGTATTGATGACAGAGTGTAAGAGATATTTCTGTATTAATGACAGAGTGTAAGAGATATTTCTGTATTGATGACAGAGTGTAAGAGATATTTCTGACAGAGTGTAAGAGATATTTCTGTATTGATGACAGAGTGTAAGAGATATTTCTGTATTGATGACAGAGTGTAAGAGATATTTCTGTGTTAATGACAATGTGTAAGAGGTAATTCTGTATTGATGACAGAGTGTAAAAGTTTTCTTTGTATTAAAAAAAAGAAAAGAAAACGGCAACAACAACAACGACGACGACGACGACGACGACGACGACGAGAAGAACAGAGGAGTAGCAGGGGGAGGGAGCTGCAGTGGGGAAGGAGGATGTGCGGGTGTAGGCTGCGGGAGATGCTTGTGGCCAGCAGATCACAGAGGACAGATCCTTCTGTGTCACCACTCAGTGGAAACAGGTCTGGGTGATTGAGCGGGTTCACACTCACGCACGCACGCTCTTGTTGTTGTTGTTGTTGTTGTTGTTGGTGTTCTTGTTGTTGTTGTTGTTGTTGTTCTTCTTCTTCTTCTTCTTCTTCTTGTTCTTGTTCTTCTTCTTCTTCTTCTTGTTCTTCTTCTTGTTCTTGTTCTTCGCAATTCTTCTTCTTCTTCTTGTTCTTCTTCTTGTTCTTGTTCTTCTTTTTTCTTCTTCTTTCTTCTTCTTCTTCTTCTTCTTCTTCTTCTTCTCTTCTTCTTCTTCTCTTCTTCTTCTTCTTCTTCTTCTTCTTCTTCTTCTTTTCTTCTTCTTTGCATTCTTCTTCTTCGTCTTCTTCTTGTTCTTCTTGTTCTTGTTCTTGTTCTTCTTCTTCTTTTTCTTCTTCTTCTTCTTCTTCTTCTTCTTCTTCTTCTTCTTCTTCTTCTTCTTCTTCTTCTTCTCTTCTTCTCTTCGCATTCTTCTTCTTCGCAATTCTTCTTCTTTTCTTCTTCTTCTTCTTCTTCTTCTTCTTCTTCTTCTTCTTCTTCTTCTTCTTCTTCTTCTTCTTCTTCTTCTTCTTCGCAATTCTTCTTCTTCTTCGCAATTCTTCTTCGCAATTCTTCTTTGCATTCTTCGCATTCTTCCTCCTCGTCGTCGTCGTCGTCGAACGCTCAGACAGCAAATGTCTGTCTATGAGGGAAACTACTTTGCGCTGACGTGAATTTAAGCGCCTGACAAGTCACGCCCAGCGCATCCAACTTCGGCATGGGAGAGAAGAATTGCTACTTCGTAAATCTTTCTGGAAAAAAACGGCAGGAGAATGGACCAAGAAGGCAGAAAATAGTCAAGAAGGAAATGGCTAGAAGAAAAAAAGGAACAAGGCAGAAACAAAGAGTGGGATAGAAAAGAGGGAATTCTTAGCACAGAATTACCAGAAGCTGGGGATGTTTCTTATACTGACAGGCACCTGGCATCTCCACATGGGAAGACAAGACAAGACAAGACAAGGCAAGACAAGGCAAGAACGAGAAACGAAGACAAGGAAGCAAGACAAAAGGGGGCAAGACAAGACAAAAAGACAAGACAAGACAAGACAAAAAACAAGGCGAGAAGAAAGACATGGCAGGGAAACTAGCCAAAAAGACAGGCGGAGAAGAGCCCGAAAGAAACGACCAGCAAAAAGGGGGCCAAAACCCCACAATGCATGTCAGCCAAGGCAAGTTCAGACCGGGACACAAGACAAACAGACGGGCTCATGAAGACAGCAAGGTTCGAACTAGGACGGCGAGGTGTGGTGGTATTAGAAGTGTGGGAGAACCGACGAAAACTTCAAGGCCCAATTACACAGTGAAGACCTACCAATACTGCTCATGAAGTCCTTCGAATATGCGCCAGTCTGGAGGAATTACACCTGAGGCATTTTGCAACTTCATCTTCAGGGATTTTGTGGACGAAAACCCAAACGTAACAATATACACTACGTCGCATTACAATCCACATGGGGAAGGGAAAAAGAAGAGAGTCTTGTGTGTACTGTTGGCTTGACTTGACTTCTTTCAGAACTCCTTGAGGAGTTGTTGCAGGCATTTTGAACCTGACCGAGCCTGGTCCTCCCTCCCTCCCTCTCCCTCTCTCCGGGTAGTGGGGTGAGGGATATTGAGTATGTGGTATGTGGTGTTTTGGGTTACATTTTTTTTCTTCTTCTTCTGAAAGTGGTTTCAACTCGCTGTCCCCTTTAAGCGGTGTGTTTGATGTTCTTCCTTTCTACACTCATGGGGTGTAGCGGACTTGTGTATTGCTGAAACGGGCTGTTAGCATGTGACTGAAAAACTGAAAAGGCCTTGGCCTGTCTGACCCCCCCCCCCCCTCCACTCTCCACCCCAACCCACACCCTTACCCTTACCCTCAACCACACCCCCAGCACTGCACCTTTCCAGTTTGGGGTATTAAGAAACTGAGAACACACACACACACACACACCACACACTGAGTACACGTACACACACACACACGCGCGCACACACAATGAGTACACGTACACACACCACACACACACACACACAGAACGCACATATGCACACTGAGAAACACACACATACACACTGAGAACACACATACAACACCACATCACACCGCACTGCACCACACCACACCACACCACACTACACCACACTATACCACGCCACACACCACACTACACCACACCACACCACACCACACCACACCACACCACACACTGTATATCATTTCAACAGTATGTAGGAAGAGGGAGAAAAAGAAAGAAAGAAAGAAAGAAAGAAAGAGAGAGAGAGAGAGGAGAGAGAGAGAGAGAGAGAGAGAGAGAGAGAGAGAGAGAGAGAGAGAGAGAGAGAGATCTGCTGCTGCTGCTGCTGCTGCTGCTGCTGATGATGATGATGATGATGAGCAAATGATGAGGAAAGTAGGGGGAGGAGCAGGCTACGCACCTTGCTGAGGTGAGGGTAGGTGAGGGTAGATGAGGGTAGGTGAGGTGAGGGTAGGTGAGGTGAGGAAATTCCCAGCTTTGTGTTGTATCACCTGCATCCACCTCATCCCTAGCTGTGCTGCTGTGCACTGGAATACCGTGGCTTGTTGTTTGGTGGAGAATTATAGGGGTGGCGTCAATTGGGTAACTGGGGGTAGGTTGTTTTCAGTGTATCTCTCTGTGTCTCTTGTTTCTGTCTGTATGTGTGTGTATGTATGTATGTGTGTGTGTGTTGTGTGTGTGTGAATGTGTGTGTGTGAATGTGTGTGTGTGTGTGCGTGCGTGCGTGTGCGTATATGTGTGTGTGTGTGTGTGTGTGTGTGTGTGTGCCTGCCTGCCTTGCCTGTGTGTCTGCTCGCCTGTATGTCTGAATGCCAGTCTGTCTGTCTGTCTGTCTGTCTCTGTCTGTCTCTCTGTCTCTCTGTCTTTGTCTGTCTGTGTGTCTGTGTGTCTGTCTGTCTGTCTGTCTCTCTCTCTCTCTCTTTCTCTCTCTCTTCTTCTTCTTATTTTAAAGCATTCCTCAGCATCGTCTGTGTTTACCTGTATATTGATCTGCAGATCTGTCTAGCGTGTTTACGTGATCTTATCGTGAACCTGAGAGCAGTGCTTGTTTTGTTCTGTCTTTTCTTATTGCAATCCATCCCACCCCCTCACCGGTGCATTTCGTACCTTTGTTATGATTGCATGCTTGATTGATTTAATACTTACCCCCCCCCCCCCCCCCCCCCCCCCCCCCCCCCCGCCCCCTTTTTTTTTCCTCTGAGGGATAGATATAAAAGTAAAACAACGCATTTTGTGCTTACTCTGTTAACCTCTTGAGATTAATGTTGTTCGTTCGTTCGTTCGTTCGTTCGTTCGTTCGTGCTCTTCTCTCTCTCTCTCTCTCTCTCTCTCTCTCTCTCTTCTCTCTCTCTCTCTCTCTCTCTCTCTCTCTCTCTCTCTCTGTCTCTCTGTGAGGGGTTTTGTCTGTTTTGGTCTCACTCTCTGTTTTCCTGTCACCCCATGCCTCTTTTTCAAAATTACAATTAAAAAAATACACGTACAAAGAAGTGCACAATAAAATCAGTCTACACTTGAAAAAAAATCAGTGGCAAAATCAAAGCAACTAAACTCCCTTAAAGTTTAAAAACTTTTAGTACACAATTAGGATATTCTTTTTACAAAATGCACGTACATGTATTCTTCAATGAGAGTCCTTCGGATGAGACTGTAAACCGAGGTCCCGTGTGCGAACGCACGCAGAACATCTTGCGCATACGTTAAATCCTGTTCCGCTTTTCGTAAGAGTAGGCCATTGTGTGCCGGTGGGAACAGATGACAGAATTCACAAATCCGCATACACACGGGGACTGCATGTAAAAAAACCACATAAGTGCTTATTCCATTATCCTCGATATAAAAGAATAAAATAAAATAAAAGAGAGAGACAGAGAGACAGAGAGACAGAGAGAGAGAGACAGACGCGCGCACACGCACACAGATAAGGGGAAGGGGTATGGTTCGAACAGATGCTGAGAAAAGCCGGCAGCTGCCTCTAGTCCAATGATAGCTGATGCAGGAATATTCCACACACACACATACATACACTTTTCACGTACTGGTAGAAAACACAAAGTGAGGCAGAAATGACAAGAAATCCAACAAAGAATCTGGTGTCTGTGATGCAAGACGAGGGTCATCAATCATGATCTGTCATGGGCAGCAGCCTTCTTCGCGCACGTACACGTACGCGCACGCGCGCGCGCGCGCACACACACACCCGCGCGCGCGCACGCACGCACGCATGCTCACACGCGCGCGTGCACACACACACACGCACGCACGTATGCACGCACACACACATACACGCGCGCGCGCGCGCACGCATGCATGCACACACACAAACGCGCGCGCGCACAGCACACACACATACACGCACGCACGCGCGCACGCTTGTATGCTTACACATTATACCAGTGTGAGAAAGAGAGAGTTGGTTGAGTTGTCTAGATGAATATGGGGAGCTGATAACATTTGAGTGTTGTGTTAAACAACAAGTTGTGACTGTTCCTGTATAAACCAGACTGCTTCTCTGGCCTGCAGATGGAAACTGGACTGGTTTAAGACCAAGCCTGTTGCAACTGTTTCCTGCATACTTATCATGTGGTAACAGCGTAACTGTGGATCCTAATTATATCCATATGCCATTGCTGAAAGATGACATGCCTATCCTTTCCTCATTCGCCATCTTCAGTGATCCTTTATTGATGTATAGTTTTTTTTCAAATTGTTATGACACAGTCCAGTTGGTTCTTTTTTATGATTATTTTGGACTTTAAAGACATTCTCTTTTAGCGGAATATCATTTCCTTTTGCTGGTTATTGATATAAATATGGTTTGGTTTGTTTATTCTTTAGGTTTTGTTAGAAATGCCGACTATTTTTTTTATTTTTTTAATTTGCGCTTAAGAATTATTTAAGTGTTGCATTTTTGTTTTTCGCTTTCATTGTAGATCAGCAATTTTCACCTTCACCGTGGTTATTGCGCTAACTACCCGTTACAAAATCCCCCCTCCCTCCTCCTGCCTGCAGCCCCCCACTCCTCCCCCCGCCCTTGTCCCCCACCCTTTCAGCTCTATTTTGCTTTTGCCTTGTTTGAAGGTGTTCACTGCAAGGCCAACTTCCCTGTTACCTCCACTGACTGTGACCATCCCTGTGCAGCGCTGTTTCCTCCCCCTGCACTCTGCTGCAGTGTAGTCAGATGCCGGGCCTAGTGCTGTGCGGAGGGGAAAACGAGTCTACAACTCCTGATCTTGAAATAATAATAATAATAATAATAATAATAATAATGATGTATGGAATTTGTATAGCGCTGAATCTTGTAAAGCAACACATCAAAGCGCTCAGATGACTTTAAAAGAAAAATTTATGCGTGTGTATGCGGTTTTTTAAATTTTGTCATCTGTTCCCACCGGCACACAATGGCCTACTCTTTCGAACAGCGGAACAGGATTTAACGTGTGCGCAAGATGTTCTGCATGCATTCGCACACGGGGCCTCGGTTTATAGTCTCATCCGAAGGACTTTGACATCTAAGTAATAGAAAAGAAATGATTATAGAAACAGAAGTATCAACTTTTGCAAAGTAGCAAGTGGAAAAAATGTATAAACGCCTTGTACCTCCCACACAACACTAGGCGTTTATACTTTTTTTCCCACTTGCTACTTTGCCAGTGTTGATACTTCTGTTTCTATAATCATTTCTTTTCTGTTACTTACATTTCAAGATTAGGAGTTGTAGACTAGTTTTCCACTCAGTTTATAACATGTCTTTAACTGTGAACACCTGGCCAATGAAACAGGCATGGTCTCTGTTTTGGCTGTCTCGATATAAACAATGCTACTAACACAATAGATGATATTGCAACCATTCTATAGAACGATGATATATTGTTGGCATCCGTCTGTCTCGGGAGACAATGGAGAATGCGCCGTGGGTCAGTCAGTCAGTGGTGGAACTGCAGCGCCGACTGTGGCTGTAGAGCCCAATCCTGGAGCGGCAGATCCTGTTGCAGGTGTTGCATGTGAAGACGGAGTTGTCTGATGGTGCTGACTCCGCTCTCCGATGTCTGCGTGCTCGTCTGTCTCCCCACTGCTCCTCCCTCTTCTGCTCTGCTGTCTTGATTGCCGACCTGCTAGTGGCTCGCCAACTGCTGCGGTCTGCTGCCAGTGCT
>CM054146.1:6698234-6705734 GCA_028751875.1 Rapana venosa
TCACTCTGTCTGTCTGCCCTGTCTGTTTGTCCGCCTATCTGTGTGTGTGGTTGTGTCTTTGTCAGGTCTGTGTTGTGTGTTGTGTGTGTGTGTTTGGTGTGTCTTTGCCCAGGTCCTTGTGGTGTGTGTGTGAAAATGTGTTGTGTGTGTGTTTGTGTACGATTTGAGTGTATGTTTTATTTATTATTATTTATTTATATCAAAAGATAATGAATAAAGCACTCATGGCTTTTTTTTTATTTTTTAACATCCATCCCCGTGTTTTATGGGGTTTTTTGTCAATTTTGTCATCTGCTCCCACCGCACACCCTTGGCCTTTCCTTTCGAAAAGCGAACAAAGGGTTTAACGCGTGCGCAAGATGTTCTGCCGGCGTTCGCAAAAACCGGGGCCTCGGTTTATAAGTCTCATTTATAGCGTGTATAAGGCTTGGGCGTGTGCACACGTGCACGAGAACCGAGGTCTTGTACTTAAGCGCATTGATAAATAGATAATTTTATATATATATAAATATATATAGATAGATATATAGATAGATAAAAAGAAGATATAATATATAAATATATAAATAAATATATTATATAAAATATAATAGAGAGAGAGAAGAAAAGAGAGAGAGAAGAGAGAGAGAGAAGAGGAGAGAGAGAGAGAGAATACCCCACACAATATGTGTGTGTCATAAAAGCTTGGATGAATAAGCTTTAAGGCGTAGCAGGAATATTCTGGGCATGCACATCATCAGCTATGTTGAAAATCATTTCTCCTCTATATATCTATATATATATATATATACTGACTGCTTGCTGATTGTGGGGGTTGATTGAGTGAGGGGCCGAGTTCTGCCTGCTTTGTGGTGGTGATCTGTCTCATGCATCTCCCTGCGATTGTCTTGTGTGGGGTGGGCGCTTGCGTATCTATGGTGTGTGTGTGTGTGTGTGTGTGTGTGTGTGTGTTGTGTGGAGCGCGCGTATGTGTGTGCCTGTGTGTTTGTGGTACGGCGCGCGCGCGCGCGGGTGTGTGTGTGTAATGCGGGGTTTGTTTTCACAAGAAGACGTAATGCATTGAATTTGTATGTTGCTATACGTTCTGTGATGTCATGGTTGTGCTTTATTTGTTTATTATTTATTTATTTTTGTTTGTGATTTATTCTTTTATCCTTCCTTGTTTAATCCTTTGCCCACAATTGACATGAATTTATGTGGTCTTGAGATTTTAAAAAGTATTTGTATCCGGATTCATTGTGTATGTGTGTGTGTAGTGTGTGTTTGTGGCGTGCGTGCTTACAAAAACCGTGCCGCGCGCGGGGTGCGCGTGTGTGTGTGTGTGTTTGCGTGTTTACGTACATTTGTGCCTGTGCGCGGGTGTGTGTGTATGTGTGTGTGAATATGTATGCATAAAATGTATGTATATGTATGTGTGTATACGTTTGCTCGCTAGCGTGCGTGTGTGTCTGTAAATGTGTGTGTGTGTGTGTAATGGCTCCCAGTGACATATAGAATCATCCCCATTATCATGTGTGGGTGCCGCTGGTACTGTGGATACCATTATGGGAAAATGATGTAGGATATAATCATTGTTATGTCCGTGAGGAGCCTCGGCCACAGAGCCTAGCTAGATACACTATGGGAAAATGATGTAGGATATAATCATTGTTATCTCCGTGAGGAGCCTAGGCCACAGAGCCTAGCTAGTGGCCAGAATGTCAGGCTTGTGGTGTGGTGGCAACTGGGGACACGGTGAAGACTTCGTGGTGTGTGTATTTTCCTTCCAGTCCTTCCAGTTCTCCATCAAGATTGTATGTGTCATTGTATTCTTTAGTCCGTGTGTCTCTGTATTTTCTAGTCCATGTGTCATTGTATTCTTTAGTCCGTGTGTCTCTGTATTTTCTAATCCATGTGTCGTTGTATTCTCTAGTTAATGGAAAATTATTGCATGCTTTAGTATTAATTGATTGAGAGAGGGGGGTGCTGTAGTTGCTCTTTTTGTTGTTGTTGTTGTTGTTTTTAATGTTTAGGAAAGATCTGCCTGCGTTTGTACACGGTACCTGGGTTTACGCTCTCATCTGAAGGACACTCACAGAGCAGTGAAGTAAAATGAATGCAGTGTGTTAACTAACTCAGGAGAAACATCACCTCCAATTTTCTCCCCACTCTCCCTTCTCCCCTAGACTTGCCCCTCCCTTCTCCACTCCCCGTTTTCCCCCTGATTGACCTCTCCCCTTTCTCTCCCCATCTCCTCTTTTTCCCCCCTAACTTGACCTCTCCCCTTTCTCCCCACTCCCCCTTCTCCCCCTGTATTGACCTCTCCCCTTTCTCCCCCACTCCCCTTCCCATAGACTACCCTCCCCTTCTCCCCACCCCCTTCTCCCCCCTTATTCTCTCCCTTTCCCGTCCCCCCCTCCCCCCTGTAGACCTCTCCCCTTTCTCCCTCTCCCCTTCTCCCCCCGATTGACCCTCCCCTTTCTCTCCCCACTCCCCCTTCTCCCCCCTGGTTTTGACCTCTCCCCTTTCCCCCCTCCCCCTACTCTCCCCCTGGATTGACCTTCCCCCTTCTCTCCCATCCCCCCTTCTCCCCCCTTATACCTCTCCCCCTTTCTCCCCATCTCCCCTTCTCCCCTGGTATTACCTCTCCCTTTCCCCCACTCTTTCCCCTTCCCCCCCCTGTATTGACCTCTCCCCTTTCTCCCCACTTCCCCTTCTCCCCCCATTAAACCCTCCCTTCTCCCCACTCCCTCTCCCCCCTGGTATTGACCTCTCTCCCCTTTCTCCCCACTTCCCCCTTCTTTCCCCCCCGGTATTGACCTCTCCCCTTCTCCCACTCCCCTTCTCCCCCCGGTTGACCCTCCCCTTTCCCCCCAAATCCCCTTCTCCCCCCTGGTATTGACCTCTCCCCTTTCTCCCCACTTCTCCCTCTCCCCCCTTTTTACCTATCCCCCCTTTTCCCCCCCCCTCTCCCCTTCCCCCCCCCAATTCTCCCTTTCCCCCCCCCCCTTCTCCCCCCTGGTATTGACCCTCCCCCCTTTCTTCCCTCCCCTTCCCCCTTTTTTCCCCCCCTTTCTATCCCCCCCCCCCCCGGTATTGACCCTCCCCTTTCTCCCCACACTCCCCCTTCTCCCCCCCTGGTATTGACCTCTCCCCTTTCTCCCACTCCCCCTTCTCCCCCCTGTATTGACCTCTCCCCTTTCTCCCCACTCTCCCTTCTCCCCCCCCTGTATTGACCTCTCCCCTTTCTCCCCACTCTCCCTTCTCCCCCCTGGTATTGACCTCTCCCCTTTCTTTCTCCCCACTCTCCCCTTCTCCCCCCTGGTATTGACCTCTCCCCTTTCTCCCACTCTCCCTCTCTCCCCCCTGGTATTGACCTCTCCCCTTTCTCCCCACTCCCCCTTTTCCCCCCTGGTTTGACCTCTCCCCTTTTCTCCCCATCCCCCTTCTCCCCCTGGTTTGACCTCTCCCCTTTCTCCCCACTCCCCCTTCTCCCCCTGGTATTGACCCTCCCCTTTCTCTCCCCACTCCCCTTCTCCCCCCCTGGTATTGACCTCTCCCCTTTCTCCCCACTTCCTTCCCCCCCCTGGTATTGACCTCCCCCCTTTTTTCTCCCCACTCCCTTCTCCCCCTGTATTGACCTCTCCCCTTTCTCCCCACTCTCCCTTCCTCCCCCCTGGTATTGACCTTCCCCTTTCTCCCCACTCCCCCTTCCCCCCCCTGGTATTGACCTCTCCCTTTCCCCACTCCCTTCTCCCCCTGGTATTGACCTCTCCCCTTTCCCCCACTCTCCCTTCTCCCCCCTGGTATTGACCTCTCCCCTTTCTCCCCACTTCTCCCTTCTCCCCCTGGTATTGGGACCTCTCCCCTTTCTCCCCACTCTCCCTTCTCCCCCCTGGTATGACCTCTCCCCCTTTCTCCCCCACTCTCCCTTTCCCCCCCTGATTGCCTCCCCCTTTCTCCCCACTCTCCCTCCCCCCCTGTATTGACCTCTCCCCTTCCCTCCCCACTCCCCTTTCCCCCCTGGTATTGACCTCCCCCCTTTCTCCCCACTCCCCCTTCTCCCCCTGGTATTGACCTCCCCCCTTTTTCTCCCCACTCCCCCTTTCTCCCCCCTGGTATTGACCTCTCCCCTTTCTCCCCACTCCCCCTTCTCCCCCCTGGTATTGACCTCTCCCCTTTGTCCTCTTTCACCTGCCCCCCTTTGACCTCTTTCTTCTCCCCCCCCCTCCGTTTCTCCTTTATGTTTTCTTATTTATTTTATTTTATTTTAATCTTTTATTTCGAGGATAATGGAATAAGCAGTCGTGTGCTTTTTTTAAATTTTTTTATTTACATCAAGTCCCCGTGGGTATGCAGTTTTGTAAATGTTGTCAGTCAGTTACCCCTTGACTTGTCATCTCCCCACTCCCCCTTCTCCCCCTTCTCCCCCCTCTCTCCCCGCTTTTGCATCCTCTGTTGCATACCTGTCCGCCTCCTCCCATGTCCTTTTAAAGCGGGGTGCAATCTCATCTTTGACTCATTTTCTAAGCCCTTACCTAGGTTCTTCTTGTTCTTGTTCTTGTTGTTGCTGTTCTTCTTTTGCATTCTTCTTCGCAATTTTCTTCTTCTTCTTCTTCTTCTTCTTCTTCTTCTTCTTCTTCTTCTTCTTCTTCTTTTCTTTGCATTCTTCTTCTTTGCGTTCTTCTTCTTGTTCTTGTTCTTGTTCTTGTTCTTGTTCTTGTTCTTCTTCTTCTTCTTCTTCTTCTCTTCTTCTTCTTCTTCTTCTTCTTCCTTCCTCCTCCTCCTCCTCCTCCTTCTCCTCCTCCTCCTCCTCTTCTTCGTCTTCTTCTCCCTTACTGAGTGTCTTCCTTAGGAATCTCTCTCTCTCTCCTCTCTCTCTCTCTCTCTCCTCTCTCTCTCTCTCTCTCTCTCTCTCTCTCTCTCTCTCTCTCTCTCTCTCTCTCTCTCTCTCTGTTAAGTGTGTGTATGTGTGTGTGTGTGTGTGTCATGTGTACATGTCAGCATGTGCGTGTATGTGTTTGTGTGTAGTGCGTGTGTGTGTGTGTGTAGTGTGTGTGTGTGTGTGCATGCATGCGCATGTGTACATGTGTGTATGTGCATGTGTGTGTGTATGTGTTTGTGCGCGCGCGCGCAAGCGCGTAGACTTGCGTGTTTGCCGTGTCTGTCTCCAGTGCCTGTTGTTTTGCCGTGGTGGTGATGAGAGGCGCAGCTTGCTGTTGTGAAGAAAGCCAACCTCAACATCGTATGATGCCTTGTCTTCTTCCTCTTCTGTCTGCTTGTGTTTGTTTTACAAGATTCAGCGCTATATAAATTCCATATATTATTATTATTATTATTATTATTATTATTATTATTATCATCATCATCATCATCATCATCATCATCATCATCATTATTATTATTATCATTATTGTTGCTGTTGTTATTATTATTATGTCTGTTTATGTGCTTCTGTTTCTTTCTATGTCTGTCTGTTTCTGTCTGTGTTCATCTGTCTCTGTGACTTTCTGTCTCTGTCTGTCTGTCTGTCTGTCTCTTAGTGGTGTGTGTGTGTGTGTGTGTGTGGTGTGGTGTGTGTGTGTGTGTGCGCGCGCGCGCGTTGATGTTATGTATGTGTGTGTGTGTGTATGTGTTTGTATTGTCTGTCTGTCTGTCTGTCTCTGTGTGTGTGTCTATCTGTCTGTCTATCTATCTATCTGTCTGTCTGTCTGTCTGTCTGTCTGTCTGTCTGTCTCTCTCTCTCTCTCTCTCTCTCTCTCTCTCTCTCCTCCTCTCTCTCTCTCTCCCTCTCCCTCCCCTTTTCCTCCCTCGCTCTTTTCTCTCTATCTCTCTCTCTCTCCCCCTCGGTATATGTGTTTGTACGTGCGCGCATTCGTATATACATACTTTTTCTAGATGTGCGCGCGAGCATGGATGCGTCCGTGTGTGCGTCTGTGTGTGTGTGTGTGCGTGTGTGTGTGTGTGAGCGCGCATAGGCGTACACAGGTTCCAATGCACCTTATGTGTTTCCCACATGCTGCCAGCAATCTACACTTACTGGCGCTTCGTTAAACTTCGATAACCGCAGCCGTCAGAGCTAGGCTTTCTCTTTTGGGCCCCCCCCCACCCCACTCCTCCCTGCCCCAGCATGTTCACATCTTATGCATGATCGTTGAAAATGAAGACGCTCCCCCCCCCCCCTCCCCAACACCTTTTTGTTTGTTTGCGTCATTTGTTTCTCAAGGTGTTATTACTGTTGTTCCCCCGCCGCTCATTCCAAATGTAGCCTCAGTATCCGTATGCAGTAGCCTGGTGTGCGGGTGTTTGCCTGTGTTGTGGGGTATTGCGCTATAGAACAGGGACTGGATGATGATTGTGATGACATTGATGATGATGATGATGATGACTGTTATGAATATCCTCCTCCTCCTCTCATTGTAAATGTTGCTGTTGTTGTTCTGTCGCGGGATTGGCAGAGCCGGCAAAGCCAAAGAAGCTGTGTATTCATTTTGTGACGGGTTTCCACGAGGCCACCCACCACCTAGGACAGGCCCGGCACTGCCGCTTGCTCATGTTTTTTTTAGGTGTTATTGATGCATGTTTGCCACACCTACTCCAATGTCCCTCGTAGTAGCCAAGCCTGTGTCGACTTTCACGTGAAGTGGGTATGGAAAGGAACAGGGACTGGATGATGATAGTGAGACGAGAGAGATGATGATGAGAGTATGAAAATCTCTTCAATGAAAGTTCTTCTTTTATTTCGCGGATTGGCAGAAGCCGCAGCCTTTAACACCGTGCCCCCTATTCATTTTGTCACGTTCCAAAGCCACCTCCACCTAAAGAGACAAGGGGAAAAACCCTTTTCTAAACAGCCCCCCCTCTAACAAATATAATAGAAATAACACAACTATAAACCCTCAAACTCTCCACCACCCCAAAAAAAAAAAAACCACCAAAACAAAAGAACCCTACACAACCCACCCCCCCCCCCGCCCCCCCCCCCCCCCCCCCCATCAGAGAGAGAGAGAGAGAGAGATGCTGAAGGCAGCCAAGTTCCCTAAGGACTGATTAGATAATCCACTCTGACGTCTCAATCATCGAACCCGACAGATTTCCCTTGCCCGTGAAGAAAGTCCTTGATAGCACGTGCAGCTCTTGTATAGGCAGGTTCGGAGCCTGGCGGGGATAAAGGAAACCCTGTGCAGAGATACTGAACCAACCGCTGATGAGTTCAAACCTTGTCCGCCTGGTGTGGTGTGCCTGTATGCAAGGCTCTGCGCTGAGGTCACTGGCAGAGCTGAACTACTCTTAGTGCCCCCTGCCCCCCCGTGGGGATGCCAGGGGGCCTGTGAGTTTAAATAGCATCCCTACTTCTGGAAATTCTGTGCAAGGAATTACCTCTTTTCTATCCCTCTCTTTGTTTCTGTCTAACTCCTTGTCTTCCCGTCACATTCCTCTCATCTATTTTCTGCCTTCTTGGTCCATTTTCCTGCCTCCCCCCCCTCCCCAGAAAGACTTTTAAGATACAATTTTATCCCG
>CM054146.1:6745734-6760734 GCA_028751875.1 Rapana venosa
GAGATGACCAGGCACTGTGCTTCCCATCCAATAATGGCCAAGGCTGAAGAACACTGAAGAAGAAGCAGTTCCCGTTTCATTTGACTTTTTTTTTCTTTTAAGAAGGCAGGACGGTTAAGCTGTTCACATCCTCAACAAGTAAACCGTTAGGTTCTGGGTTCGATTCCAAGCCTCGCCCTTTCTTCCCAGTTTGACGAGAAAATCGAACTGAAATATCAAAGTTCTTCGGGTGAGACTATAAACTGAGGCCCCATGTGAGAAAGCATGCGGAACATAATTATCACGCACGCGTCATTAACCCGTTCCGCCTTTCGGAAGAGTAGGTCATGTCGTACCAGTAGAAACGGATGACGAACATTAGAAAAACACACAACAGCAACTAAACCGCATGCCCACTGTTGAGACACCATCCCCGAAGATGGTATGTGGCTACCTCAAGACGGGTGGGAGGGGCGGGGGGGACGCGGGGTGGGAGGAGGGGGGGGGACGGGGGAGGGGGGGACGGGGGGGAGGGTGGCACCGGGGGAGGGGGGGGGGGGAGGTTGCCTGTGCAAACTAAATTCACATTGGAACTCAGGCTGTAGCCGAGGACGTAAAACAAAATCGGATGGAAGAAATAATTTTGGTGGTTGTTTTTTGTTTTATACATGTTCTCTCGTACATCAAATGTTGCTGACGCGTCTGCCCTCCCCCCCCCCCCCCCCCCCCCTCACACACACACACAAGGATGAGGTGGGAAAGGTTCAGACAGAATAAATACAGAACCCGATTTCAGCATCACTGACTTACCTGGCAACATAAACAGCCGCCACCTGTACAAAGATGAGAAGAGAGAGAGAACAGAGAGAGAGACAGAAAAAGACAGTCACAGAGAGACAGACAGAGAAGTGAGAGAGATGAGAGAGAGAGAGAGGAGAGAGTAGAAGAGATAGGCAGCCAGACAAGATAGACAGACAGACAACTAGACAGACGACAGACAATAGACAGACAGACAGACCAAATAGACAGAACAGACACAGAGGCGACGGACAGGAAAATTAACATGTAATGAGGAAAGCAGCTGTCGGGAGGAGAGAAACACAGTACATGGAGATATAATCTATCACACGATAGTTACTACGCTGTGCAGGCAGATCATCTTTTTTTCCATTGCACATTTCCTCCCCTACCCCTTCTTCCCCCCCCCCCCCCTTCTGGATTACTTCATTACTGCAAACCCCCCCCCCCCCTCTTCCATCTTAGCGCTCTCTGTCTCTGTCCTCTGTCTGTCCAGTCTCTCTCTTTGTGGGGCTCTCCTCCTCTCTCTCTGTCTGTCTGGCTTCTTGTCTCTGTCTCCGTATCTCCTCTGTCTCTGTCTGTCTGTCTGTCTTCTGTCGGCTGTCTGTCTGTCCTCTCTCTCTCTCTCTTCTCTCCCTTCCTCTCTCTCCTCATCTCTCTCTCTCCCCTCTCTCTCTCACTCACTCTCTCTCACTCTCTCTCTCCTCTCTCTCTTGTTTCATTCTCTCATTCATGTTTCTTCTTCTCTTCTCTTCATTTCCACACCATCTTCAGTTCAGGTTCAAGTCCTGAAACATTCTACAAAACAAACAAAAAAAAACAAACCCAAAACAAAAGCAACAACTCCCCCCCCCCCCCTCCCACAAAACCAATAAACAAACAGAAAACCTCCCAAACAAACATAAAAAAACCGCGCTTAATTATTTAAGCGAAACTCTTGATTTTTGTATTTTGTTTTTTTGCATTAATTTGGTTTTGTTTTTTATAATTTCATTTTTCGCTTCTTTCTTTCCCTTTAAAAAAATTTTAACCATCATCTTCCTTTTATTTCTTTCTTCCTTCTTTTTTCTTTTTGTATTTTTTCCTGCCCTTCTATTTTTTCTATTTTTCCCTTTTTTCTATTCCCCCCCCCCTCCCCCCCCCCCCCCCCCCCCCCCCCCTTCCCCCACTATTTTTTTTCTATCTCTCGTTTTCTTTCTTTCCTTTCGGTCAATCTTTCTTTTTTTTTCGGTTCACTTTCTTTCTTTCCTTTCTCGTCTTTCTTTCTTCTTTCTCCTTCTTTCTTTCCTTCTTTCTTTCCTTCTTTCTTCCCTTTGTTTCTTTTCTTTCTTTTTTCTCCTTTTCCTTCTTTCTTCTTTTTTCCTTCTTTTCTTTCTTTTCCTTTTCTTTTTTTCTTTCTTTTCCTTCTTTCCACCATTCTTTCCTTCTTTCTTTCTCGCTTCTTTTTCTTTCCTTCTTTTCTTTTCTTTGTTTCTTATTCTTTCTTTTCCTTCTTTCTTTCTTCTTCTTTCTTTCTTTGTATCTTCCTTTCCTTCTGCTTCTTATTCTTTCCTTTTCCTTCTTTCCTATTCTCTTTTCTTTCCCTTTTCTTTGTATCTATCTATCTTTCCTTTCCTTCTTTTCTTACTTTCCTTCGTTTCCTTTTCTATTCCTTCTTTCTTTCCGTCTTTCTTCCTTCTTTCTTTCTTTGTTTTCTTTCTTTCCTTTCCTTCTTTCTTTCTTTTCCTTCTTGTTCTTCCTTCTTTTCGGTCCTATCTTTCTTTCCTTCTTTTCTTTCTTTCACTTCATTTCTTCTTCTTCTTCTTTCTTTCTCTTTCTTCTTTTTCTTTCCTTTGGCCTTCTTTCTTTCCTTCTGTTCTTTCTTATCTTTGTATCTTCCTTTCCCATCTTCTTTCTTTCTTCTTTCTTTCCTTCTTCTTTCCTTCTTTCTTTCCCTTCTTTCTTTCTTTGTTTCTTTCTTCTTTCTTTTCCGTCTTTCTGTTCTTTCTCTTTCTTTCCTTCTTTCTTTCCTTATTTTCTTATCCTTCTTTCTTTCTTTCTTTCTTCATCCTTTCACTTCTTTCTTTCTTTCTTTCTTTCTTTTCTTCCTTTTCTTTCTTTCTTTCTTTCTTTCTTTTTTCTTTCTTTCGTTCTTTCCTTCTTTCGTTCTTTCGTGTGCCCTCCTTTCTTTCTTTTTACCTGACTTAAACGGGTTTTTTATCCCCCGCTGAGAGCCTCAAACAAGCGTGCAATAATGAGTTTTTGTACACGTTAACCGGCTTCTGGCATCAGTGAGGGTATGAGAGGGGGTGGGGGGTGGGGCTTTGTATGGCAACTCCTCTCATGTTATGGATATCAAAATCTCAATCTCTCTCTCTCTCTCCTCTCTCGCTCTCTCTCTTTCGGTCTCCTCTTCTGTCTCTCTTCTTTCTGTCTCTCTCGCTCTCTGTGCCTCTCCACGGCTTTGCAGTGGTAAACAGTTTCAAGACATGTTGCAATGGTCTTGTTGTGGTTGATGTTGTTGTCTTACTGAGTATTGTGAAAGAGAGACACAGAGAGAGAGAGACAGAGAGAGAGAGACAGAGAGAGAGACAGACAGAGAGAGAGAGAGAGACAGAGAGAGAGAGAGATGCCATCTGACCTTTCCTTGCCCCTCTGTCCTTCCATCCTTACCTGCACACAATTGTCGTCAGTGTTTTCTCTCTGAAGGCAGCATCAGCCTTGTGTGGTTCACAGAGTGTGTGTGTGGTGTGTGTGTGTGTGTGTGGTGTGTATGTGTGTGTGTGTTGTTGTGTGTTGTGTGTGTGTGTGTGTGTGTTTTGTTTGAATGTTAAATATTCCGAAGTCCCGTAAATGTGGCTGCCTTATTGGTGGTAGGCAAAAAACGATCGCAGGAAGACGCAGGAAATCCACCATTGTGAACCTCGAGCTCTAGCCGTGAACGAAAAGAAAAAGGAAGAACCAAGGTTGATAGGTGTCGAAGACAACGAGCCACTAATGGCGCAGTGGTTTGTGCTTTGTTATGGCAACGGTAGCGGGTTCGAATCTTATTAGGGCAATGGGACTTTCCGGACTCCCGGTGGGTGGCGCCTACCCAGAGTGAGTTAAAGTTTCATTATGGGATCACTGAAAGGCTGGACACACAGTCGTGCTCATTCCGCTTTAATACACGGGCGTAGCTTTTGAGATGATGTTTAAATGACCTACCAACTCTGCAGTGTCTGTATCTCTCGGGCCCCGGGTGACGCCTGGATAATATTGTGATAGGAAAGCGTAGAAGCAAACCCTGTTACGGTAGTCTCCAAAGCACATAACACCCCAGTAACAGATAAATTACGTCATCCTCATGACTATTGATCATCATGCAAGAAAAGAAATTGCTTCTGATTGGGTGGCTCTGGTTGTTCTGGTCTCATGGTGACCTCAGCTTTAGTTTTCCTGTACACTACTGTACCTGTGGCGAGTTTGTATCAAAACTTTTGGGGTTTACGGGAGAAGGTAGTTGAAGGGATGTTGTGTTGGTCATCATCCCAGGTGGGTGTCTCACTCCGTCTGGCTCCGCGACTAAGCTATCCTTGCCATCAATAAGGGGCGTGGTAGGTGATGTCCTGCATAAACTATGTTAGCTCAGAACAGGCACCACTGAACACCACCAAAGTGACCCAGCAGCAGTGGAGGTCTCCTCTGACTGGTGGCCTGGCATCGGGCTGACACTAATAGGCTTCTCGGTGGTATGTGACCGTTAGAATGTGACACAATGAATCTGGGCATGGAGTGGGCAGAGAGATGAACTGGACGGCGTGGTGACAGCAGGACAGGACTGTCATAGAAGATGAGGCAGCAACAAGAGAGAAGAAATTAATGTCCACACTGAAGGCCATCTAGCGGTATGTCTTGATGTCCTAAAGAAAGAGAACATTAATGGAAGGAAAATGTTATCGCCAAACTGCTTTGCATTGGTTTGGTCCCCTACCTGGTGAAGGAGCTGCACTTTACACTGGTTTGATCTGACTTCTTCCTCAACTCCTCGAGCAGTCGTGGGGACGGTGAACTGACTTTGTCAGGCGGTGTGTGTGTGATGGGCAAGTTGAACCTGGTGGAGTCCTTTCCTTACAGGGCACAAAACCATGGCCACTTCCTTTCTTTTTGTTCCTGTACTGTTTGAAAGTGCTGTGTAATATGCATCAAATATTGTGTTCTTCATAGAGTTTAGTTGCTCCCAACCCCCCTCCCCTTACACACACACACCCCACCCGCACCTCACTCTCACCCCTTTTCCTATTCTCCACTCACGCCAGTCAGGAACCCACGCCATCATTCATCCCTACCCCCCCTCTCCCCCCGAGAAAAGACAGTCTGTAGAGATGGCGTTAGTTGTCCAATGGGCTGAACAACAATGCATCGTTTTTGTTTGAGAAGTAAGAAGTGTGTGGTGTGTGTGTGTGAGTGTGGTGTGTGTGTGTGTGTTGTGTGTTGTGTGTGTGGTGTGGTGTGCTAGATTAACAACATTTGGGAAAGTCAGAGGTAAAAAACAAACGCCAGCAGCTGCACATGGTAAGCTTACAGACCGTCTGCCTGCTACAGAATTCTACAATATTCTAAACGCTGTATTTTTTTTTCTTCCATTGCCTTAACCTCCTCCCTCTCTCTTCTCTCTCTCTCTCTCTTCTCTCTCCTCCTCTCTTCTCTCTCTCTCTCTCTCTCTCTCTCTCTCTCTCTCTCTCTCCTCTCTCTCTCTCCTCCTCTCCACTCTCTCTCTCATCATTTTTCCTTCTTCCTTTTTTGTTGTTTCCCCTTATTTCCTTCTCTCGTTCCCTTCACAGCCATCCTCTTCCGCACGTACATCCCACTTTTCCCTCTGTCTGTCTTACACATTTCTTCTCTCCTTCTCTCAGTCCTCATTCTTTTGTCCCGGTCTGAAATGTTGTACACATGTTAAAAAAAAAACCACACACAACAGTCACACATCCCACACACAACAACACACCACACTGGCTCACTCACTTCACTCAACCGTCACGCACACACACACTCAACCAAAAGAAAGTCGGCACACACACACACACACGTAGAACGTACACAAACACACACACAGATCACACACACACACACAACACACACTACACACACACACAACACACAACACACACACACATACAAACACCACAACACACACACACAACACACTACACTCACACAAGGCCCTTCCGATGAGACTATAAAAACCGAGGCCCGCGTGCGGAAACGCACGCCAGAGCAATCTTGCGAACACGTTAAATCCAAGTTCCTCTTTTCAAAGATAGGCCATTGTGGCCGAGGGAACAGATGACAAAATTTACAAAACCGCATACATACGGGACTGATGTAAAAAGGCCACATAAGTGCTTATTCCATTATCCTCGTAAAAAGATTAAATAAAAAAAAATAAACACACACACAACAGACTACTCACACACACTCACTCACATCACTCATCCACACTCACACGCACAAACACAACCACACACACACAATCACACACACACACTTATCACACACACACAACTCACACACACACACACACACACACACTCATACACTCAAACACACACACACATACAACACACACACACACACACACTCCAACGAGTGTGTGTGTGTGAGTGTTGGTGTGGTGTGAGGTGTGTGTGTGTGTGGGTTTGTGCGTTGTGATGGTATGAGTGAGAGAGTGAGTGGTTGTGAGTGTGGGTTTGTTGTGTGTTTATTTTATTTATTTATCTAGAATGTAGCTGTGAAATGGTATGCTGATGACACATCCCTCTATTGTAGTGACCTGACCCCCACAGACTTAGACATCAACTTCAACACAATAATGACAGATTGGTTTCTTGGACTCAGCAAAACCATATGTCCCCTAAAATACGCGAAAAACTAAGGGTATGTAGTACTAGCAAGACAAAAAGAGGACAAAAAATGAAAGATAAATTCCAACCTCTTTTATAGGTAAAAGAGTAATTGAAAGAAGTGGACTCCCACGACAGAATTCTCGGGTAATTATTGACAAAAATCTTACTGGACTGACCATGTGATGGCGCTAGGAAAAACGTCTTTCCGTACAAGCTACTTCCAGTTATATCCAAAATAAAACATTTTCTGAATAACCACTCTCGCAAACTCTTTTTTACGGGCAAATATTTTGCCTATAGGTACTTGACTATGCCTTCATCTCTTTGGACCGCAGCCAGTGCTACAAAATTTTAAAATTGATTCATAGATTATATAAAAGAGCACTGAAACTTGCTCTACTAAAATCAAGGCTCCCTAACCATCAACGATTTATAAGGAAACAAATATCCTAACCCCTCAAAAAACAGACTTTATCTAAAATAAAGCTCTTAATTATTTTTTTTTGGGTGGTCCGAAAGTTTGGTCAATGGAAATGCCCCTACAAAGATCCCCAATAAGCTTTCAAAATCATTGAAAACAGACATAATCATCTACTAACTTTTCCCGAGAACCAAGAAATAATCTTTACAAAACAAGCTTCTTGTACTCAGGTAGTTGACTTATGGAACAAGCTCCCAATACGCTCATAAGTATCAAAAACACAAACCAAGTCAAGACACAGTTAAAAAAGAAAAAGCCATCTAATGCATGAAGCCTAGGAATTGGACTAATAAGCAACAACCATGATTAATACGGGCAAAACACAACCATACTTACATTTACCAGCCTAATGGTATACCTTACAACAAAAAATTCCAAGTAAGTCTTACTGAGAGAACCACTAGAAATTTAATCTCCATCACACTAACACGGTAATGTGTGGACGGGAGGGGAGGCAGGAAAAGGCACACTAATTAGCAAAGAAGTAAGAGTAACCTATCAAGCTAGTAAATTCTGCAATGTTGAAACAAGGTGGGAAAGGAGGAAATTTTAATAACTTTTTTATGGATAGACCTGATAGCTGATAGATGGTCCTTCTCTCTCTTCGCTCATCTCTCTCTCTCTCTCTCTCTCCTCTCTCCTCACTCTCTCGTCTCTCCTCATCTCTCTCTCTCCTCTCTCTCTCTCTCTCTCTCTCTCTCCTCATCTCTCTCTCTCTCTCTCTCCCCCTCTCTCTCTCCTCTCCTCGCCTTTTTTCCTTACCTCTCCACCCTCATGCCCTTTGTCTTGTCTAATTCAATAGATTTTTATCGTTGGATGATGTTTTTATTGCAGTTAGAGAGGAGATATTAGTATATTATAAGCGATACTGTTTTAGTATGAAATTGTTTTTAGTTTTATAGTCCAGTGGATTATGGCCTTTTGAATTCTGTATCGTATAGGGGGTCTACTTGTTTGAATATGTTCTTTTTTTTTAAAAACTATTAATTTATTGAAGGTGTATTTCCTTCCCTTCCCCCTTTATACTCCTCCCCCCCCACCCCATCCTTTCTAATGCTTTTCGGTTATCATGGTTATGTTGTTGTCTCATGGAGATGGGATCATTGTTATATTTGTTGTCCTCATGGTGATGGGACGATTGTTGTATAATGTATCTCTAATTATGATAATCTATTATTAAATCTTATTTGCCTTATCTTGCTTTGATAGCTATGTGTGATTATGTCTTTTTTTTTAACAGCGCTATTTTGAAAAGTAATGACGGCAAAAAAAGCCCAACGTTATGCTTGGGTTGAGGAGGAGAGGAGGGGAGGTCATTGAGGTAATATTGTCAGTAAGAACGAATGCCTATATTTCTAACGTTTTATTCTTGTAACCTTTTTATATCTAAAGTATAAACGTGAAAGAATGATGGAACCAGTAGGTGAAGTAATTTGTTTGTCCTGATGTTTTTTATATTTTCGTTTTCATAATTCTTAAAACATTTTTATTTAAATGTGTGTGTGACGGTAGCCGCGTCACGCGCTCCATGCATGCATGAGTATGTGTGTGCATGATATGTAAAATGTGGTAATTGTACTTTCAATGTATCTCCTTATCGATTTTTTCCTCTTTTTTTACTGGTTTAAGTTAACGGTAAATGTATCAATAAACGTAATGTCTTAGTATAATCTTTACGAAATATGTACTTAGATGATTGCTTTATGAAAAAAAGCAAATGCCATTGCTTATTCAATTGTACCATCTGGAAATAAAATTTGACTTGACTTGCCTTACTTGACACACTCACACACACACACACAACACACACACACTTACTCACACAACACACACCCCTTCCACACTCACACACACACACTCACACACACCAACACTACACACACTCACACACAACACACACACACACACACACACACACACACACACACACACATACACACACACACACCACACACACCACACACACAACACGCACACACTCACACACACTCCACCCGTGTTCTGTAGAGGAGTAAAAGCCGGCCTTGGCCTGTGGGGAATGGATGACACAAACATACCCAGCATGCTTCCTGCTGCCAAGCTACCTGGAGAGGAAGAGGCGCCACCCCTTACCATCTTGTCGGCAACACGTTGTCTGAATTCAGCGCACGCCAGATGAGACCATGCGAAGGAGTCAGGGGAGATGCCTTACTTCCTCATGCCCGGGCCACCTGAATTCTTTAAGACACTTGGCAGAAACTGCCGGTTTGGGTGTGCTTTTTTCCCCTTTTTTTTTCTTTTTTGTTCCTCAGCTAGAGTTCTGAGGTCCTCCAATGGTGAGATATTGCGTATAGGATCGTTTTTGCCCATCATGAAGGTAGCCGCATTCCGACTTCGGGGATGTAGGCTGGGTATGTTCGTGTTTCTGTAACCCAACCAAATCACTGCTTGACTTGCGATATCTGTTAAACGTGCATGTTTTATCTGCTGCGGATTGTGTGTATAAAAGAATTAAGGCACTGCAGGTCCTGGCACTGAATGTTGACCTGGGAGATTGTAAAAAAAAACAACAACCCACCCTTGATTCACCAGATGCCGCCGAGATTTGAGCACACGACTTCATGGACCCGCTAGATTGGAGTCGAACTGTCTTAACCACTCAGCTATAGCGTCCGTTGAAAAACTGCCTAAAATGTTTGAGAGAAAACATAAATTTTGTTAAGATTAATCTTTAAGACACATTGCAGAAAGTGCGTACTACGTTAGAAAGAAAACATTAAGTCTTTAAGACACATAGCAGAAAGTGCGTAATACGTTTGTAAGAAAACATTAAGTCTTTAAGACACATAGCAGAAAGTGCGCAATACGTTTGTAAGAAAACATTAAGTCTTTAAGACACATAGCAGAAAGTGCGTAATACGTTTGTAAGAAAACATTAAGTCTTTAAGACACATAGCAGAAAGTGCGTAATACGTTTGTAAGAAAACATTAAGTCTTTGAGACGCATTGCAGAAAGTGCGTAATACGTTTGTAAGAAAACATTAAGTCTTTAAGACGCATAGCAGAAAGTGCGTAATACGTTTGTAAGAAAACATTAAGTCCATAAGACGCATAGCAGAAAGTGCGTAATACGTTTGTAAGAAAACATTAAATCTT
The DNA here is from genome assembly GCA_028751875.1 of Rapana venosa. NCBI lineage: Eukaryota > Metazoa > Mollusca > Gastropoda > Neogastropoda > Muricidae > Rapana > Rapana venosa. The sequence goes on from CM054146.1 coordinate 6,755,992, forward strand.
TAAGACACATTGCAGAAAGTGCGTAATACGTTTGTAAGAAAACATTTGTTAAGTCTTTAAGACACATTGCAGAAACAGCACAATGTGTTTTTAAGAAAACATTCGTTAAATCTTTTTAGACACATTGGAGAAGCTGCGCAATATGTTTGTAAGAAAACATGTGTCAAATCTTTTAGACACATTGCAGGAACTCTATATTGTGTTTGGAAGACAACATTTCTTAAGTCTTTAAGACTCATTGCAGGAACTCTATATTGTGTTTGAAAGAAAGGTATCTGTTAAGCTCCTGAGACACATTGCAGAAACATCGTAATGTGTTTGAAAGGAAGGCCTCTCTTCAGTCCTTTATTACACAATGCAGAAACTCCATAATGTGTTTGAAAGAAGGCATCTGTCAAGCCTCTGAAACACACGGCAGAAAACTGCGTACTGTAATATGTTTGAAAGAAAGCGTCTGTTCTGTGCCTGCCTGTCTTGCTTTCCTCTCGAGGCTGCAGACACACTTGTTGTAATGAGTTTGGACAAGCTGAATAACGCTCTTTTCATCAGGGAGGGGAGGGGAGGGGGAGAGAGAGGGGCACTTTGTATCAACACCCTCGTTTGTTAGGTTCATCACTCAGGTTGACTGACGTCACTGGCTCGTGCGGTAGGAAGCCCTGTACCAAGCATAGAGAGAAAGGCTTGGAGAAAGAGAGCGTTCAGATATGATTGTATGTTTGATGGTTGTTGTTGTTGCTGCTGCTGCTGCTGTTGATGATTGCTGCTGTGTGCGGCGGCACCAAGCGTATACACTTATAGCCTTTGTTTTGATGAATCCCCCAAACAGAGAAAGCAAACTGGTCTCTACTTAGGTATGAACAGAAGTAAACTGCATTATGTCTGCTTTGCTCTTGTACGAAAGGTAACATACATATATGATTATGTAATACGTTTTTGTTTATACACACTTGCACATATTATGTGTGTACGTGCTTACGCACATGCGCATAAACACACACGCACGCACACACACACACACACACGCACACACACACACGCACACACACACACACCGCACGCACACACACACACGCACACACACACACACACACATGCCATTTTGGCCCCCCATCATTCACCAGTCAGAAGCCCTTGCAAACTGCAGCAAAAGCAGCTTCACTTGACTGTGTGTTTTCCTAATCGCTTTCCCCTTTTTGTTGATGGCTTTTTGTTGTTTGTTTTTGTTTCTTATGGGTAGATGCATGTGCACACTTAAATTGGTTCCAACAAACAGCGTGTGCTATCTTGCGCCAGAGAGACAAGGAGAGAGGCTAATAACCTCAGAATTCACGTTCCCCATCATCTGGCATCGTTACAAAGCGACCATGTGTGCATTCAAAACTCGTAGCAACCGGCCCATAGCTCTAGCTAGCACTGTGTATGCTCCTCTGCCGTGTGTAACGGCACACACAGCAAATTGGAACTACTGTAGCACAGTGGCTAAGATTGGTGACACATCTTTTAATAGATTGTATCAAAGCTTTCCTCTCGTTCCTATGCTTTTGGGGTGTGTGTGTGTGTGTGTGTGGTGTGTGTGTGTGTGTGGGTGTGTGTGTGTGTGTGTGCGTGCGTGCGTGCGTGGGGAGGTGTATGGATGAATAAATCATACAGTGTATTTTTTAACAATAATTCCCCCTCTAATCTTTTTCCTCTTCTTCCCTTCCTCCCTATTGTTGATGTCATTTTGTTTTGAGGGTACTTGTTACTGTTCAGTCACTATTGTCAAATGTTATGTTTGAAACATATTGTGTCTTTCTGCTTCTAAAAACACACTGAGGGTACTTGTTACTGTACTTGTTATTATTGTCAAATGTTATGTTTAAAACATATTGTGTCTTTCTGCTTCTAAAAACACACTGAGGGTACTTGTTACTGTACTTGTTATTATTGTCAAATGTTATGTTTAAAACATATTGTGTCTTTCTGCTTCTGAAAACACATGGAGGGTACTTGTTACTGTTCAGTCACTATTGTCAAATGTTATGTTTAAATCATATTGTGTCTTTCTGCTTCTGAAAACACATGGAGGGTACTTGTTACTGTTCAGTCACTATTGTCAAATGTTATGTTTAAATCATATTGTGTCTTTCAGCTTCTAAAAACATAAAACAGACCAAAACAAACAGACGAAGCAAAACTAACGGAAACTAACGGAAAACAACGCCAAGAGTTGAAAATATATCGAAATGTCGCATAATATTTTTCTAATTTTTGCTATACGAGTACTGCACTGATCTGCACTATGGAAAATCTTTGCCAAATGGGTGTTTCTGACAAAATTCAAATTCTGTATTCCCTGTCACCGGTTTTAGGGATATGGAAGATTTTTTTTAACATCACATCAAGTAACAAAATCATAATCGAACAACATACAAGCACCATTTAACTAGATATCTGTACACAAGACCATACAACAACAACAAAAAACCCCACAATTCTGTTGACATATTGCAAGTGCTTTGAACGTGTCACAATATTCAACTCCTACACAAAGATCAGTCAGTGTCGCTCTTCGGTCAGAGCTCTGAAGCTCAACGATGGTGACATTTCGCGTACGCGGCCGCTAGACCACCTAAGCACCGATTATAGCAGTTTGTCCTGCAACATTTTGATATGCTATAAGTCAGGTCAAGTCAAGTCAAAAACACTTCAATCATCCCATGAAGGGCAGTTACAAAAGCTATAAAGCTGAAAGACAGGAATGGGGATGGGGGGTGGGGGGTTAAACAAGAGGAAAGAGAAAGAAGCAAACAACAAACAGTGACAGGAAACACAATGACAAGTAAAAAGACAGTGTTGTGCTGGAATGCTGTGTATGTCAGGTGAGGTCAGGTGAGGTCGTGACCACCCTGATTCTCCCCGTTGCTGGTGTTTCTGGTTTTGTTTTGTTGTTGTTGTTGTTTTGCTTTATTTATTGCTTTTCAGTTCATCTCTCTGTTCCTGCTTCTGTCTGTCTGTCTGTCTCTTTATCTCTCTCTTTTCTCTCTCTCTCTCTCTCTCTCTCTCTCTCTCTCTCTCTCTCTCTCTTTCTCTCTCTCTCTGTTCTTGCTGCCTTGTCTCTGTCTCACTTCGTCTGTAACTGTCTCTCTTTCTTCTTTGTGTCTCTATCTGTCTGTCTGCCTGCCTCTCTCTCTCTCTTCTCTCTCTCTCTCTCTCTCTCTCTCTCTCTCTCTCTCTCTCTCTCTCTCTCTCTCTCTCTCTCTCTCTCTCTCTTTTACCTCTTAACAATAATGTTTACAGATATAGTGATAATATCCAAGATAAATTATGGCCATTTTGTAAAACGAAAATTGAAATGAAGCCCACTTTCTATTGGAATGTTACATGTACTCAAACTTAAGAGAAAAGTTTTTAAACAAATGTATCAATGTACCATTGCCAGATATGTTCAAAGTAAGAAATGATGAGTACAAACACAGTTTGTGGAGATACATTTTTCATTCTATTAACAAAAGGAAAACAATGTTGGCTCAAATACTTTAATGAAAAACTGCTACTGTTTGATATACTCAATATGGATGATTTTCCTTAGATAGCATCTTCTTTCTATGATTGGGTTATGGTTAATTTAAGGGTTATAATCAAGAAATAGAATAAATGGTGTTTTTCTTCTTTAATCAGTCATAAATTGTTACTGACATAATCTTTTTGCACGATTCGGCTATGTATATGTTTATGTTTTTCTTCTTTAATCAGTCATAAATCATTATTTGTTTGTGCATTTGCTTTGCCAATGAGATGAATGAACCCATTGTTCCATCCCAAGCCCAACAAATGTATTGTGGTCCAAGGCCAATGTACATTAAATCATTTCAGTGTTCAGTGTTCAGTGTTCTCTCTCTTCCCTCCCCTCCCCACTCCTCCCATCTCCGAAATGCCACATTTCCTCACCGAGCTGTCGACGTGAACATACAGAGTGATTTGTAGAAAGAACATTTGGTAACCCGACTTTTTCTTTGGTTGGAAAGGGGTGGGTGTGGGAGGGGCCGGGTATAAGCTCTGTCTGTAGTACTTGGTTCAGACGTGAAGTGGGCACATCCCTCTTCCCCATGCCAGTAGTAGAGAAGGGGAGAGAGGGTGGGTGCAGCCGCTCTCTGGGGTCACCTGGGCATGGCTGGCTGGGGTCACCTGGGCGTGGCTGGCTGGGGTCACCTGGGCATGGCTGGCTGGGGTCACCTGAGCATGGCTGGCTGGGGTCACCTGGGCATGGCTGGCTGGCTGGGGTCACCTGGGCATGGCTGGGGTCACCTGGGCATGGCTGGCTGGGGTCACCTGGGCATGGCTGGCTGGGGTCACCTGGGCATGGCTGGCTGGGGTCACCTGGGCATGGCTGGGGTCACCTGGGCATGGCTGGCTGGGGTCACCTGGGCATGGCTGGCTGGGGTCACCTGGGCATGGCTGGCTGGCTGGGGTCACCTGGGCATGGCTGGCTGGGGTCACCTGGGCATGGCTGGCTGGCTGGGGTCACCTGGGCATGGCTGGCTGGCTGGGGTCACTGGTCACCTGGGCCTGACTGGCTGGGGTCACCTGGGCATGGCTGGCTGGGGTCACCTGGGCATGGCTGGCTGGCTGGGGTCACCTGCTGCCTAGAGCTGACAGCCTTCAAGCTGATACAAGCACTGTCCGTTTAAAACTGCTCCAATGCCCGAATCATTGATGGACTGGTCTCATGTTGGTTTAACTAGATCTTTGTTCAGAAAACAT
>CM054146.1:6770734-6783234 GCA_028751875.1 Rapana venosa
ACACACATACAAACACATACACACACATACACACATACAACACATACACACATACACGCATACATACCATACACACACATAACACATACATACACACACATACACACATACACACATAACATTGACACAAACACTACACACATACTACACACATACACACATACACACACATACACACATACACACATACACACACATACATACACAACATACACCAATACATACACACACATACACACATACACACACATACATACACACACACATACACACACAAACATACACACAACATACACCACAAAATACAACAACACACACAAACATACACACACACTACACCCACACACACACACACACACACCACACACACACACACACACACACACCACACACACACACACAACACACAGCAGCCTACATCGGCGTATGACCTGGTGATGGTGCACTGTAGATGTGTGCTGTTTGCAGCAGTGTTCTGCAGTGTGCTAGTTACAGCCAGTTGTAGGGGAGGGAACCCAGCTGTGTGGTCAGAGAGACAGTTGAGTTCGTGTCTGTCTGTCCTAAAGCCTTGCCTGCACCTACACAAAGGCGGCATTACAATTGCCCACTTTCGCTTTTATAATTATTTTGTCGTCTTCTTCTTCTTCTTCTTCTTTGACTTCTGTCCAATAACGTCTTTAGCAGTCGTTGGACACTGCGCTGAATGTTTCGGACAGTGTGTTGTGGTCAGTTTAAACCTGGTGTCCCCCAGTGGGAAAGCCGTGGGCCTTTTCAGTATAACTCCTGGAAGCTCTGTGCTAGAATTTACCCCTTTTCTACTACTTTTTTTCTCCCTGATTTTTAACCTTACTTCTCTCTCATCACTCGTGCTTTGTTTTTAACCTTCCCAGCCCATTCTCCTGCAGTTTTTGTTAATGTAAATCTGCACATCCTCTTTGTGCAAGGTGACTGGAACGCCAAGGTAGGAGAAGATGCATGGAAAGATTGGGAGGGCGTTTGTGGGCCACATTGTAATAACCAATCAAATGAAAGAGGCTTGAGACTCCTGGAGTTTGCCAGTAACAACCACCTCCAGCTAGTGAATACACTTGGCCCACACAAGAAATCCAGAAAACGGACATGGCATAGCCCAAATGGAGAACACCACAACCAAATAGATTACATCATGGTGAAAAGACGGTTTCAGTCTAGCGGTAACATCGCACAGACACGAAGTTTTCCAGGAGCAGACATAGGGAGTGATCATGATCTTGTGATGATGACTTTCCGACTACGTCTAAAGAAAATCCACAAGCGGAACAACATCAGGATCAAATTTGACCTCTAGAAGCTGAAGGACCCAGAGGTATTAGAAATTTTTCAAGCAAGAATAGGTGGAAAGTTTGCAGCACTCACTGTGATAGACTCAGACATAGATACACTGACGAATAGTTTCAATACAGCAGTGACTGAAACAGCAAGCGAGCTTCTTGGCAGACACCGACCAGTCAAAAAACCATGGGTCGCACCTAACATCCTACAACTATGCGACAAGCGTAGAGAGTTGAAGAAAAAGAAAAATGAAACAAAAGAAAGAGCAGAACAATATAGGGCAGTCAACAAAAGAATCAGGAAGTCCATGACGGAGGCAAAAGAGAAATGGATCGGTGAACAGTGCCAAGACATTGAAGAGAACATCAAGAAAAACAATAGCAAGAAAGCATATCAGCTGGTGAAAGACCTGACTAGCACAAAACAGGGAAAAGGTTTAACAATCCAAGACAAAAAGTGGGAAGTGTCTCACTGACGACCAGGATATTCTGAACAGATGGACAGAATACTGCTCCGACCTGTAGAACCGCAGGAGATCCAGAAGTCCTTAATGTACCCGCAAGCAAAGACACAGACAGTCACCCTATCCTCCGAGAAGAAGTGGAAACAGCAGTCAGATCGCTGAAAAAGGGAAAGTCAGCAGGGGCTGACAACATTCCAGCTGAGTTGGTTCAAGCTGGAGGGGAAGCCATGATCAGCGCCCTACTAAGAATCTGCAACAAGATCTGGCAGACAGGAAAATGGCCAACACCATGGACACAGTCACTCATCATCACCCTCCCCAAGAAAGGAAATCTACAACAATGCCATAATTACCGCACAATCAGCCTCATATGCCACCCAAGCAAGGTCATGCTGCAGATAATATTGAATAGACTGAAGCCACAAGCAGAGACCATCATTGCTGAGGAACAAGCAGGCTTCAGAGCAGGGCGCAGCACAACAGAACAGATATTCAACCTCAGAATACTATGTGAGCGGTACCTTCAACATCAACAAGACCTTTACCACGTATTTATCGATTTTAAGAAGGCATTTGACAGGGTGTGGCATGCAGCTTTGTGGGCAACCATGAATTTGTACAGCATCAATGCAAACCTGATCAGAGTCATCAAACAGCTGTACAGCGAGGCCACCAGTGCAGTGTACTACAACAACAACATTGGAGAATGGTTTCGAACAACAGTTGGAGTAAGGCAGGGCTGTCTACTCTCACCCACTCTTTTCAACATCTTCCTTGAGAGAATCATGGCTGATGCACTGGAACATCATGAAGGATCAGTCAGCATTGGTGGCAGAACGATCACAAACCTCCGCTTCGCAGATGACATTGATGGAATAGCAGGATCAGAAAAAGAGGTCGCCAGCCTAACAGAACACTTGAATAAGGCCTCCAAAACATACGGCATGGAAATCAGTGCAGAGAAGACCAAACTGATGACTAATAACACCAACGGCATTGGCACTGATATCAGGGTTAATGACCAGAAGCTGGAAACAGTTCAAAGTTTCAAGTACCTGGGAGCCATTGTATCAGACCAGGGATCCAAGCCAGAAGTAGTATGCAGGACTGCACAGACAATAACAGCTTTGTCAAAGCTAAACACCATCTGGAGAGATAAAAATATCTCACTTATCTCCACGATCAGACTAATGCGCTCCCTTGTCATATCCATATTTCTGTATGCCTGTGAATCATGGACCCTGACTGCAGATTTGGAGAGAAGTGTACAGGCGGTGGAGATGAGATGCTTTCGGAGACTCCTTGGCATCTCCTACAAAGACCACATAAGCAACGAAAGCGTGCATAACAGAATCCAGCAAACCATTGGACCCTATGAGAACCTTCTAACGATCGTGAAAAAACGTAAACTTAAATGGTATGGGCATGTCACAAGATCCAAAGGACTTGCAAAGACAGTTTTACAAGGCACTGTCCAAGGAGGAAGAAGAGGCAGACCAAGGAAGAGCTGGGAGGATAACATCAGCGAATGGACAGGCCTAGAACTCAACAAAACCCTGAGAAAGGCAGGACGGAGAGAGGAATGGAGGGAACTGGTTGTTGAGTCTTTGAGGGTGCCCCCACGGTCAGCAGACTACGGGACAGATAGATAGATAGAAATCTGCACATCTTTTCTTCTGACCTTTCTGATGAGCTGCCCTCAAATCGGAACGTGTCGGCTGAGGCCAGCAGGCAGACCTCCTGCAGAGTTAACAAGCACAGGAGAAGACCAGGCACTACGTATTCCACCCAATATGCCACATTGTTTGTTTTAAATTGATTTTCTTTGGGAGTGAATAGACTTTATTCGAATCAAATAGCAGAAAACTCCACCAGAAAAACAAAAAGTAAAAGAAAAGAAAAAACAAACAAACCCCAATGCAACAACAACAAACCCGAACAAACAAATCTTCAAGGAGTTAAAGCGGGGAAAACAGTCGAGTTAGATATTTTTGACGCTGAAAGATGACCATCCATATCTACCAAAGCAAGCATGCCAGAAGTGGCTGCTGCTGCTGCTGCTGTCACTAGGTGTTTTAACCCCAACTGACTTATGACCGGGAATGATGCAACACGACACCAGTCGCCATTGGAAACATATGGCACACGCGCGCTACCTCATGTATGCATGCAGCGCGTAAGCAAACAGATGCGTTTTTTATCCGAGCTAGTCCCGCCATCACTTGTATGTATCTACTGATGATTCAGTTAGCAGGGGCCAGTGCGTTCTTATGGTAACTTATTAGACACAAAAGGGATGCGGTTGTACTTTTCATACATTTTCTTTTCTTTGGCCTTAGAATGTGACTTACGTAACGAGTTCCAGCGTATCTGTCTCTGTCTGTTTGTCTCTGTCTGTCTGTCTGTCTGTCTGTCTGTCTGTCTGTCTCTCTCTCTCTCTCTCTCTCTCTCTCTCTCTTCTCTCTCTCTCTCACTCTCCCTCTATCTATCTATCTATCTATCCATCTATCTATCTAATCTAATCTAATCTATCTATCTATCTATCTATCTAATCTAATCTAATCTATCTATCTATCTATCTATCTATCTATCTATCTATCTATCTATCTTATCTAATCTAATCTAATCTATCTATCTATCTATCTATCTATCTATCTATCTATCTATCTATCTATCTATCTCTCAGTTAGTTTGTGTGCATGTCTGTGTACGCATGTGTGTATGTCTCTCTTTCTCTCTGTCTCTTTCTCTATTCTCTGTCTCTTTCTCTATCTTCTCTGTCTGTCTCTTTCTGTCTGTCTGTCTGTCCTGTCTGTCTGTCTTCTCTCTCTCTCTCTCTCTCTCTCTCTCTCTCTCTCTCTCTCTCTCTCTCTCCCCCTCACACACACACACACAGTCAGTTTGTGTGTGTATGTCTGTATGTCTTTGTAGATACACATGCATCTATATGTCTCTTTCTCTCTGTCTCTGTCTGTCTCTCAGTGTCTGTCTCTATTTCTGTCTGTCTGTCTGTCAGTCAGTGTGTGTATGTGACACACACACACACACACACGCACGCACGCACGCACGCACACACACACTCACACACACACACACTCACTCACTCACTCACTCACAACACACACACACACACACACACGCACACACACACACACGACACACACACACACACGCACACGCACGCACGCAAGTGCGGTGCATCATCTCTGTTCTGAGCTACAATGTTGGCCCAGGCGCTATACACCGCCTCCCAAAAGCTGTCTTGTGGGGAGAGTGTATGCAGGATGGGTGCCGGGGCCGGCAGTGTTGAAGCGAGACGCTGGCTGCCAGTCATGCTCTCTCCCCATGTCGGCCTGGAATGGAAAATAAATAACTCTTTAAAACTCTGACAGGGGGAAGAAACGAACCTGCTTAGAGAAAAATCGAAAATAAAGTCAGCGACGGTAAGTCTGTGGTGAGGGCTTTTTATGTTTGGTTTGGTTTTTTGTTTTGTTTTGTTTTGTTTTTGTTTTTGAGACGTTGCTTCCTTACGTGTGTAATTTGCCTGAGAATATTTTCACGCGCATGTGTACAGGTGCGTGACGTATGCGAAGCCGCGCGTGCACACACACACACACACGCACAGACGCACGCAGCACACACGCGCGCGCACACACACACACATACACGCGGAACGGATGACAAAAATTTACAAAAACGAGGATTGGATTAAAAAACCACAACAGATGAGTGCTTATTCCATTATCATCGAAATATGCACACACACACACACACACACACACACACACACACACACACACACACACACACACACACACACACACACACACCACACACGCACACACACACACACACACACACACACACACACACACACAGAGTTCCAAATTCGAATAATTTATTTCTTATCATCCCTTTAGGGATATGGATTTTGCTAATACATAATATCAAGCAACAAAATCATAACTTATCAACTAAGTTTTCATGTACCATCTAACCACAGTATTTCCACACTAGTATCATAGAACAACAACAAAATCTGTTGGCATATTTCACAGTCCTTTTAGCACGTTTATATCCGAGAGCTTCAATCATTTCAATTAAGTTGAGGACAGTCTCCAGTTTTTTGAAGAAAAGAGTTTCCCTGCTTCAAAATGTTTGGATGTTTAATGTAATGATAAGTAACTTTTTTACGAGTGTCATTCAACACTGGACAGGTAGAAAGGATATGGATTTTGTCACCAGTATCACCAGTATCGTATTTTGTGCAGTATATTTCTTTCTTTCTCTTTTAAATTCTTTCAGAAATGAGGGTAAAAACAGGCAGATTGTTTATTGGTTGTGCGGAACTGAGGAAATCAAAGAGAAACATTTGATGGCAACAAGAGTCGCTATTTTTTTAAAACACAAAACCCCAGTTCCCCAGTTCACTCCAGCTGTAAATGGTGTACCTGCCTCTTTAGGGTCAGAGAATTGTAAAGCAGCGAGGGAGAGGGGATGGGCGCAGCCCTCAATATGCTGGCCCCTGGAGAAGCTGAGATCTCTGACATCTCGCTCCCCTACGACCTTATAGGTTATGGGGAACTCTTACCCTGTTTACCTTTACCTTCTTTATTTACTAATGCAAATACAAATACACTGTGTACAATAAATAGGAGTTAAATGCGTCACATAAACACTGTTTGGCTGTGCTTTTAAACCCACTGCAACTGCAATGAACATGTTCTTGATTCAGCAAGAACCCACTCAACCCTAGCTCATCTCATCTATTCTTAATGCCTTTTTCAGGTAATCTGAATAAAGTCTTTTTTTTCCGATATGCAGTTGTTACAATAATGTAATTGCTGAACGGGATAGCTTAGTGCATTTTGGCACGCGCATAACCTGTACCCAAAGCATATAACAGCCTTGCTTTTATCGGAACATTAACAGAGACTTTACTTTTCCGACCCCACCATAAACCATGAAAGAGGGAGGAGGTTGTCATTGTACACGTGCACAGGCATACACACCGACTGCACCCCCCCCCCCCCCCCCCCCCCTCACCTTCACCCTCTTCTCTTATCTCCCGTTCTTACATCTCTCTCTGTCTCTTTGTCTCTGCCTCGGTCTCTGTCTCTCCCCCTCCCTCCAACCCCCCCCCCCCCCCCCCTCTCTCTCTCTCTCTAACTCCCCTCGCCAACTCTATCTGCCTGTATCTGTCTGTATCTGTATCTCTGTCTCTCTCTCAGTCAGTCTGTCTCTCTCTCTGTCTCTGTCTGTCTCTGTCTGTCTCAGTCAGTCTGTCTGTCTCTGTCTCTCTGTTTGTCTGTCTGTCTGTTCTCACTGTCTATCTGTCTCTCTCTGTGTCTGTCTCTGTCTCTCTCTCAGTCAGTATGTCTGTCTCTCTCTGTCTCTCTGTCTATCTGTCTGTCTGTCTGCCTGTCTGTCTGTCTCTCTCTCTATCTCTCTGTCTGTCTCTGTCTGTCTGTCTGTCTGTCTGTTCTGTCTGTCTCTCTCTCTCTCTTCTCTCTCTCTCTCTCTCTCTCTCTCTCTCTCTCTCTCTCTCTCTTTTAATTATTTCTGAGTATATTTAAGCACTTTCTCTGATGTTCTCTATATCTTGCTTGCCTTCCAGTATGTGTGTGTGCGTCTGTGTGTGTATTGTTTTCCATGTAATCTATGTCAATATGCATATTTTCGTTTCTTATTCATTTATTTATTTATTTATTATTTTGAGGGCTGGATGTAAAAAAGCATGTAATGCTTAATCTACTACCCTCTGAAAAATAAAAATTGTTCAAAATTGTTCAAAAAAATTGTTCTCTCTGCTCAGCACACACTCATCTATCTGCCCGTGTGTTGTCAGGGTGAAAATACTCGTCTTCCTTCCCATTCTCCTGCATCGGCCCTGTTGGGTAACAGCACAAACACTCTCTGACAGAGGCTGCACTTTGGTGGGGGCTTGTGCAGAACAGGGGCCGCAACCCTGACAGCTGTCTGTAAATCAAGGGGACTGAACTGCCATGGCATGTTGCGGACACACTTGACTGCATAGATAAGGAGGGAAGGAAGGGGGTGGGGGGACGTTGGGGGGGGGGGGGGGGGGGGGAGGGGGGGGTGGTTGAAGTTTCAGGTGTCGTGAGAGTTAAGGTTAACAAGATAAGTAAAGCGAGAAGAAAAAAATATGTTTAAAAAAAAAAAAACAGAAAAGAAAAACGAAAGGACAGAAAGAAACGTAAAACACAATTATAGAAGAGAGAAAGAAAGAAAGGAGGAAAGCAAAGGAAAGAAAAAAAAAGGACGGAAGGAAAGAAGAAAGAACAGAACAGAAAAGAAAGAAAGAAAAAAATAAGGAAGAAAGGGAAAAGAAAAAAGAAAGACAGAAAAACACACAGAAAGATAGAAAGATAGAAAGAAAAATAGTTACCGTGGATCAACCCTACGTGTTTCTCTCTCTCTCTCTCTCTCTCTCTCTCTCTCTCTCTCTCTCTCTCTCTCTCTCTCTCTCTCTCTCTCTCTCTCTCTCTCTCTCTCTCTCTCTCTCTCTCTCTCTCTCTCTCTCTCTCTTCTTGAAACCAAGTTTTCCACTGGCTCCGTCGATGTTCTGTTGTGCACCACCCCACGCCGCTTATTCCGGTATCACAAACCCCCAGCCATATCCAGACTTGCCATATCGTGTCCCCAGATTCTTAGCAGCAGTTTTCAGGCTGCCGTGATGCCAGAGCCAGAGGGGCCCTGCGCTGCAGCTGGGTCACCTTGGTGGTTGGTGTTCAGCAGTGCCTGCCTGTTCTGAGCTGACACTCGCAGGGCGCCACCTGCTAAGCCCCCTACTGACGGCAGGCATAGACAGCGTAGTGGCAGAGCCAGGTTGAAGGAAGCGTCCACCCGGGAAAGTTTGTACCCGTCAACAATGTCCCCCCAGTGACATTGTCCTGTGATTGCCCCCACCCCCATAGTAAAAGGTAAAGGTAAAGGAATCCCATAACCTACAAGGTCGTAGGGGAGCGAGGCGTCAGAGACCTCACTTCTCTAGGGCCAGCATATTGAGGGCGGCGCCCATCTCCTCTCCCTCGCTGCTTTACCTTCCCTGACCCTAAAGAGCCAGGTACCCATTTACAGCTGGGTGGGTGAAGTGGGGAACTGTACTGAAACCAAGACGCGCAAACGGTCACCCGTCCAAATGGTAACCACAATGAACAAATTTTATTTATAGAGTTATAGAATGAGCATAATAATAGCTTTTTTACATCCAGCCCTCTGCGAAAAAAGAAAAGCAAAAAGCAAACGAAAGTAATGAACGTGCTATACATAGCGTGAAGAATAATATAAAGAAAGAAAGAAAAAAATACAGGCTCTTGAAAAAAATACACGCTCAATGTAGCTGCCTACCCTTAGCTTGGGAAAAGTGAATGCTCTGACCTTTGAGCTCTCCCATCCCCGTGCACACACACGTGTGTGTGTGTGTGTGTGTGTGTGTGTGTGTGTGTGTTGTGTGTGTGTGTGTGTGTGTGTGTGTGAGAGTGTGTGTGTGTGTGTGTGTGTGTGTGAGTGTGTGTTTGTGTGTGTGTGTTGAGGATGATGTAAAGCTGCGGAAGCACACCAGCATTGAGACTCCTTGACAGTGTTATACCCTACCCTTACCATCGAGAGAGAGAGAGAGAGAGAGAGAGAGAGAGAGAGAAGAGAGAACTGAACTCTGAATTCTGAAATGGTTTAATGTACATCGGCCTTTGGCCACAATACACATTGAGGGGCAAAAAATTGAAGATGAAAAGTGGAAAAGGAAAAAAAATTCACATAAGTTTGGTTAGACTTTGGCATAATACCCTGGAGTGCACTCATAATTGTATACTCTTGCATAAGCATATTCGAACGTCATGACTCAATAAAGACTGTCGTAAGCCAAGGAGAGAGAGAGGGAGAGAGAGAGAGAGAGAGAGAGAGAGAGAGAGAGAGGAGACAGACAGACAGACAGACAGACAGACAGACAGACAGAGAAACAGGCAGACAGACAGACGGACAGACAGACAGATGAGACTATAAACCGAGGCCCCGTGTGCGAACGCACGCAGAACATCTTGCGCACACGTTAAATCCTGTTCCGCTTTTCGTAAGAGTAAGCCATTGTGTGCCGGTGGGAAAAGATGAGAGAATTTACAAAACTGCATACACACGGGGACTGGATGTAAAAAAGCACATAAGTGCTTATTCCATTATCCTCGATATAAAAGAATAAAATAAAAATAAACAGACAGACAGACAGACAGTGCACCTGCAGTGTTGGTCAAGTAATTTGAGCAACACTCTCAAAATAGGCAAACGTCAAGTGGATGGTGCTGGACTGTGTGGTTCCATCCGTCCAGTCAAGAAGATCAGTGACACCCTAGCAAACGCTGTGTAGGAGCCGGCCGGAGTCCACAAAAACCTCATTGCCTCGTATGGGATTTGACCCCGCAACCCGCCAGCCAGGAAGGAAGTCCACGCGCTAACCACTGGGCTACAGTGGCTGCTTACAATTGCTTTCATCTGAGTTTGTACTACGGTACAATACACTACCACTACGCTACACTTTACGGGGATTGGACAGCTCTGTGGTCGGAGCACTCGCTTTTCCCCAACCAAGTTAAGCAGCGTAGAGCGTGGTTACCACTTGGATGGGTGACCGTTTTCGCGCCTTGGCTTCAGTACAGTTCCCCCACTTCACCCAGCTGTAAATGGGTACCTTGCCCTCTTTAGGGTCAGGGAAGGTAAAGCAGCGAGGGAGAGGAGATGGGCGCCGCCCTCAATATGCTGGCCCCTAGAGAAGTGAGGTCTCTGACGCCTCGCTCCCCTACGACCTTATAGGTTATGGGACACCCTTTACACTAGACTACACTACACTGATAGCTCAGTGATCAGAGCACTCGCTCTCCCCATGCTTGAAGGTGGTCTACCTCTTGGATGGGTGACCGTTCGTGCGCTTTGGTTTTGGTACAGTCCCCCAGTTCACTCAGCTGTAAATGGGTATCTGCCCTCTTTAGGGTCGGGGAAGGTGCAGCAGCGAGGGAGAGGAGATGGCGCCGCCCTCAATATGCTGGCCCCTGGAAGAGCAGGCCACTGCATGCCGGTAGGAACTGATGACAACATTTTGAAAACAGCGCTTGCACACTGGTGTGCTTAGACGTCGTTCCCACAGTCAGAATGCGGCTACCTTATTGGTAGGCAGAAACGGTAATCTCACTATTTGCAGGCAGAAACGGTAATCTCACTATTTGCAGGCAGAAACGGTAATCTCACTATTTGCAGGCAGAAACGGTAATCTCACTATTTGCAGGCAGAAACGGTAATCTCACTATTGGTAGGCAGAAACGGTCATCTCACTATTTGCAGGCAGAAACGGTAATCTCACTATTTGCAGGCAGAAACGGTAATCTCACTATTTGCAGGCAGAAACGGTAATCTCACTATTGGTAGGCAGAAACGGTAATCTCACTATTTGCAGGCAGAAACGGTAATCTCACTATTTGCAGGCAGAAACGGTAATCTCACTATTTGCAGGCAGAAACGGTAATCTCACTATTTGTGGGAAGAAACGGTAATCTCACTATTTGTGGGAAGAAACGGTAATCTCACTATTTGCAGGCAGAAACGGTAATCTCACTATTTGCAGGCAGAAACGGTAATCTCACTATTTGTAGGCAGAAACGGTAATCTCACTGTTTGTAGGCAGAAACGGTAATCTCACTATTTGCAGGCAGAAACGGTAAACTCACCATAAGTGTACCTCGGATATCTAGCCGAGAAACAAACACCCCCCCCCCCCCCCCCTCACTCACTCACTCATCCCTTGGTCGGGACGACCGTTGGGGTACCCGCACGGACGCTGCAAGTGGACCGCCAAATGGTTCTGTCCTGGGCTGCTTTCAGGAGGTTTGGTACAGTGAGGCCGGTCCACTCCTTGATGTTGGATATCCAGCTTTTGCGTGGTCGTCCCTGCCTCCTTGCTCCTTCCACCATTCCCTGCAGGACTGTCTTTGACAGGCTGTTATGCCTTGTTGTGTGG
Source organism: Rapana venosa (assembly GCA_028751875.1). Classification (NCBI taxonomy): domain Eukaryota; kingdom Metazoa; phylum Mollusca; class Gastropoda; order Neogastropoda; family Muricidae; genus Rapana; species Rapana venosa. The sequence continues at coordinate 6,782,533 of CM054146.1, forward strand.
CCAAACCATTTCAGTTTCCTCCGTTTGACTGTATCTAGCAATGGTTCTTGTTTGCCAGCCAATGCCTCGATCTGCTGCCAGACGTAGTCATTGGTTTTACGGTCTCTGTAGGTGATGTTCAGGATCCGCCTGAGGCACTTCATCTCAAAGGCTTGAATGCGACGTTCTAAATCGGCAGTAAGTGTCCATGCTTCACAGCTGTACAAGGCAATGGATGTGACGAGTGCCTTGTAATAATAATAATAATAATGTATGGAATTTATATAGCGCTGAATCTTGTAAAGCAACAAATCAAAGCGCTCAGATTTCGTTTCATACCACTTTAAGTCACGGCAGATTTCTCTCCGTGAAATTTGGGCTGCTCTTCCCGGGGAGAGCGGGATAACGCGTCGCCACTTAGCGCTGCGCCACCCTTTTCCCTTTTTTTTTTTTTTTTTCATGTCTGCAACTGTATTTGTTTCCCTATCAGAGTGGCTTTTTTCTAAGAATTTTGCCAGGGACAACTCTCTTGTTGCCGTGGGTTTTTTTACGTGCGCTAAATAATTACGTGTAACACACGGGACCTCGGTTTATCGTCTCTTCCGAAAGACTAGCGCCCAGACCACCACTCATGGTCAATGGATGGGGGAAAAGCTTCCGGTCCAAACGGGGTACGAACCGCCGCACACTTCAGACCCGGACTTTTCGCTTTCTAGACAGGCG
>CM054146.1:6800734-6810734 GCA_028751875.1 Rapana venosa
ACAAAAGCTCAATGCAATGACGAACAAATCCCAATGCCATGACGAACAAATCCCAATGCCATGACGAACAAAAGCTCAATGCCATGACGAACAAAAGCTCAATGCCATGACGAACAAAAGCTCAATGCAATGACGAACAAAAGCTCAATGCAATGACGAACAAAAGCTCAATGCCATGAGGAACAAAAGCTCAATGCCATGACGAACAAGAGCTCAATGCCATGACGAACAAGAGCTCAATGCCATGACGAACAAAAGCTCAATGTCATGACGATTAAAAGCTCAATGTCATGACGACCAAAAGCTCACACAGTCCCTGCCCACGCAGGTAAAAAATGAAGACTAGAATGATCCAATAGCCGGCACGCCAGACCCTGTGTTTCTCTTTCCTGTGCCAAGATGAACGATGTAAACACAGCACAGGAACGCCACAGTTCAACTGGACTGGAGGCCCTTAGCTAAAATAAAAAAAATGATAATAAAAGAAGGGGGGGGGGGGGAGACTTATCTGTTTAACCTATCAACATTCAGCAAGGGTTTTGTAGAGTGTGTGTGTTTGTGTGTGTGTGTGTGTGTGCGTGCGTGCGCGTGCGTGTGTGAGAGAGAGATGCTCGCGCACAACGTAAGTCACACACACACACACACACACAAACACGCACGCACGCACGCACGCACGCACGCACGCAAGCACGCACACAGAGTCCCAGGTGAGGGGGGTGGGGGGGGTACTGCAGGGAGGGGTGTGGTATATCATCATCATCATCATCCAGAAGCTTAGCTTCCCTGTGGGATGCCGGGGGCCTGTCAGTATAAATAGCATCCCCACCTTCTGGAACTTTTGTGCCAGGAATTCCCTCTTTTCTACCCCTGTCTTTGTTTCTGCCTTGTTCCTTTTCTTCCTGTCACCTCCTTCTTGCCTATTTTCTGCCTTCTTGGTCCATTCTCTCCTGCCTCTTTTCCTCTCAAAGACTTGAAAGATAACAGTTCTGTCCCACACAGAACTCAGATGTGCTGGGCCTGACTTGTCAGGTGCTTAACGGCAGCGCAACGCGTTTTCGCTCAAATGACAGACAGCAATAGTTGCCGTCTGAGCGTTCGATGAAGAAGAAGAAGTAGGATCCGACTTCTTTTCTGTCTTTTTGAGTGTATGATTGTCTGGATTATTGTCATTTTCTTCACCCATAGCCATCACATACACATACACACACGTGCATGCACACATACAAATACATCTCTCTCTCTCTCTCTCTCTCTCTCTCTCTCTCTCTCTCTCTCTCTCTCTCTCTCTCTCTCTCTCTCTCTCTCTCTCTCACAGACACACACACACACACACACACACACACACACACACACAGAAAAAGAGAGAGAGAGAGAACAATGAACAATGAACAAATTTTATTTATAGAGGGTTATAGAATAAGCATAACAATAGCTTTTTTACATCCAGCCCTCTGGAAAAAAAAAATCGAAAGTAATTAATGTGCAATACATAGCATGAAGAATGATATAAAGAAAGAAAAAATACATACATTGATGATGGACTTTCCATGCAAATTCATCCCAATCTAATTTCATACATGAAAAACTTTTTTTTTTTTAGAGAGAGAGAGAGAGAGAGAGGGAAACAACACCACTCCTGTTTTAGGGAATTTGACCCTTGAATTAATATCAGTACTGACTCCACTCCCCCAAAACGTCCTTCGGATGTGACCATAAACCGAGGCCTTGTGAGCGAACGCATGCAGAACATCTTGCACACACGTTAAAAAACCGTTCCGCCTTTTAGAAGAACAGGCCATTTCGTGCCGGAAGGAACGGACGCCATTTTCTCTTTAAAACTGCATGCGCAGCTGCCGTGTTCAGACATCATCCCCGAAGTTGAAATGCGGCTACCTTCATCATCACCATCATCATCATCATCATCATCATCATCATCATCATCATCATCATCATCATCATCATTAACCATAACACCCAGTGGTGTGTAGGGCAGCAACAAAGCGCTTCCACTCCTGCCTATCCTGGGCCAACCTAGTCACTGATCCCCAAGAGTGCTGCTGCATGGCCTTCATCTCACTTTCTACAGTTCTTCTCCACGTTGCTTTTGGTCTTCCTTTCTTTCTCCTTCCTTTTGGGGTCCAGTGCAATGCTGTTCTTGTGATTGACTGTGGGTCTCTTCGGAGGATGTGCCCAATCCACTTCCACCGTCGTCTGGTGATGATGGTTCCCATGTCTTCCTGCCTGCCTCTCCGTAGTAGGTCTTCATTGGAGATCTTCTCTGGCCAAAAGATCCGGAGAATTTTTCGGAGGCATACGGTGTGAAAGGATCGAAGTTTGGTAAGATCCACTTCCGTCTTCCTCCAGCACTCAGAACGCACAGGAGCGTAGATACAACACAGCCCTGGTATAGCAAAAAACGGTCGCATACGCAAAATCTCACCATTGGTGAACCCCGGAGCTCTAGCCGAGGAACACCCCCCAAAAAAACCCCCACAACAACAACAACAAACGAACAAACAAACCAAACACAAACAAAACCACCTTCACCACCAACAACAGCCAAACAACAAAACCACCACCACCACCACCACCAAACCCCAAACCCAGTCTGAACCACTCGGCTATAACGTCTGTCTGTCGATGTGTTTTCAGACTGGTCTTCTGTGTGTGTGTGTCTGCTTCTGTTCCTGACAGAGAAACTAGTGTATCTCTTCCTTCCTTCCTTCCTTCCTTCCTTTCTTCCCTCCCTCCTTCCTTCCTCTGTCATCTGATAAGTTTTTTGTTTTTCTCGGTTTCTTCTGTTTTCTCTTTTCCTTGCTGTTAGTGTTTTCTGTTTGTTTCTGCTTCTTTTTCTCTTTTTTTATTTTTTATATTTTAATTTTTATATCGAGGATAATGGAATAAGTACTCATGTGCTTTTTTACATCCAGTCCCCGTGTGTATGCGGTTTTGTAAATTTTGTCATCTGTTCCCACCGGCACACAATGGCCTACTCTTTCGAAAAGCGGAACAGGATTTAACGTGTGCGCAAGATGTTCTGCATGCGTTCGCACACGGGGCCTCGGTTAATAGTCTCATCCGAAGGACTTTATATATATATATATATATATATATATATATATATATATATATATATATATATATATATATATATATATATATATATATATATAAAGTCTTTCTCTGTCTTTGTGTGTGTGTGCGTGTGTGTGTGTGTGGTCTGTCTTTGTGTGTGTGTGCGTGTGTTGTGTGTGGTCTGTCAATCTGTCTTTGTGTGTGTGTGCCTGTCTATCTGCCTGTCTGTTTCTCTCTCTCTCTCAGTTTACTTGAAATCATTGTTTTCTATTATGGAGTATAATCCTTACTTCAGAGTAAGTATTGGACGAAAAGTGTAATGCTAACACTTAGCTGTTACCTATGGAAATACAGATAATCAATCATTGACACCCTCGCCTCTCTCTCTCGTTCTGTTTATGACCTCCTCTTTATACTGTTATTATTATCATCCCTCCCCCCCTGCCCCGCCTTATCTTTCTCCCAACACACACACACACACAGCCAGGTTCTGCAAACACCAGGAGGGATGAGGTATCCCCCTGACACACACCTTCTTTTTCTGTAGCAGACTTCCTAAGGGCTTTTGATAATGATAACTATTGTTGTCCCACGAATCAGTCATCCACAGTTTTTCTTTCTGGTCAAATCATTGGCTATTTTGGGTGTGGGTATAGGGTGTACAGAGGCTCAGTTTTTGATTGTTGATGGAGATGATTTCTTTGTTGCTTCCAGTCTTCCTTTTTCAGAATGATTTTATTAGGAGTTTCCCGTTGTTTCTGCCATTCTTTGTTTTTGCGCTTTTTCTTTTCTTTCTTGTTCTTGTTCTTCGTCTTCTGTCTGTCTGTCTGTCTGTCTGTCTGTCTGTCTCTCTCTCTCTCTCCTCTCTCTCTCTCTCTCTCTCTCTCTCTCTCTCTCTCTCTCTCTCTCTCTCTCTCTCTTTAAGTAGTAATTGTAGAATTTTATATACTGACCTGCATATCTGTCTCCACGTCCCTATCTTTCTATTTGCCTATCTACCTATCTGTCTTTCTCCCCACTTCTTTGTTTTTAAAAACTGATTGATTTTTCTCGCACCTTTTGTTATCGGATATTCTAGTGCCTTGTGTAGAAAGCTTTCCCTCCCTGAAAGTTTCTCTCTCTCTCTCACTCTGTTAATGAATGACATATATAGATTAAAAAAAATTTTCAATCCTAAAAAAAACTTTAAAAAAAAATTATACATTTAATAAACCTATTAGGTCAGATTATCAAGGATAGCCCCTTCTCAGGGCAAAGGCCAGATCAAAAAAGTGTATCAATATGTATCTGTATCTCTTGGGAATAAAGATTATCAATCTCTCTCCTCTCTCTTCTCTCTCTCTCTCTCTCTCTCTCTCTCTCTTTCTCACTCTATTTATGACCTTTTTTTTTTTATTTACTGTTACTATTATCACCCCCCCCCCCCCCCTTCCTGCCTCGCCTTATCTTTCTCCCAACACACACACACACACAGCCAGGTTCTGCAAACACCAGGAGGGATGAGGTATCCCCCTGACACACACCTTCTTCCCTTTTCTGTAGCAGACTTCCTAAGGGCTTTTGATAATAATAACCATTGTTGTCCCAGGGATCAGTCATCCACAGTTTTTCTTTCTGGTCAAATCATTGGCTATTTTGGGTGTGGGTGTAGGGTGTACAGAGGCTCAGTTTTTGATTGTTTGTGGAGATGATTTCTTTGTTGCTTCCAGTCTTCCTTTTACAGAATGATTTCATTAGGAGTTTCCCATTGTTTCTGCCATTCTTTGTTTGTTTTTGCGCTTTTTCTTTTCTTCTTGTTCTTGTTCTTCGTCTTCTGTCTGTCTGTCTCTCTGTTCTTGTCTGTCTGTCTGTCTGTCTGTCTGTCTGTCTGTCTCTCTCTCTCTCTCTCTCTCTCTCTCTCTCTCTCTCTCTCTCTCTCTCTCTCTCTCTTCTCTCTCTCTCTTTAAGTAGTAATTGTAGAATTCTATATACTGACCTGCATATCTGTCTCTATGTCCCTATCTTTCTTTTTGCCTATCTATCTATCTATCTTTCTCCCCACTTCTTTGTTTTTAATAGCTGATTTTTGCCGCACCTTTTGTTATCGGATTTTCTAGTGCCTTGTATAGAAAGCTTTTCCTCCCTGAAAGTTTCTCTCTCTCTCTCTCTCTCTCTCTCTCTCTCTCTCTCTCTCTCTCTCTCTCTATATATATTTTTATATAAAATTTCAATTCTTTAAAAAAAAATTTTTTAATTATATATTTAATAAAACTATTAGCTCACATTATCAAGGATAGCCCCTTCTCAGGGCAAGGACCAGATGAAAAAAGTATAGCAATACATATCTGTAACCCTTGAGAATAAAGATTATATCTCTCTCTCTTTTTCTCTCTCGTTCTATTTATGACCTTTTTTTTTCTGTTATCACCCTCCCCTTCCCCCCCCCCCCCCCCCCCTTCCCTCCCCTGCTCGCCTTATCTTTCTCCCAACACACACACACACAGCCAGGTTCTGCAAACACCAGGAGGGATGAGGTATCCCCCTGACACACACCTTCCTCTTTTTCTGTGGCACACTTCCTAAGGGCTTTCGGTAAAAACTAATGTTGTTGTTGCACAGATCAGTCATCCACAGTTTTTCTTTCTGGTCAAATCATTGGCTATTTTGGGTGTGGGTGTAGGAGGGTGTACAGAGGCTCAGTGTTTGATTTTTGTGGAGCTGATTTCTTTGTTGCTTCCAGTCCGGTTTTTTGTTGTTGTTTTAAATGGGTTTATTATGGGTTTCCCATTGTGTCTGCCATTCTTTGTTTGGGGGCTTTTTCTTCTTCTTGTTTCTTGATTTTGTTGTTGTTGTTGTTCTTCTTCTTCTTCTTCTTCTCCGTCTTGTTGTTGTTGTTATTTATTTATTCATTTATATTATTTATACCACTTTAAGTCACAAGATTTCTCTGCGTGAAATTCGGGCTGCTCTCCCCGGGGAGAGCGCGTCGCCACAAGAGCAGTGACACCCTTTTTTGTTTGTTTTGTCTGCAACTGTATTTGTTTCCCTATCAGAGTGACTTCTTTCTAAGAATTTTGCCAGGGTCAACTCCCTTGTTGCTGTGGGTTCTTTTACGGGCGCTGAATAATTATGTGTAACACACGGGACCTCTGTTTATCGTCTCATCCAAAAGACTAGCGCCCAGACCACCACTTATGGTCTAATGGATGGGGGAAAAGTTTTGGGCCCAAACGGGATTCGAACCACTTATGACCCGGACTTTTCGCTTTCTAGTCAGTCTTGTTGTTGTTTTTGCTGTTGTTGTTCTTCTTCTTCTCCTCTCTCTCTCTCTCTCCTTTCCTCTCTCTTTCTCTCTCTCTCTCTCTCTCTCTCTCTCTCTCTCTCTCTCTCTCTCTCTCTCTCTCTCTCTCTCTCTCTCTCTCTCTCCCTCTCCCTCCTTATGACCTCCTCTGTATCATTACCATCATTATTATCATTTCTCCCCTGCCCCGCCTTATCTTTCTCCCAGCACACACACAGCCAGGTTCCGCAAACACCAGGAGGGATGAGGTATCCCCCTGACACACACCTTCTTCTTTTTTCTGTAGCACACTTCCTAAGGGCTTTCGGTAAATGCTAATGTTGTTTTTGCACAGATCAGTCATCCACGGTTTTTCCTTTTGTTTTTGTTGTTTTGTTTTGTTTTTGTACTCACTGGGTATTTGGGGAGTTGGTGTAGGGTTTACCTAGGTTCAGTTCGGATTGTTTGTGTTGTTGATGCCCTTGTTTTCTGTCTGGCCTTTTTTTTCTTGACTTCAGAACATGTGTGTGTGTGTGTAAGTGTGTGTGTGTGTGTGTGTGTGTGTGTGTGTGTGTTGTCTGCTGATCTGCCACTCTGCTGAAGATGATCCAGCATCTCACAATCTATCCATCCATCCATTCTCTATACACAGCGCGCAAATCCAACATCACTCAGCCAAGAGTGCTAAATTTAGCGCGCCCCTTCCCTTTACTAAGTCCAAGTGTGGTCAGTTCCTGCCATAATTTAGCACCAGCTGGGCTGGGATGGAATGGATAGCAGCTGAGAGCAGCTGAAAGTGAGGGAAAGTGACAGCTGTGTATCATTTGCATGTATGTCATGAGGAGGAGGAAGGAGCAGGGATTTGAAATAGCCTCGTGGTTTGAGTATTGTTCTTGCAGTATGACGAAAACTGAGGCTGTGTATTCGAGTTTTCTCTAAAATGTCTGTTGCAGGGAATATTTTTCCCCATGGAGTCCTCGTTGATACTGGCTCCACTCTCCCCAGAGTTCTTGGAGTGAGACTCAAACTGGAGGTCCGTGTAAAAATGATGCATGATTTCCAACTTGATGTAGTGGTATAGAGCATGGATGCTGATGAACGCTCGTGCCTTGTGTAGTTGAGATGTCCTGCAGTTTGTACTTGTAAAAGCTGTTCTGTATGAGTTTTTCACTCCTGAAGAATGTGTCAAGTTCACAAAATGATGTCTCCCATGATCCCGGAACTGTCCTATCTTCTGTTCTTGGTGCACAGGGTCGCAGAGTACATTTCCATGCTGCCTGGTAAGCAAGCAGAGTTGCCGCCACTCAGAGAGCTAACTGTCAGGTGATTCCTGCATGACTTGATCGTTCTTCACCTGAAGGAATGGAGCTGTGTCATGTAGTAGAAGTGTCATGGATGTCTCGCATGAAGCGGCCGTGTCTGTGTGATCTGTGGTGTGGCCACCGAAGGTGTCAGTCGTGTTGCTGTGCCTCGAAGGCGGTGGTGTGTGATGTTGGTGTCATGAGGTGTGTCTGTGTGGTGTCTGATGTGGTGTTGTGTCTTGGATGGTGGTGGTTGTCTGTGTCTGGTGTGGTGGTGTGCGTGTGTCTGTGGTGGTGTGTGGGTGTTTGTGTCTGGTAGGTGTGCGTGGTCTTGTGTGCTGTGTCTTGGTCGATGGTGGTGTGTTGTTTGTGTCTGTGTCTGTGATGTCGTGTGTGGTGTTGTCTGGGATTGGTGGTTGTCTGATGGTGGTGTGTGCTGTTGTGTCTTGAGGTGTGTTGTGTCTGTGTGTTGGTGGTGTGTCTGTTCTGGTGTGGTGTGTGTTGTCTGCTGTGTGGTTGGTTGTGTCTGGTCTTGGGATGGTGTGGTGGTGTGCTGTGTGTCTGGTGATGGTGGGTGGTGTTGTGTCTCTTGATGGGGTGTGTGTGTCTGTCTGGTGTGTGTGTGGTGTTGTGTGTCTTGGTGTGGTGGTGGTGGTGTGCTGTGTGTCTTGTGGTGGGTGTTGTGTGTGTCTGTGTGGTGTGTCTGTGTGTCTTGTGGTGTGTCTGTGGGTGTTGTGTGTGTCTGGTGGTGTGGTGTCTTGATGGTGTGTGTCTTGATGGTGTTGTGTCTGTGGGGTGTGTGTGGTGTGGTCATTGATGGTGTTGTGTCTTGATGGTGGTGTGTTGTGGTGTCTTAGTGTGTGTCTGTGTGTCTTGATGGTGGTGTGTCTGTTGTGTTCTTGTGGTGGTGTGTCTGTGTGTCTTGGTGGTGGTGTGTCTGTGTGTCTTGATGGGGTGTGTCTTGGTGGTGGTGTGTCTTGTGTCTTGATGGGTTTTGTGTCTTGGTGGTGGTGTGTCTTTGTGTCTTGTAGGTGTGTTGTCTGTGTGTCTTGATGGTGGTGTGTCTTGTGTTGTGGTGTTGTCTGTTGTGTCTGATGGTGGTGTGTCTGTGTCTTGATGGTGGTGTGTCTTGTGTCTTGATGGGTGTTCTTGATGGTGGTGTGTCTTGATGGTGGTGTGTCTTGATGTGGTGTGTCTTTGTGTCTTGATGGTGGTGTGTCTGTGTGTCTTGATGGTGGTGTGTCTTGTGTCTGATGGTGTGTGTCTTTGTGTCTTGATGGGGGTGTGTCGTGTGTGTCTTGATGGTGTGTGTCTTTGTGTCTTGATGTGGTGGTGTCTTGTGTCTTGATGGTGGTGTGTCTTGTGTCTTGATGGTGTGTCTTGTGGTGGTGTGTCTGTGTGTCTTGATGGTGGTGTGTCTTTGTGTCTGATGGTGGTGTGTCTTGTGTCTTGATGGTGGTGTGTCTTGATGTGGTGTGTCTGTGTGTCTTGATGGTGGTGTGTCTTGATGGTGGTGTGTCTTGTGTCTTGATGGTGGTGTGTCTGTGTGTCTTGATGGTGGTGTGTCTTGTGTGTCTTGATGGGTGTGTCTTGATGGTGGTGTGTCTTGTGTCTGATGGTGTGTCTTGATGGTGGTGTGTCTGTGTGTCTTGATGTGTGGTGTGTCTTTGTGTCTTGTGTGGTGTGTCTGTGTGTCTTGATGGTGGTGTGTCTTTGTGTCATGATGGTGGTGTGTCTTTGTGTCTGTGTGGTGTGTCTTGATGGTGGTGTGTCTGTGTGTCTGATGGTGGTGTGTCTGTGTGTCTTGTGGTGTGGTCTGTGTGTCTGATGGTGGTGTGTCTTGTGTCTATGTGTGGGTGTGTCTTGATGGTGGTGTGTCTGTGTGTCTTGATGGTGGTGTGTCTGTGTGTCTTGATGGTGGTGTGTCTTTGTGTCTTGATGGTGGTGTGTCTTGTGTGGTGTGTCTTGTGTCTTGATGGTGGTGTGTCTTGATGGTGGTGTGTCTTTGTGTCATGATGGTGGTGTGTCTGTGTGTCTGATTGGTGGTTCTTGATGTGGTGGTCTTGATGGTGGTGTGTCTTGATGGTGTGTCTTTGTGTTATGATGGTGGTGTGTCTGTGTGTCTTGATGGTGGTGTGTCTTTGTGTCTTGATGGTGGTGTGTCTTTGTGTCTTGATGGTGGTGTGTCTTGATGGTGGTGTGTCTTGATGGTGGTGTGTCTTGATGGTGTGTCTTTGTGTTATGATGGTGTGTGTCTTTGTGTCTTGATGGTGGTGTGTCTTTGTGTCTTGATGTGGTGTGTCTTGATGGTGTGTCTTTGTGTTATGATGGTGGTGTGTCTGTGTGTCTTGATGGTGTGTCTTTG
>CM054146.1:6813234-6815734 GCA_028751875.1 Rapana venosa
TTGTCTACCAGATGTATATGTCTATGTTCTTATCAAATTTTGTTGCAGCCGTGATAAGCTTTCTATTGAGGTTTGACTTTAAAAGAAAAAATTCCTCAGGAAGACAGAGAATGTTCAAAATGTGATATGTCTGTTCAAGGGCAGTCGTTTCTTTTTTTAATCATGGAATATCCCTGTTCAAACATTGACAAGATTTTATTCCATGGCATTTTCTTCACCTATGTCAGGTTGTAATTTTTGGAAGCTGATGAAATGTAAATCTCGACAAGTTTGTCTGTGTCTGTCAAGATTTGCGGTAGTGCTTTAGTTCATGAAAATGTCACTTTTTTTTCTTTCATAACCAGTGTCTTCTTTTCGAGAACCTTCACTCATTTTGAAAAGTGGTTGTAGAAATTTTTGAAATTGCTTGCAGTGTGTTGATTTCTTGATGATTTTGCTATTGTTGCTCCTTCCTTCCATGCTAACACTTGTTGTTTCAGCTTCTGTTGATACTTAAAAGTCAGCTGCTGTCAGGTTTATTAGTAGTAGTAGTAGTATTAATGATGATGATATTAATAATAATAATAATAATAATATTAATAATAATAATAATAATGATAAATGGAATTTATATAGCGCTACATCTTGTAAAAAAACAAAAAACAAATCAAAGCGCTTGCATCCATTCCACTCCCACACTTGCAACCAACAATGATAAATAGTTTAACAAATTCAAATATACGCACGCGCGTACGCACGCACACACACACACACACACACACACACACACACACACACACACACACACACACACACACACACACACACACACACACACACACACACACACAGGTTATATGCTTCAGCAGGGTGATGGGAATTTAGGCCTTGAAGGCAAGGACAGATAATTATGAGATGAAAATGTAGGGGGAAGTCTTAGGTTTGAAATAGGTATGTCTTGAGGCTGGATTTAAAAGTGTCGTAAGTAGGCTTTTCGCGAAGGGAGAGATGGAGATCGTTCCAGATTGATGGACCAGAAACAGAGAAAGAGCGACGGCCAACGGTGGACTGGTTGAATCAAGGTATTTGTAAGCACAGGGTATCTGCAGCAGAGCGGAGGGAACGTGAAGGAGTGTACATGTGAAGACATTCACAGAGGTTAGGAAGGTGCTGTTTTGTGGAGACATTTGTAACAGAGGGTACAGATCTTGTACTTTACTCTCTGTGGAGAGATCACAAGAGAGGGGTAATATGCTCAGATGTTTTCTTTTTGAGAACAAGTCGCGCAGCAGAGTTTTGAATGCGTTGAAGGGAGTGGATAGATGATGCTGGCAGACCAGCCAAAAGAGAATTGCAATAGTCCAGACGTGAAAGAATGAGAGATGTGACAAGTTTTGATGTTGCATCAGTGGACAGGTACTTTCGAATTGCGCTTATGCGCCGTAATTGATAGTAGCATGACTGACAGGTCTGGGTGATGAATTTGTGCATAGAAAGCGTGTTGTTGGATAGAGGAACTGTTATATTGCCGAATTCTATTGAAGCTGTTGCGATGGAAGAGAGTTTGTGTTTGGTCCCTACAATCATGGCTTCCGTTTTATCTGCGTTTAGCTGTAATTTGTTTTGTATCATCCAGTTTTGAATATCTTGGAGGCAGTGTGACATATTTTTCAAGAGAGAAGGCAGATTTTCACGAGTATCACTGCTTTGAATCTGAGAGTCATCAGCGTAGAAATGATGGTTGATCTGGTAACGGTTTATTATATGTGACAGTGGAGCAGTGTAGAGAGTGAAAAGAACAGGGCGCAGAACAGATCCCTGCGGGTCTCCACATTCCAGTTTGGCAGGTATTGATTAAGTCTTGTTTATTGCAACTGTCTGGAATCGGTCTGTGAGGTATGAGCTAAACCAGGTGAGGGCTGCCCCTTTAACACTAAACGTTTTTTGGAGACGGGCGAGAAGAATAGAGTGATTTATAGTGTCGAATGTTGCAGATAAGTCGAGAAGAGTGAGAAGAGAGATTTTCCCTGAGTCAGAAGCGTGTAGAAGCATGTTTAACGTGTGGACTAGATTGGTTTCTCCTGTTATTTTTATTTTCTTTTATACCACTGTTAGATAATTATGTTTGTAATCCTCCATACAACACAAAAGGTTGCTGGAATTTTATCTTTCATTATGTTAGTGTGTGTGTGTCCCTGAGACCTCACAGTGATCTTCTATGTACATATCCAGTGTATCCTACTGTGTTTGTGTTGTATTGTTTGTTTGTGTTTTGTTTCTTTGTTTGTTTTGGTGTGTGTGTGTGTGTGCACGCGCGCATATTGTATTGTATACCTTCTAGAGTCTTGGTAATCAAGCTGCTGTCCTGAGAGAGCGTTGTCACTAGTGCAGCGCCAACCTTTTCGTGTTTTTATTTTTATTTTTCTATCAGTTCGTGAATTTGTCTCCCTTTGACAGTGAGGCTTTCAGCAGAATGTTTCGCTAGGTACAGTTCATTTGTTGCTCTGGGTTCCTTCAAACA
>CM054146.1:6820734-6823234 GCA_028751875.1 Rapana venosa
GTGTGTGATTCAGATTCAGATTCAGATTCAGATTCAGAATATTGTATTGCCATTTAAGTCATGTAGACTTATTTGACACAACAAAAACATCAATTATAATTATTATCTATTTTGGCTGAAAGTGATGTACACTAAAAGCATGTTGCATTTTACTTCTCTTTTTCTCTTTTTTCAAAACACTCATACACATATCTGATGATATCTGCTTGATATATATATCATCTGTGATTATGTCACTTAATTTATGTACACAGTTTTTGCGTTCTTTGTCTTTCGTTTTAATTTTTAATAACAAATCATTTCTGAGTTTATCATATAAAATACATTCATCGAGTAAATGTATTTTATAAGTGTGTGTGGTGTGTGTGTGTGTGTGTGTGTGTGTGTGTGTGTGTCAGTGTGTTTGACGTTGTGTGTGTGTGTGTGTGTGTGTCAGTGTGTGTTTAGAGGGGGGTGTCTGTCTGTCTCTGCCCCTGTCTCTGTCTGTCTGCCTACCTATCTCTCTGTGTCTGTTTCTGTCTGTCTCTGTCTCTCTCAAACACACACGCACGCATGCACGCACACACGCACGCGCGCGCGCACACACACACACATACATATGTCGATAGGCAAGAACCGGATGAAAAAAGAAAGTCATACTTATCGCTAACCCTTGTGGATAAACATTATCAATCAATCAATCAATCAATTAATCTCTCTCTCTATCTCTCTCTCTCTCTCTCCCTCTCTCCCTCTCTCCTCTCTCTCTCTCTCTCTCTCTCTCTCTCTCTCTCTCTCTCTCTCTCTCTCTCTCTCTCCCCTTTTTCTCTCCCTCTCTCCCCTTTTAACTTTTTTTTTAATGGACTGAAAGCGATGTCTGTCTGTCTGTATGTCTGTCTGCCTGCCTGTCTGTCCGTCCGTCCGTCTGTCTGTCTGTCTGTCTGTCTGTCTGTCCGTCCGTCTCTCTCTCTCTCTCTTCCTCTCTTTTGCCCTCTCTCTCTCTCTCTCTCTCTCTCTCTCTCTCTCTCTCTCTCTCTCTACTCTCTCTCTCTCTCTTCTCTCTCTCTCTCTCTCTCTCCCTCCCTTTTCCTCTTCCTCTCATCTCCCCTTGGTTTTTTGGGGGTTATTTTTTTCGATTTCCTGACAGCGCCATATGGCAAAGAGAGAGCAGCATGCAGCAGGGGCAGGAGGGGGTAGGGAGGGGGTAGGGGTGGAGGAGACACTGAAGCACACCTCCAGCTCATTCTCAGGGGGAAGGAGGAACAGGGCTTTGTTGCCTGGACCTGGTTGTCTTACCTCACGATACCCACGTCAAAGGATTTGGGGCCCCTCTCCTTTTGCATCAGACCCTCTTGTCTGTCTGTCTGACTGTCTGTGTCTGTCGCTATGTTTGTCTGTCTGTCTCTCTGTCTGTTTGTCTGTCTGTCTGTCGCTGTGCTTGTCTGTCGCTCTCTCTCTCTGTGTCTGTTTGTCTGTCTGTCTATCTCTCTCTCTGTCTCTGTCTCTCTCTCTGTCTTTCTCTCTCTCTGTCTCTGTCTCTCTCTCCCTCTCTCTCTCTCTCTCTCTCTCTCTCTCTCTCTCTCTCTCTCTCTCTCCTCTCCCTCTCTCTCTCGCTCTCTCCTATCCAACCTATCTGCCTCTCTGTCTCTGTCTGTCTGTGTGTATGTGTTTCTGCCCCTGTCTCTGTCTGTCTGTCTGTCTGTCTGCCTATCTCTCTGTCTCTCTGTGTTTGTTTCTGTCTGTCTCTGTCTCTCTCAAACACACACACGCGCACACGCACACATACACGCGCACACACACACATACACGCGCACACACACACACACACACACACATGACCATAGGCAAGAACCCGATGAAAAAAAAAGTCATACTTATCGCTAACCCTTGTGGATAAACATTATTAATCAATCAATCAATCAATCAATTAATCACTCTCTCTCTCTCTCTCTCTCTCTCTCTCTCCTTCTTCTTCTCTCCCTCTCTCCCCTTTAAATTTTTTTTTAATGGACTGAAAGCGATGTCTGTCTGTCTGTATGTCTGTCTGCCTGCCTGTCTGTCCGTCCGTCCGTCCGTCCGCTCTGTCTGTCTGTCGTCCGTCCGCTCTCTCTCTCTCTTCCTCTCTTTTGCCCCTCTCTCTCTCTCTCTCTCTCTCTCTCTCTCTTCTCCTCTCTCTCTCTCTCTCTCTCTCTCTCTCCCCTCTCTCTCTCTCCCTCCCTTTTTCTCTTCCTCTCCTCTCCCCTTAGTTTTTTTGGGGTTATTTTTTTCGATTTCCTGACAGCGCCATATGGCAAAGAGAGAACAGCATGCAGCAGGGGCAGCAGGGAGGGGGTAGGGGTGGAGGAGACACTGAAGCACACCTCCAGCTCATTCTCAGGGGAAAGGAGGAACAGGGCTTTGCTGCATGGACCTGGTTGTCTTACCTCACGATACCTACATCAAAGGATTTGGGGCCCCTCTCCTTTTGCCTCAGGCCCTCTTGTCTGACTGTCTGTCGCTATGTTTGTCTGTCTCTCTCTCT
>CM054146.1:6825734-6833234 GCA_028751875.1 Rapana venosa
TCCACCCATTTAATTTTAATAATAAAGCATCTTGTGCGCATGGTTTCTCTTATTAGACGAAGATGATTCTAAACCGTACATAAATTCGACACTGTCTCTCCTCTGTTTGTTGTTGCTGTTGTTTTGTTGTTGTTATTGTTGTTGCTCTTCTTCTTCTTTCTTCTTCTTCTTCTTCTATTTCTTCTTCTCTTCTTCTTCTTTCTTCTTCTTCTCTTCTTCTTCTTCTTCTTCTTCTATCTTCTTCTTCTTCTCTTCTTGTTCTTCTCTTCTTCTATTTTTCTTCTTCTTCTTCTTTTCGTCTTCGTCTTCGTCTTCTCCTCTTCCTCTTCCTTCTCTTCCTCCTCTTTTTTCTTCTTTGTGTGTGTGGGGGTGGGGGGGGGGGGCGGTGTGCATGTGTGCGTGCGCGTGTGTGTATGTGTATGCGTGCGCACGCAAGCGCGTTTATATGTGTATATACATGCGCTCGCCCGCTGTATGTCTGTATGTGCGTGTGCGCGCACGCGCATGTTTGGGAGGAGGGGGAGTGTTATGTACGGGTAATTTCGTCAGCCTAGAATTCCCTGTCTATATATCAGAAACGCCCGAGAGTATAGAAGGGCTTCTGGTAACTTCAAGAAAGGAAGAGAGAGAGAGAGAGAGAGAGAGAGAGAGAGAGAGAGAGAGAGAGAGGAGAGAGAGAGAGAGAGAGAGAGAGAGAGGGCAGGGGCCGGAGGGGGGTGGCTGAAAGATCAGAAGGTTGGGGTGGTGGGGAGGAAGCAGAAAGGCGGGGGGGGGGGGGGTGGGGGGGGGGGGGTGGGGGGGGGGGGGGGCCGGGGGGGGAAGAAAGAGGGAGAGAGAGAGGGAGGAACTGGAGGGTAGAGAAGTGTTACTTGTTTTGCTGACATGTTAAACTGAAGTGTTGAGTGAGGGGAAAGGTGAGAAAAGACACACACACACACACACGGCGCGGCGCGCGCGCGCACACACACACACACACACACTTACACACACACACACTTACACACACACACACTTACCACACACACACATACTTACACTCTCTCCTCTCTCTCTCTCCTCCTCCTCCCTCTACTTCTCTCCCCCACTCCACCCCTACAAACTTTTTTTTTTCTAACTCACCCCTCACTCTCTCTCTCCTCTAAATCTATCTCTGGTTGAGTCCTCTCTCTATGTTGGGAGAGAAAAAGAAAAAAGAGAAGAGACACACCACACACACACAACCAGAGAGAGAGAGAGAGAGAGAGAGAGAGAGGTTGATTTAAAAAAGAAAAAGGTGTGTAGGGGGGGGAGTGCTGAATATCTGGGGGTCCTGGCTAATCTATCAACTCTTACGTCTGTGGTGAGATACTCACACCACTTAACACACCACAACACACCACACCACACCACACCACACACAACCAACCACACACACCACACCACACCACACAACTCCACACCACACTATACACACCACACCACACCACACACCACTACCCCACACACAACCACACCAACACACACCACACCACACCACACCACACCACACACACATCACACCACACCACCTACACCACACACCACACCACACACCACACCACACCACACCACACCACACACATCACACCACACCCACACACACCACACCACACCAACAACCACACACACCACACACACCACCTACACACAACCAGAGAGAGACAAGACAGAGAGACCGAAAGACAGAGAGACAAAAGAGAGAGAACACAAAGCCCGAATGTTTTTTTAGGGTATTTGGATAAGCTAGTGTTTTCGTGAAACACAGAGAGAAAATGAACAAATATGCAAACAAGCAAATCAAGTAAAGGATAATACAAACACTTAAACAAATGAATAAATAAATGCTTAAGTAATAGTAGAGAGAGAACAAGAGCAAAAAACAAGAGGGAGAAGAAAAATGAAGAAGATGAAGAAGAAAGAAGTAGAGTAAAAAGTAGTATAGTATATAGTAGTAGTAGTAGTAGTAGTAGTATTGTAGTAGTAGTAGTAGTAGTAGTAGAAGTAGTAGTAGTAGTAGTAGTAGTAGTAGGAGCAGCAGCAGCAGCAGCAGCAGCAGAAGAAGAAGAACAAGAACAAGAACAAGAACAAGAACAAGAATTGCAAAGAAGAAGAATTGCGTAGAAAAAGAAGCAGAAGAAGAAGAAGAATTGCAAAGAAGGAGGAGGAGGAGAAGAATGCAACGAAAAAGAAGCAGAAGAGAAGATGAATGCAACGAAAAAAGAAGAATTGCAAAGAAGAAGAAGAAGGAGAAGGAGAGGAGAGCACAGAGTCAACAATGTGCCGTGTTTATCAGCACAGAGCAAGTGATGTGTGCAAAGAGAGTGAGGCAAAGAAAAAGGAACACGCACACAAAAAAGAAAGAAATAACCCTCAGAGAGCATTTCTGTGTTGTATCTTTTTTTGCTGTCAACATCATTACTACTCATCTCCCTGCCCTTGTCTTCCTTCTGTCTGTCTGTCTGTCC
Organism: Rapana venosa; assembly: GCA_028751875.1. NCBI lineage: Eukaryota > Metazoa > Mollusca > Gastropoda > Neogastropoda > Muricidae > Rapana > Rapana venosa. Next base: position 6,828,218 of record CM054146.1, read on the forward strand.
GTCTGTCTCTCTGTTTGTCCCTCTCCCCTCCCACCCCTCCTCTCTCTCTCTCTTCTCTCTCTCACTCTCTCTCCCTCTCCCCCCCCCTCTCTCTCTCTCTCTCTCATTCTCTCTCCATCTCCCCCCCCCCCCCCCCCCCTCTCTCTCTCTCTCTCTCGCTTAGCCCGTATGACTGTGTTGAGGATGATGATAACGATGATGCTGTCAGCTGTATGTTATGTATTTGAATGGGTTGCATAACTAGGTAATTGATAGACGTTATTCCGTCTGCTTATTACCACTGCCCTTCGTCCCTTTCGCTTGAATTGTGGCCCATGGCCGAAGTACAGTTATTAAAATGTTGAGAGTTCTGTCGGCGCGTGCACGCTGTAATACAATGCAGTGTAACCCATACAACCCAACCCAACCCAACACTTTTTTTGTTTATCAACTCAGCTCAGCACAAGACAATACAACGCAATACAGAGACTGGAACACAACACAAAACATTATAATTCGAGACAACCCCCAAAACCACATCACACCCCGCCACACCACGTAAACACAACACACAATACACCACAAATACAACAAAAACAAACACAATAACCATCTAGCTGCCATGGTATGGCACAGTGGTTAGCTTGTTAGGTTCCTAGCTAGAGGATCGCGAGTTCGAATCCCTCAAGCGTCATAGGGTGTTATTGTTTGGTTTTGTATGGACTCCAGACGGTTTCTACCCAGAGTTAGCTGGCATTGGGCTCCTTGGGAAGACCTGGACCTCACGTCCAGACTCATCCACTTGACGGATGCTGATTTTGTGGTTCAGATTACTTCACCAACGCTGAAGGTGTCTGTATCTCTCGGGCCTGATTGATGTGGGATATAATTATTGTGATAGGAAGTGTAGAGTTGTGCCCTGTCAGTTCGTCACAAAGCTGGTGCTCTTCCATAGTTTTATCGTTACATCGTCCTCATCGTCCTGCGTCTTCGTGCAATAAAAGATAATTGTCACTGTGGCCCACGTTGCTCTGGTCTTGCGGTAACCTCATTTCCGGTTTTTCATACACCTCTGTGCCTGTGGCGATTTTGTGTCAAAGCCTTTGGGGTTGAGATTCATGGGAGAAGGTCATTGGAGGGACGTTGTGGTGATTACTACCGTTAGTGGGTGTTTCACTCAGCCTGGCTTCGTGACCAAGCTATTTTTTCGTCAAGAGGGGCCTAGCAAGTGTTGTCCTGCGTACGTTGGCTCAGAACAGACACTACTGAACATCTCCAAAGTGACCCAGCAGCAGTGCAGGGCCCCTCTGGCTGGTGCCCTAATGGTGGCCTAGCATTGATAAACTCCCGGTAGACTTCTGACTCTGAGGATGCAACATGACGAGGCTGGGTATGGTGTGGTGTGGTGTGGCTGGGGTGAGGAGATGGACATGACGAGGCTGGGTATGGTGTGGTGTGGCTGGGGTGAGGAGATGGACATGACGAGGCTGGGTATGGTGTGGTGTGGCTGTGGTGGGGAGATCGAAAGAACAGGCGTAGGAACAGCAGGACAGGAACGTCTCAGAAGATGAGGCGGTAAAAGTAGAAAACCTTCACAGAATAGAAAACAACAAAACAAACTTGAAATATCTAAAGAATGAAAACCACCATCACACCACATCCACACCAACACCAACCACACCACACCAAACCACACCACACCAAACCACACTACACCCAAACCACACCACACCAAACACACACACAAACCACCACACCACACCACCGTCACATCACACCACACAACTTCACACCACAACCCATCCCATCCCACAAATCACCCTTTTTTGTCGTTTCCACCTGGTTTCCAGAGCTGTCACAACTGCAAGGTGAAGATGGAGTCGGGCGCCCCAGGGGTGATGGCGGGGCGGATGCCGGGGGAGTGCTGGCACCCTGGCTGCTTCTCCTGCTGCACGTGCCGCCAGCTGCTGGTGGACAACATCTACTTCTGCAGGGACAGCCGCGTGTTCTGTGGCCGCCACTACGCTGACCAGCTGTACCCGCGCTGCTCCGCCTGTGATGAGGTCAGGGGGGTGAAGACAGAGAGAGAGGGGGGGGGGGGGGAGGGGGGGGGGAGGGGGGAGGGGGGAGAGAGGAGAGGGGGGAGAGGAAGGGGGAGAGAGGGGAAGGAAGGGAGGAGAGGGAGGGAGAGAAGGGGGGAGAGAGGAAGAAGAAGGAGAGAGAAGGGGAAGGAGAGAGAGAAGAGAGAGAGAGAGCGAAGGAGGAGGAGAGAGAGAGGGGGAGGAGGGGAAAGAGAGGAGAGAGAGAGGAGGGGGAAGAAAGAGGAGAGATTGGGTTAAAGTAGAGGTTGGCTAAAGTTAGAGGTTGGTAAAGTTAGAGGTTTGGCTAAAGTAGAGGTTGCTAAAGTTAGGTTGTTAAGTTAAGGTTGGCTAAGTTAGAGGTTGGCTAAAGTTAAGGTTGGCTAAAGTTAGAGGTTGCTGTTAGAAGGGTTAGTAGGTTGGTTAAAGTAGAGGTTGGCTAAAGTTAGAGGTTCATTGGCTAAAGTTAGAGGTTCTTTGGCTAAAGTTAGAGGTTGGCTAAAGTTAGAGGTTGGCTAAAGTTAGAGGTTGGCTAAAGTTAGAGGTTGGCTAAAGTTAGAGGTTGGCTAAAGTTAGAGGTTGGCTAAAGTTAGAGGTTGGTAAAGTTAGAGGTTGGTTAAAGTCTAGAGGTTGGCATAAGTTAGAGGTTTGTAAAGTTAGAGGTTTGGCTAAAGTAGAGTTGGTTAAAGTTAGAGGTTGGCTAAAGTTAGAGGTGGTGCTGAGATTGGTTAAAGTTAGAGAGTTGGCTAAAAGTTTAGAGGTTGGCTCGTTTAGAGGTCTAATGTAGAGGATTGGCTCAAAAATTACAAATACTAACAAAAATGCAAAATAATTCAAATAAAAGACTTGATGCTTGGTTGGACTAAGTTTAATTGATAAACAGGGTTGGTTAAAGTTAGAGTTGGCTAAGTTAGAGTTGGACTTGATACCTTTATGTTTCATGTTCTAAAAGAGTAGGTGTTAAAATGTAATCTGACTCGTCATTAATGCATATTAAGAATCGTCAGTGCTATGCAAAAGTACAAAACAACAACAACAACAAACAAACAACAAAAACAACAACAAAAACAGACTTGCATGCTTGTGTTGTGATCAGTGATTTGAATTGATAACCATTACTGTCTATGTGTTTATGTGTATGTTTGATTGTGTCTTTCCTTATCTGTTCCCATGTCTCCAAACGTCACCTTCTGGTAACTCACCTGACCGCATAAGCGCGGAATATGTTTTGACTGGCTACTTGTTCCTTCAACAATTTGTACCATTCACAAGTTTTTAACAAATGCACATACTACACGTAGGAAGCTCGAAAATCGTGTATTGTATGACTGCTATACTCATGTGCATTTATGCGCTAAACATGGTGGGGACGAGGGTTCGAAATGACACTGTTGGTGCTGAGGGTAGTGGCTTTCTTTTCCACTCATGGAATTCCACTTTACAGATTAGTCTTTAGTCATCGACTAGACTCTCTGACTAGGAGGCTTGACTCGCACAGTCCTTATTTTGTGCTGCAGCCCTGGGGGCTGGTTGGCCTCTTTGGAGAACATCTCCAACGCTGACTGTCCTTAAACCCACTTGGCCGAGAGAGTGGGGATGTACTGTGGGGCGAGGCATCTCCACTATAATCAAATTTCTGCCCAGTTTCCAAAACAGCAGCTGCCTCCTCTGCTGTTTTGGAGGTCATCGTCGGACACGACGGACAAACATACATATGCAAAACTGGAATCATTGGGTTTTTTGGAAGTGAGAGGCTGGCCTGTATCAGCGTGGTGCCGGGCTTTGGGTTGCAGCTGATTTTTGCCCGGGAGTACACGCAGGCGGAGGGGCGGTCCTGGCACGTGCACCACTTCTGCTGCTGGCAATGCGACACGCCTCTGGCCGGCCAGCGCTACATCGCCAAGGACGACAACCCCTACTGCATGTACTGCTTCGAGAAGCTCTTCAGCAAGGTACGGAAAGGATTGCGGAGTTACGGCGTTGTTAGGTGTTGGTTGTTGTTAGTTGTTGTTGGTGGTGGTGGTGTTGGTGGTGGTGGTGGTGGTGGTGGTGGTGGTTATTTTTGGTGGTGGTCGTCGTCTTCTTCAACTTCTGCTCCTCCTCTTCTCTTCTTCCTCCTCCTTCTCTTCCTCCTGCTCCTCCTCCTCCTCCTCCTCCTCCTCCTACTCCTACTACTACTACTACTACTACTACTACTACTACTACTCCTACTCCTACTACTACTACTACTACTACTACTACTACTTCTGCTGCTGCTGCTGCTTTTTCTTCTACTTCATATTCTTCTTATGCTCCTTTTCCCCCTCCTCCTCCTCCTCCCCTTCCTCCTACTACTACTGTTATTGCTGCTGCACACAACTTACAAATACATTTCTGTAATCTGTTACTACCACTACTTTCCCTCTCGATTTGATTGAGGAGGAAAGTTATGTGCAGCGCTTGTTTCAAAATCATCGTCGTCATCATCATCATCAATCATCATCATCATCATCACCATCATCATCATCGTCATCATCATCATCAGTCTTATCAAGGGCACAATCTTGCATTGGCAGCACCATGTACCCCAGTAAATAAAATTACCCAAGCACAAAAGGGTCATCTCTCTCTCTCTCTCTCTCTCTCTCTTCTCGTCTTCTCTCTCTCCTCTCCTCTCTCTCTCTCTCTCTCTCTCTCTCTCTCTCCTTTTCTCTCTCTCTCTCCTCTCTCTCTCTCCTATTTCCACCCCTGTACATCACACTCACAAGCAAAGTTCCCAACACCCACTCCCCCCCCCCCCCACCCCCCCCCCCCCACACTCACCACACCACACAAATCAAACCACCAGGAAAGCCGAAAAAATCAAAAATGCTTCTTATTCTTGCTTTCGTTGACACCCTTCGCTTAATCCCTTTGAAATAAGCTATTCTGTGCACATGTCCAATCTTGACCCCCCTCCCCCCCCCCCCCCCCCCCCTGCC
>CM054146.1:6835734-6858234 GCA_028751875.1 Rapana venosa
CTCTGTCTCTCCCCTCCCTCTCTCTCTCTCTCTCTCTCTCTCTCTCTCTCTCTCTCTCTCTCTCTCTCTGTATGTTTCCTTGGATGGTGTCTGATTAAACAAGAAAAGCGAAAATCAAGCAAAACTGAATTTACTCTGTATTGAAAATTGTATAGTATCTTGAAAACGCATGAATATATATCTTGAATGTTGATTACTGTGTGTTATGTACTGCGTTATATCAGTTATATCGTGATGCCTTCCCTAATCTACTTTGCATTGTATTGTGGCCCAAGGCCGATGTGCAATTAAACTAGTTCAGAGTTCAGTTCAGAGTTCAGAGTTCTCTCTGTATGTTCCCCTCCCCTTGCAGGTGTGCAGCACGTGCCAGCGGCCCATCACGGCGGACGCGCCAGGGATCACGCACAACGCGCTGCACTGGCACGCCTGCCCCCACTGCTTCTCCTGCCACTCCTGCGCCCGCGCGCTGCTGAACCAGGCCTTCATGCTGAGGGACGGGCGCCTGTACTGCTCCAAAGACTGCCACTACCGCCTCCACGGCTGCTCCCTCACCGCCTCCATCGCGCGCCAGTACGCCACGTGACCTGCCCGCCTGGCCTGGCGCAGCTGATTGGTTCTCTTTTTTTGTAATGTGGGGGTTTCCCTGGTGGTTCCCTCTTCTTCCTGCTTTCCGGTGGTGACGTCATTTGCATGGTGCTTTTTTTCTATTGGTCTGTTTTGGGGTTCTTTTTTTTTGGTTTTTAAGATTTTTTCTAATGTTTTTGCATGGTGCTGTATTCTTTTTTTTCTTCTTCTGTTTTTGGTTCCCTTTTGGGGCTCCTTTTTTTTTCCATTGCTGTGGTGCTTGACTTTTTTTTGGTGGTATGTCAGGGGTTTTGTCATGTTTGGAGTTTGGGTTGGTGGTGGGGTTTCTTTTTTCTTTTTTTCCCTCTGGGCAGTCAGAGTGCTTTGAAAGAATGGGTTACTGGTGGTGGTGAGGGTGGTGAGAAATTTGGTTTTTATTCATTTAGAACAACGCAGCACCAACCCACGAAATGAGCACAGGGGGAAGAAGCTTAGAAAAGCAGTCTAGCTAGAATGTTTGAGGCAACACATGGGCTGCAGCTAGCTGATCATCACCACATGGAAGAGATGAAAAATGAAATAATGTCAGATAGGTGTTGAGCTTCTTGTTGTTATCATCATTATCATTATTACCATTGTTTGTCTGTGTGTGTCAGGTAAACATATTGCTACCTTTTTTGTATTTTTTGAAGTGTGTTACAGATCATGTAGACTTTTTAATGAGTGTGTGTGTGTTTGTGTGTGGGCAACTTCTTAGATCTAAGAGAATTTTTTTGCAAAGGGCAGAGCTGATGGAAGAATGTATCATTATTGTCATCATCATCATTATCGTCATCATCATTATCATTATCTTCATCATCGTTATTGTCATAATCATCACTATCATCATCATTATTATCTTCCTCATCCTCATCATTATCTTTATCATCATCACCATTAGATCAAAATGCTTCATCTGACAAATTGAGAGCTGAATGTTTGAACACTAAGCTCTGTTGTTTGTTATTTTAAGTTGAGTTGTTTGGGGTTTTGTTGTTGTTATTATGACATGTCTATTTATGATGGATTGTATATTGTCTGTGTACAGTAGACGAGACTGCTGTTCAGCTTTAATTTAAATGATTAGACAACGTGTGTGTAGTTTTCCTAGACGGATTGGAGTGTGGTGATCATAGTTTCTCCATAAAGGCGTGCTCTTGTTTCTGTATACGTTCGTCTTTCTGGTTTCATTATTTTTTTTTAGTCTTCTTTCTTGAGTGGAACCAACTATACAGGTTCAAGGTTTGCTTCACATATGTTTGTTATGTATGCAAGAGGGTGTGTTTGTTTTGTTTTTTGAAAAAAAAATTAACAACCGACATTGTCTAGAATGCAAGAGGTAACGGGTTTGAATCTCTTTGCTACCGGACTTTTTCCTTAGCCGCTAAACTGTAAGTGGATGGTCTGGGTGCTAGTCTACCGTTTGCTTTGGTTTCTATAACTGTGTGAAAATTTATGCTTGTTTGGGGAGGGGGGGGGGGTTGTTGGATTTTTTGTTCAGGATATGTTTCTTTGCTGGTGTTGGAAATGCTTGAAGGCATTGTTTTTCTGTTTCTGATTTTTTCAAATGTTCTTACCAAATCTCCCTGAAGGTGAAAAGGGAAATGGTCTTTACATTCTTTCGTGAGTGGGGCACAAGGTAGTTGTGTGTGTGTGTGTGTGTGTGTGTGTGTGCGCGCGCGCGCGCGTGTGTGCGTGCGTTCTTGTGTGTGTGTGCGTGCTTGCAGTTCTTGAAGGAGAGAGCAGGGTGGGGTGACAAAGTGTGTGCCTAGTTATAGTCGTCAGAGCTACTAACTTTGCTTGATGTTGACGAGGCTGTATGTCTGCCTTTTCAACATCACCCTCACACCAGGGCAGTGAATCCAAAGAGAAAAAAAACCTTTGCCGTCTTTTTACACAAAGCTGAGTGCCTCATTTATGATAATTGTTATCACCATGATGACGATGACAATCAGGATCATTTAGTCCTGAATCCAAAACCATCTTTGACATCTTTTTATGCAAAGCTGAGTGCCTTATGATAGCTTTTATCACCATGATGATGATGACAATCAGGATCGTCTAATAGAGTGCCTTTTATTTCATCAGCATCATCGTCGTCATCCTTAAAGTTTGTGGTCATCATCGTCGTCATCATGTTTTACCACGTCATCAGGCTACATACAAGTACAACATGCCTTCTGAGAGCACTGCCTTTGGGTGTGGACATTTTTATGCGCTTTATAAATCTTAGATCGTTCATTCACTCTTCAGTTATTGCTGTTAATGCAGACCCCAACAACAACAACAGAAATCAACCAACAGAAAAGCAAAACAAAAAAACCCCAGATACATGAAAAATCTATGACCCAGGCACTCGTTCAAGGTTGTAAGAGAAGAAGGAAATAAGGAGCACAGCTAATAAGTTTCGGGTTGTTTTTCTTTTTTAAGGGGGAAGGGGGGGTGGGGGGTGATGCCATCTTACAAATTAAAAAATAACTTTCTCACAGAGGCCTTGGGGACCTCAATGAAGGCAACTATGACGTCACTGTGACGTCACCTTGTATATCCGGAAACATTGCAGTGGCACACACTCAGCAAACACAACAGTTTAAACACTGGAAATGTTTCAGTCTACCTCTACCTGCCCTAAAGGTCGACTCGAATATGACTGAAATCCGCTTAATGCAGTTGTTGTTTTTGTTTTTTGGTTTGTTTGTTTTTTGTTTTCTTTTGTTAAAGGATCTGGATATAAACATTGGGGGCTGCAGCTACACAGATCACTTCAAACACTGGTTGTTTGTGTATTGTTGTTTTCATATTTACTACAACATGTTTTATTATGCTCACTCATTCATTATTATCAAATCAGCTCATCCCTAGCTAATGCCCCGTTATTCCTTTCTCTCTAAACCCCCCTCCCCCAACCCATTCTTTCCCATTAAACAATCAACAATTGATCAATTAAACACAAAGACCAACACAAACAAACACACGAACAAAAAAACCCACAAACACACACACACGCGCGCGCGGCGCGGACACACACACACACACACACACCACGCACCACCACACACACACCACACGCACACCACACGCACACACACTACCCCCTCACACACACACACACACGCACTCCTCTCTCTCACACACACACACAACTCTCTCTCAACACACTACGCACGCACACCACCACACACATAAACCATCTCACACACAACACCCCGAGGCACGTGTTTCTGTCACACAGCAAAAACAAAGGATCCTTCCTCACAACATCCTCTTCACCCAAACGCCCACACATTTACCGACTACACCTAACCCTCCCAACTAGCGTACCCAGCCAACAACGGATCCCTAGCAAGCACTATGCCTTCCTCATGAGCTCCCTCACCCTCCTAAGCCACCCAGCCTACCCTACCCAGCCTAGCCTACCCTAGCCCTGCCCTACCCTAGCCTAGCCCTACCCTACCCTAGCCCTACCCTAGCCTAGCCTAGCCCTAGCCTAGCCTAGCCTAACCCTACCCTAGCCTAGCCCTAGCCTAGCCCTACCCTAGCCTAGCCTAGCCTACCCTAGCCTAGCCTAGCCCTACCCTAGCCTAGCCCTACCCTAGCCTGGCCCTACCCTAGCCTAGCCTAGCCCTACCCTACCCTAGCCTAGCCCTACCCTAGCCTAGCCCTACCCTAGCCTAGCCCTACCCTAGCCTAGCCCTTCCCTTCCCTTCCCTTCCCTAGCCTAGCCTAGCTCTACTTTACCCTAGCCTAGCCCTACCCTAGCCTAGCCCTACCCTACCCTAGCCTAGCCCTACCCTAGCCTAGCCTAACCCTACCCTAGCTCTACCCTACCCTACCCTAGTCTAGCTCTAGCCTAGCCCTAGCTCTACCCTACCCTACCCTAGCCCTACCCTAGCTCTACCCTACCCTAGCCTAGCCCTACCCTAGCCTAGCCCTACCCTACCCTAGCCTAGCCCTACCCTAGCTCTACCCTACCCTAGCCTAGCCCTACCCTAGCCTAGCCCTTCCCTACCCTAGCCTAGCCCTACTCTAGCCCAGCCTAGCCCTACCCTACCCTAGCCCTACCCTAGCCTAGCCCTACCCTACCCTAGCCCTACCCTACCCTAGCCCTACCCTACCCTAGCCTCATCATTTTCTGGAGATCCTCACAGAGGTCTGCAAGCCGTGGTCACTGCCCCCCCCCCCCCCACCCCCCCCCTTCCCTTTCCTGCTGTGCTAACTCACAGGGCCAGACCTGCACCCCTGTCCTGTAGTAACCTCTGACCCTTTGGCAGAAGCTCTGGTGAAGATGGCGCCATCCTCTGGTGCTGCCCTGTCTTGGGCAAGAAAGCTGGAGAACAGACTTTCTCCAGAACAGAAACCCCCCACCCCCTTTCTTCCTGACATCGCCCCCCCCTCCCCCCCCCCCCCCCCCCCCCCCCCCCCCCCCCCCCCCCCCCCGTCCCTGTTCAATCCACTTTTTTTAACCCTCGTTATCACTCATTCACGTACCTAAGGTGTCTTTACAAGGCGCTAACTCTTACATACATTCACAAACACCGTATTTGACACAGTCTTACAATAGAAAAAGAACTTCTACATTAAAAGCCCCACATATGAAGCACGAACCCTCAACCTAGCAAACGTGGTCATTAAAAAATTCATTTAAGCAATGCTAGCCGTGTGTCTAGAACATTGTACAGTTTCCGCCCATACCCTCCAGGGACTAATGAAACCACGCACAAGTACACCTCAGCTCATTCCACGACTCCTCAACACAAAGCACGGCCAGTATAGGGAGTAATGTAGTATGAAGGGAGAAGCTCTGAAGTACGTCAAGTCTTGTGCCGCCAGACAAACTGAAGGCATGCATGTAGAAATGTACACAGTACAGAATCTCAATGCGCTGGGCCTGACTTGTCAGGCGCTTAACGGCAATGCGACTCATTTTTGCTCATATAACAGACAATGATAGTTGCTGTCTGAGCGTTTGACGACGACGATGAAGAAGAAGAAGAATCTACTCAAGCAAAAAGTGTTGATTCCAGTCCGCAGACACATCTGTAAAGCAGGATCTTCCTTCTGTTTTATGGCAGGTGATGTCAGTAAGGTGTGCACAACACGCGTCATGTGACATCATGAGGTTCACAGAAAATCACCTTTGTCCAGGTCAGCCGTGTCGTACACCCCAGTAAGCGTTAGTATTAACCTTTACTCTCTGAGTCACAGTACATCCTGGACGACCTCCACACCTTCGTTAAGGCAGATTGGTTCCTGTACGATCATGGCTGGGTGAGTCACACCTCCAAACAGGACTGTCTATAACAGATCATTGTTTGATGACGTCATGGAGGGTCACCACCCCTCCCAAAAGCTGTCTATAACAGATCTGGTTTATGACGTATGGCAGGGTCACTACGTCGCCACAGCTGTCTATACAGATCTGGTTTCCTGAGTCATTGAGGGTCACGCCTCCCCACAGCTGGTTATAAGATCTGTTTCCTGACTCATGGAGGTCACACCTCCCCACACCCTTGTCTATAGCAGATCTGGTTTCCTGACGTCATGGAGGGTCACACCTCCCCACAGCTGTCTATAACAGATCTGGTTTCCTGACGTCATGGAGGGTCACACCTCCCCACAGCTGTCTATAACAGATCTGGTTTAATGACGTCATGGAGGGTCACACCTCCCCACAGCTGTCTATAACAGATCTGGTTTCCTGACGTCATGGAGGGTCACACCTCCCCACAGCTGTCTATAACAGATCTGGTTTCCTGACGTCATGGAGGGTCACACCTCCCCACAGCTGTCTATAACAGATCTGGTTTCATGACGTCATGGAGGGTCACACCTCCCCACAGCTGTCTATAACAGATCTAGTTTCCTGACGTCATGGAGGGTCACACCTCCCCACAGCTGTCTATAGATCTGGTTTCCTGACGTCATGGAGGGTCACACCTCCCCACAGCTGTCTATAACAGATCTGGTTTAATGACGTCATGGAGGGTCACACCTCCCCACAGCTGTCTATAACAGATCTGGTTTATGACGTCATGGAGGGTCACACCTCCCCACAGCTGTCTATAACAGATCTGGTTTCATGACGTCATGGAGGGTCACACCTCCCCACAGCTGTCTATAACAGATCTGGTTTCATGACGTCATGGAGGGTCGGTCAAACTGTAATGGGGAACCAGACGACACAGAAAGGGATGACGTGACTGGCGTGGTGTGGCCTAGAGCTTGATACAGAAGGGGGAAGAAGCCAAGTCGCTCCATCACACCATCGTTTTGCTTGTCCTCTCTAGAGGTGACTTTGACTCACTTCTCCCAGAACTCCTTGAGGAGTCGTTGGGGCATTCCACTGCATGCACTGAAGGTTTCAGGCCGCAGTGTGTCGTGGGCAAGTGGACCTGCCCCTCTACCATGTAACGGGTGTATGCCGGCTGGGGCTGTTTTGTTTTGTTGTTGTTGTTTTTTTTCCTTCCTCGGCTTGAGCTCCGAGGTTCTCCAATGGTGAGATATTTCCGTATGCGACCGTTTTGCCTACCATGCAGGTAGCCGCATTTCAACGTCGGGGATGTATGCTGTGTATGTGCGTGTTTTCCGTAACCCACCGAACGCTGATATGAATAAGTGGATCTTTAACCGTGCATATTTAATCTTCGGCATGTGTATACACACGAATGGATTTAGGCACTGGCGGGTTTGCACTTGGAGTTTACCTCGGAGATCGTCAAAATCCCCACCCTTTTTCACTAAACGCAGACGCCGAGGTTCGAGTCACGGCTTCATGGACCCATGGGATTGAAGTCTAACGATCTTAGCCACTGGGCTATAGTGTCTCTTTGCGTGTCCGTACTACAGCTGTACCAAGCCTACTCTTGTATATCTAAACATGAACGGGGTTTTAACGTTGTGTGCAAGAAGTTCTGTATGCTCTCGGCGTATGGGAACTCGGTTTATATCTCCTCTGAAGAACTTTAAGAAGGGTGGAGTCAGTTCCTATGCTTACTCCAGGAAGAGAAGGGGGTGGGGGTGGGGTAACCCCCTCAAGCAGACAACTGCGTGGAGACTCGAACCCGTTGCTGTCAGATCATGACGACTACGGTGATCTAACCACTACGCCACCGGCCCCTCCTCATTCAAACCCCGTCCGCCTTTCGCACAAGAGTAGGCGCCAGCTATGGCCGGTGGTATGGATGGATGACACCAACATACCCAGCATGCAGCTCCGCTACCTGGAGAAGGGTGGGCTCCGTCAGGTTCAAACTGTCCACACACACACACACACACACACACACACACACACACACACACACACACACACACACACACAGCCTGAAAACTTCAGTGCAGTATCACGATGACTCCATATGGGGTTAATTAAGGGAGATGTGATAACAGCCGTTGATAAATTGTTGCTGGTTTTTGTTTTAAAGTGGTTTTTGACCAGCCGTCCACTACTGATGGTCAGAGGTGTGGCAACCGCACCGGTACATTGTATACCTGGCTTACATCGACATTATTTATTTATTCATCTTTCCACCACTTTAAGCTTAATTTTGAAAAACAAATATTTCGAATTATTGTCGTGCAAGTGTCTTTGTAATGAATACCAAGCAAAAAACAAGAAAAATCTGTGCCTCTGTCTGTCTGTGTGTCTGTTTGTCTGACTCTCTCTCTCTTTCTCTGTCTCTCTTTCTGTATGACTGTCTTTCTCTCTCTGTCTCTCTGTGATTCTCTCTCTCTCTCACTCACTCACTCTCTCTCTCTCTCTCTCTCTCTCTCTCTCTCTCTCTCTCTCTCTCTCTCTCTCTCTCTCTCTCTCTCTCTCTCTCTCTCTCTCTCTCTCTGGTTCTGGGTGTGTAGCCCCTATAGGGAAAAAATGCATTGTGTCGCCTGTCTACAACCTACGAAAATGAAGATTTTTGTTTGAAAAGAATTTGATTTGAATAATTTTGTGTGATTACTTGAAGTCATAAAGTGTGTTTGCATAAACTCTGTGGTTTCTTTTATGACAGTCTTCAACAACGATGTTATTTGACTTGCGAGGATTCTTGTTTTTCGTGTTAGTCATATCGACATAGAACAGTGTGGTCTGTTGGCTTTTTTTGTCTGAAAGATTTGTACTGTGCATACACACACACATGCACACACCACACACACGTACACGCACACACGCACGCATACATGCACACGCACGGACACACACGCATACACACACACGCGCGCACAATTATACATCCCCCCACCTCTCCCACACACACACACGTACGTGTACACACACATATACACAAACACACACACATGTACACACACACTCTCCTCCCCCCCCCCCACCCACACGCACACATCCTCCCATAAAAAACGCAGTATCGTTCAAAGACATTGACATAATATACTATTGCGTGTGTGTGTGTTCTTTGGTTGTTTTTCAACCTTGAGAGGGAAAGGCTCCTTCAGGCCACACACTCACTGCCTGAAGAAACAACCCGACTTCATTGCAGTGTCCCTGTGACTGACTGACTGACTGACTGACTGACTGACTTACTGACTGATGACTGACTGACTGACTGACTGACTCCTCAAGGAGTTAGGGGAGAAGTCAAGTGACTGTGTTGATTGTCTTTGCCTTGTAGAAAGACGCCATAACTATTAAATTATGCCATGTGTACAGGAACATTCAGTTGGGCTGACTTCTGCTTCATTCTTTTTTTTTTTTTTTTTTTTAGTAATAAACTGTGATAGAAACCAACCTGCCCTTCCTTCATTTGTTTTGAGTGTGTGTGTGTGTGTGGGGGGGGGATATGTGTGTGGGGGGGAGATGTATGTGTGTGTGGAGGGACGTGTGTGTGTGTGTGGGGGGGGGGGTATGTGTAAGTCTGTGTGTGTGTGTGTGTTTGTTGTTGTTTTGTTTTGTGTAGGTTTTAATTGGCAATGATGTTTATTGAGTCTCATGTGAGTCTTGGTGTTTATTGAGTTTTTTTTTTCTTCTCTGTGTCTGTCTCTCAATTTCTTTCCCTTTGTCCTCTGTCTGTGTGTGTGTGTGTGTGTCTGTCTGTCTGTCTGTCGTCTGTCTGTCTCTCTCTCTCTCTCTCTCTCTCTCTCTCTCTCTCTCTCTCCTCTCTGAGTAGAAAGCGGATAAGTGTGTGTTTGTGTGTGTTTGTGTGTGTGTGTTGTGTGTGTGTGTTTGTGTGTGTGTTTGTGTGTTATGTATGTGTGTATGTATGTGTGGTGTTATGTATGTGTGTATGTATTTTGTGTGTGTATGTGTGTGTGTATGTGTGTGTGTATGTATGTGTGTGTAGTTGTGTGTGTATGTATGTATGTGTGTATATAGTGTGTGTATGTATGATTGGGGTGTATGTGTGTGTATGCATGTGTGTGTATGTTGTGTATGTATGTGTGTGTATGTATTGTGTGTTGTATGTATGTGTGTATGTATGTGTGTATGTTTTGGGGTGTATGTATGTGTGTGTGTATTTTATGTTTTGTATGTGTGTATGTTATGATGTGTGTATGTATGGTGTGGTATGTATGTGTGTGTGTATGTGTGTGTATGTATGTATGTGTGTTTGTAGTGTGTGTATGTATGTGTGTAGTGTGTGTATGTATTGGGGTGTGTAAAGTGTGTGTATGTTGTTGTGTTGTAATTTTTATGTGTGTTATGTATGTGTGGGATGGATGTGTGTGTGTGTATGTGGGGTGGTGTAGTATGTGGTATGTATTGTGTTGTATGTATGTGTTTGTATGTGTGTGTGTGTGTATGTAGGTGTATGTGTGTGTGTATGTATGTGTGTGTGTTAAAATTTTGGGGTGGTTTAGGTTTATGTTGTTTGGGGGTTTGGGGTGGTTGGGGGATTTATGGGGTTTGGGGGGGGGGGGTTTTTTAGGGTTTATTGTTTGTTGTTGGGGTTTGGGGTTGGGGGGGGGGGTTTTTTTTTGGGGGAAAAAAAAAGGGGGGGGGGAAAAAAATTTTTTTTTGGGGGTTTTTTTTGGGGGGGAAAAAAAAAATTTTTAATTTTTTTTAAAATTTTTTTTTTTAAAAAAAAGGGTTTTTTTGGGGGGGAAAAAAAAAATTTAAAAAAAAATTTTTGGGGTTTTTTTTGGGAAAATTTTAAATTTTAAGGAAAAATTTTTTTAAAAAAGGGGGGGAAAAAATTAAAAAAAAAAAAAAAAAAAAAAAAAAAAAAATTTTTTGGGGGTTTTTTTGGTTTTAAAATTTTTAAAAATTTTTGGTAAAAAAAATTTTTTAAAAAATTTGGGGGGGGGGGGTTTTTGGGGGGTTTTTTTTTTTTAAAAAAAAAAAAAAAAAGGGGGGGAAAAAAAAAATTTTTGGGGGGGGGGGGGGGGAAAAAAAAATTTTTTTTTTAAAAAAAAATTTTTTTGGGTTTTTTGGGGGGAAAAAAATTTTTTTTTTTAAAAATTTTTAAGGGGGAAAATTTTTTGGGGGGGGAAAAAGGGGGGGGAAAGGGGGGAAAAAAAAAAAAATTTTTGGGGGGGGGGGGGGGTTTTTTTAAAAATTTTGGGGGGGGGGAAAAATTTTAAAAAAATTTTATTTTTTTAAAGGGAAATTAAAAAATTTTGGTTGGGGGGGGAAAAAAAAGGGGGGGGGGTTTGGGGGGTTTTAAAAAAAATTTAAAAAAAAAAAGGGGGAAAAAAAAGGGGTTTTTTTTTAAAAAAAAATTTTTTTTTTTTTTAAAAAAATTTTTTTTTTTAAATTTTTTTTTTTGGGGGGTTTTTTGGGGGGTTTATTTTTTTTTGGGTTTTTTTTTTAAAAATTTTTTTAAAAAAATTTAAAAAAATTTTTTTTTTTTTTGGGAAAAAGGGGGGGTTTTTAAAAAAATTTTTTTAAATTTTAAAAATTTTTTTTTTTAAGGGGGTTTTGTTTTTTTGGGAAAAAAAGGGGGGGTTTTTTTTTTTTTTTGGGGAAAAAATTTTTTTTTTTGGGGGGTTTTTTTTTTTTTTAAATTTTTTAAAAAAAATTTTTTAAAAAAAATTTTTTGGGGGTTTTTTTTTTTTAAAAAAATTTTTTTAAAAATGGTTTTTGATTTTTATGGGGGGGTTTTTTTTTAAAAAAAAAAAAATTTTTTTTGGGGGGGGGAAATTTTTAAAAAAAAAAAAGGGGGAAAAAAATTTTAAATTTTTTTTAAAAAGGGGGGGAAAAATTTTTGGGGGGTTTTTTTTTTTTAATTTGGGGGGGTTTTTTTTTTAAAAAAAGGGGGGAAAAAGGGTTTTGGGTTTAAATTGTTTTTAAAAAGGGGGGGTTTTAAAAGGGAAAAAAATTTTCCCCTTTTTTAAAATTAAAAAAAAGGGGGTTTTTTTTTGGGGTTTTTTTTAAGAAAAAAAGGGAATTTTTTGGGGAAAAAAAAAAAGGGGAAAAAAAATTTTTTTGGTTTTTTTGGGGGAAAAATTTTTTGGGGGGGGGTAAAAAGGGGAAAAAGGAAAAAGGGGAAAAAAATTTTTTTTAAAAAATTTTGGGGGGAAAAAATTTTTTGGGGGGGGGTTTTTTTTTTTTGGGGGGGTTTTTTTTTTTAAAAAAAGGGGGAAATTTTGGAAAAAAAAATTTTTTAAAAAATTTTTTGGGAAAATTTTTTTTTTTTTAAAAAATTTTTAAAAAAGGGTTTTTTAAAAAAGGGTTTAAAAAAAAAAAAAAGGGGGGTTTTTTTTTGGGGGGGGGGAAAAAAAAAAAATTTTTTTTTTAAAAAAAATTAAAAAAAAAATTTTTTTTTAAAATTTTTGGGGGGGGTTTTTAATTTTTTTTTAAATTTTTTTTAAAAAAAAAATTTTTTTTTTTTTTTGGGGGGGTTTAAAAAAATTTTTTGGGGGGGTTTTTTTAAATTTTTTTGGGAAGGGGTTTTTTGGGGGGTTTTGGGGGGGGGGGGGGGTTTTTTTTTTGGTTTTTTTGGGGGGGGTTTTTTTTGGGGGGGTTTTTTGAAAATTTGTTTTTTTTTTTTTTTGGGGTTTTTTTTTTTTTTTTTGGGGGGGGGGTTTTTTAAAAAAGGGGGGGAAAATTTTTTTTTTTTTTGGGGGAAAAAAATTTTTTTTTTTTTTTTTAAAAATTTTTGGGGGGTTGGGGTTTTTTTTTTTATTTTTTTGGGGTTTTGGTTTGGGGTTTTTTTGGATGGGGGGAAATTTAATTTTTTTAAAAAAATTTTTTTTGGGGGGTTTTTTTTAAAAGGGGGGGGAAAAGGGGGGGGGGGGGGTTTTTTTTTTTTTTTTTTTTGGTTTTTTTTTTAAGGGGTTTTTTTTTTAATTTTTTGGGGGGTTTTTGTTTTTTTTTTAAGTGGTTTTTTTTAAAAATTTTTTTTTGGGTTTTTTGGGGGGAAATTTTTTTGGGGGGGGGGTTTTTTTTTGGGGTTTGGGGGGGTTTTTTTTTTTTTTTTTTTTGGGGGGGGGTTTTTTTTTTTTGGGGGGGGAAAAAAAAAAAAAAAAAAAAAATTTTTTTTTTTAAAAAAAATTTTTTTTTTAAAATTTTAAATTTTTTTTGGGGGTTTATTTTTTTTAAAAGGGTTTTTTTTTCCCAAAAAAAAAATTTTTTTTTGGTTTTTTATTTTTTTTTTTTAAGTTTTTTGGGGGGGGGGGGTTTTTTTTTTTTTTTTTTTTTTTTTTTTGGGTTTTTTTTTGGGGAAAATTTTATTTTTTTTTTTGGGGTTTTAAATTATTTGTGAAATGTTTTGTGTGTGTAGGTATGGGTGTGTATGTATTTGGGGTTTTATGTGTTTTGGGGATGTTTATTATTTTGTGGGGTATGTAGTGTGTTTATTTTGGTGAAAATGTTGGTTTAATGTTGTTTTTGCATGTGTGTGATATGTTTGGTGTTTTAATTTAGGGTTGAAATGGGGTTGTATGTATGTATGTGTTTTTAAATGTGGTGCGTATTGTTTTGTTTTAATGAATGTTTATTATTGTGTGTTATGTATGTTTTTGATGTGTGTATTTTATTTGGGGTAGGTGTGTATATGTATGTGTGGAAAGGTGTGTGTCTGGTTTTGGTTATGTATGTAGGGATGTATGAATGTATGTATGTTGTTATGTTTTTGTGTTTTGGGTTATTTTTGGTTTTGTATGTTTTTTATTTTGTTTTTATGTGTGTGTATGTATGTTTGTGTATGTATTTTGAAATTTTAAAATTGTGTGTATGTATTTGTGTGTATGTTTTGTGTGGGGTTTTTTGTTAGGGTTGTGTGTATGTATGGGTTGATGTTTATGTTTTGTTTTGTAGGGGGTGAAATTATGTTTTGTGTAGAAGGGTTGTGGTATGTATTTTTTTTTGAAATTTTTGTATGTATTTGTGTGGGGTATTTGTGTATTATGGGGTGTGAAATTTTTAATTGTGTTGTATGTTGTTGTGTAAAAAATTTTAGAAAGGTTTTTGGGATGTAGTGTTTGATAAGGTTGTGTGATTATGTTTGGTTTTTTGGGGGGGGTATGAGGGTGGTGTGTTATGATTTGTATGTTTGTGATGTATGTGTGGGGTGTTAATGTGTGGGGGTTTATGTGGGTTAGGAGTGGGTAATTTTTTTTGTATTATTGTGGTAGGTTTTAAAGGTTGTGTGTTTTTGGTAAAAATTGTATTTGTGTGTGTGTGTTTATGTATGTGTTTTATTAGGTTTTTTGAAATTGGGTGTTATTTTGGTGGGGTTTTGTATGTTGTGTATGTATTTTATTTTTGTGGTTGTTGGTGTGGTATGTGTGTGTTTTTGTGTTGTTTAGGTGTTTTGGTATGTAGGGGGTTTGTATGTTGTTGTATTATGTGTTTATGTTGTGTTTGTAGGGTGTTTTAATGTATGTTTTTGAAAGTGGTGTGTATTTTGGGGTATGTATTGTGTTTATGTGTGTGTATGTTTTGTGTTGAATGTTTTGGTGGTTTTGGGTGGGGTTTTTTGTGAAATTTGGGGGTGTTTTGGGTTGTGTAATGTTTTATGGTTTTTTATGTTTTGGTAGTTTTGTGTGGTATGTATGTGTGTTTTGTGTTGTTTTTATTATGTGTTGTATTTTTTGTTGTGTGGGGATATTTGAGTTTTAATGTATGTTGTTTTTATTTTGGGTGTTTTATGTTTTGGGGTTGTATGGTGTGTGGGGTATTATGGTGTTTGTATGTGGGGTTTTTGTTTTTGATTTTTTTGTGAAAAGAAAGGTTTAAATGTATGTGTTGTGTGAAATGATGAGTGTGTATGTATGTGTGGGGTATGTTGGTTGTTTTGTTTTGTTATAATTGTGTTTTGATGTGTGTGGTCTGTCGAAAAAGGGGTGAAAGAAATGTGGGGAAATTTTATGTGTGTCTGTGTTGTGTATTTTTAATGTGTTTTGAAGTTTTTTATTGTGTGTATTTATTGTGTGAATTATTGGGGTTGTGAAAAAACTGGTGTGGTGCCCAAAAGGGATCAAAATTTTTCTGTAGGGAGTATTTTGGTGTATGGGTTTTTTGAAAGGGTTTGGGGTTAAGACGTTTTACGAGGTTTTTAAGATGCCGGGAAGAGAAAAGATTGTCAGAATCGCCCGGGACGCTTTAGAGAAGACTTTTAATTTGGAATAACCAAGGGACCCAAATTAGATTTAAAAAATTCAATGTGTGGTCAACAAGAATAAAAGCCCTTAAACAACTAGGGATACTGATGGGACAGAAAAGGACCTGGAAAAAGCGACTGTTATTCGGGAAATTAGAGAAACACAAATATCATAAAAGACTTATATAATAAATTATTTTTAAAAGTAAGAAAATAAAAACCCAAGACAATGACATACTAAGATCTTACTTTAGTATTAGACAAAATAAAAGTACAGTTTTGTGAAAAAAAAATGACAAAGGAGGGTGACAGAGTATTTACTTACAGTATAATACAGAGGAGCGGAACCAAGGCCAGAATTACTTATAGGGGGTTTTTCATTCTTATTCTTTTGCCCATTCAAAATGGGGAATTGATACGACATTTATATTCATTAATTCATAATTAATAATTTAAAAAAACCGAATTAACTCAGACGGGAGAAACAAAAAGCATTTGGAAAATTTACATTCCCCTTGAGACTTCTAATATTTACAAGAATGAAAACCCCAAAATTTAAAAATTTGAAGAGACTTAAATTTTGGAAGGCGACTGGGGTTGCAGTAGAGGGAAATACAAGAGTCGAGTTAGAAGAGTGATATAGGACAAAAATTTTTTTAATATATGTTGTGTGGGTTGGTACCCTGTTTGACGTCAGTTCAGTATTAGAATAATTTGATGCCCCCCCTTTTGGGCATTTAAATTACTGAGTTGAGCATGACTTTGTGAAGAAAGGGTGCCTGCCCGGGGAAGATGACATATTTTTAAAAGGAGAATAAGATTGACAAAATCCCCTCAAAAGAAACCCCCAAATTTTACCAAAATAGACCATTATAAAAAACCCCTGGGGTTTTTCCATTATGATGGAGTCTTTCAAAATTCCCAAAGATATTTTCAGCAAAAGAGGCCATACAGGATTTGGACTGTCCAAAGAGAAGCCCATAAAAAAGGAGAAAGAGTTTGCAACAGGAATTAAAAGACATCTTTATAAATAAAGATATACCGCATTAAACAGAAAATTATTAAAGCCCTATATTGAATGAAAATATGGGAATTTTATTTAAGAAAAATTCAGGGGGAAAAACCCAGGATAACTTTCAGGGGATTCGGGAAGAGTTAAGGACATAAAAGAAACTAAACCATAGTAACGGGAAGATACAGACATATTGATAGTGTAACAGAAAATAAAACATTTACCACAGGAGATTAAAAGATTTTTAATACAAACTTTAAATAGAAAAGACAATGGACAGACGGAAAAAAGGGGACATGATAAAACCATCCCTTAGGATTTAAGAGAAAAAAAGGGGTAAGACGTCGCATTTGAGAACCTAAGAGAGCCCAACAAAAGTCCATAAAAAACAAGAGAGACGAAATTTAAACCCGACAGAACAAAAAATATAACATAATATATCCCAACTTAAATACAAAAAACCAAAATTACAGAAAGAAGGGAAAACAACATAGAGCCCAGACCTAACAAATAAACATAATTATAAAAGACAGAAACAACAGAATACAACCCCCAAAAACAAAAAAAATACACAGAATAAAATAGAAAAATTTTATTAAGTTAGAATACCCAAAAAACATGAAAATTTACATACAAAAATAATTATACATCCCCATTTTTATAGCCCATCCCTAAAATGACTTAATAAAAATAAAAAAACCCACCATTTTAAATACATAAAATATACATCAGTAGAACAAAAACTTTAAAACATACAAATAAAACAAAACCATATAAAACCTTTAAGAAAATAAAGGGATACATTTTATAAAAAAAAAGAAACCAACATAAAAACCAGCCCATCGATATACATGGGGAAAAAAAAATAGTTAAAACATACAGGTTAAGAAAACTTTATAGTTTAAACTATATAGAGAAGAAGAAAACAACATATATATCCAAAATATATTAATACAAATAATAACTTTAAGATGAAAACAGACATAAATACAATACATATTTTAATAAACTTTATATAAATACATTAATAAAACATACAAAATTTTAATTTCCCCCTATTTTTAGTATTTTTTAAAAACCCAGAAAAAATACAAGACAATTTATACAAATTTTAAAGTAAAATAATAATCCCAAGACATATATAACAAAATATACTAATAAATACACCCAGATTTATGCCAGCCCAATAGAAAAAAGACTTAAATAAAATTATAAAAATATTTATTAAAACGACATATAAAAACCCATATAATACAAAGATACAGTTAAATAAAAATAACCCCAAAAACAATATAATAAATATATAAGACAGAATAAATTCATATATATACATAAAAGATAACAACATAAATATACATCCCATATTAACAAAAAAACAGTTAATAATAAACAAAAATTTAAAAAACCATACATAATCCCTTTAAAAATTTAAAAATACAAAAAATCAATTTTAGACCATAAATAAACATTAACCCATAAAAAAATTTTTAACAACAAAAATATAATACAATATGGGAACCCAACAATTAACATCTTTTATAAAAATAAAAATTAACAGACATAGTAGACATACTATATAACAAAAATTTAAATTACAAAATTTTACATACATTAAAAAACCCCAAAAATGAAACATTAAAAGACATAATAATACAAAATTTTAAAATACAACAAAAAAACTTTACTAAAACAAAAATATACAATAATCCCAAAAATTACTGAAAATAAAACCCATTAGACACAGAATAGATAATAAAAGACATATAAACATAATATGGGTCTCCCAGAGAAGACATATATATAAGACATTCAAAAAAAGGGACATCCCAAGAGACATACAAAAAAATTTTTTTAATACTTTATACATACAGAAAAACATAAATCCCAACATCCCGCATTAAATAAAACCCATAAAATTAAACAGAAAAAAAATAAAATTTTACATAATAATACAATAAACAAAAAAATTTTCCAATAAATATTTAAAACAAATTAATCCCAAGACTTCCCGACTAGAAATATTTTGTTTTACCAGAAATTATAAAAATATATTATAAATAGCCCAACCCTTTTAAAAAAAATAACACAAAAAACCAAAAAACAAAAATTTTTAAAACCATAGAAATTTAATATAAAAAAAAATAAAATACAAAACAGGGGAAATTACTGACTTTTTATATCCCAACAGAAAAAAACCCATTAATAAACTAAATAGATAAAAAGACATATAACATACTTAAAATTACCATAATAATAACTTAACAAAAAAAAACAAAAAATAAAAGCCTTTAAAAAAATAAAAAATACATACCAATATTAAAAAAAAATTTTAAAATTAAAATTTTACAAAATTAGAAGAAAATAAAAGGTCAAATTATCCCAAAGATCCCAACATAGAAGACGCCCATTTAGTAAATTACAAATTATAAACATCAGACATATTTTAAGACATAAATGGGGAATAAAATAAATAGATACAGATAGAATAACTTACAACATATAAACATACTTATAACATAAAAAAGACAAAATTTGAGAACATACAATTACACCCTTAAAATTTTACACATTTTTTACATCCCAAAAATATAAAAAATAACTTTTAATAGATGGATAATGAACGGGAGACCTGAATAAAAATTAGATAAAAATTTTTTTAAACAACATAAAATACATACGAAAAATATTGAAAAGAAACAGTAAGAATACAAAATATAAGGACATAATAGAACATTACAAAGAAAAACGTAATAAGTTAACAGACATAGGAAAAAAAAACAAAACGGGCCCCTTGAACCTAGGTGGTTTTACCGGGAACCCCCCCTTTGGTTCAACTTTAAGGTTTTTAGCCCCAAGGACAAAATTAGTTTATAGCAAGCCCCAATTTGGCAGCCGAATTTTTTAATTGGGGGATGGGCCCCTTAAAAAAGAAGGGGGATTTTGAAAGGGGCCTTTTTTGCCTTTTTCTTGGTTGGTTTGTGGGTTTGGTTTGGGTTTTTTCCCTTGTTGCACCCGTTTTTTGGAAAGGAAAGGCCTTACCCCCTTGGAAAAGGCCGGAAAATTTTAAATTTTTTACGGGGAAAAAAGAAAGGTGGGAAACTGTTTCGGAACTTTCCAAATTTTGGGAATTGGTTTATGGGGTGGTCTTTAAAAAAACCATTGGTTCCTTCTTTGTTTTTAAAAGGGTTAAACCAAAAGGTCTTGAAAAAAAAATGGGGGCAGGGGAAGGGGGGTTTTTGAGTTTGTTTTTAAACAAATTTTTCTGGGGTGAAAAACTGGGGTGGAATTTCAGGGTTTTAATTAAGGGAATTTCCAAAAGGTTTTAATTGGCCCCCTGAATTTTTTTGGGTTTCCTTCGGGGATGGAACCTGCTTTTCCAATTTGATTTTTTTTAAAAATTTTAAAAATTTATACCACTTTTAATTTAAGGCAGATTTCTTTGCGTAAATTTGGGGCTGCTTCCCCGGGGGAAAAGACGTCGAAAAGAGACCCTTTTTTTTTTTCTTTTTTTTGTTGCCAAAGTTTTGTTTTCCCTTCAGGTGGCTTTTTTTTTAAAATTTTTGCCAGGGAAATTTCTTTTTGGGTTGGGGGGCCGGGGTTTGGGATTTTAAAAAGTGGGCTTTTTAATTTTTTGGTAAAAGGGCCCCCTCGGTTTATTTTATAAAGATAAAGGGGGAAAAACTTTTTAATGGGTTTGGGGAAAAAGTTTGTGATTTTAAAAGGGATACTTTTAAGAATTGAGGACTTTTTGGTTTTGAAGGGGCGTTAATTTTAGCCCCCGTTTCTTCTTTAAACATGATTGCTTTGTTTTATTTTTAAAAAAAAAAATTTGGGGAAACAAGAAAAAAAACTGAAAAGGAAAATTCTTTTTAAGGGGAAATTAAAAGGGAGTTTAATTAGATCGGTTAAAAACTGTGCCTTGTAAAAAGGAGTTTCAAAATTTGAATAAACGCTAAATACACAAGAAACAATGCTGTTTTAACGTATTGTAGATTATTTTTATTTCAAAGTACGGTATTTTGTGATATGACTGAGGAATAACAAAAGATGACACAACCAAATAAAATCATCATTGTTGTTATCTTCATTATCCTCGTTGTCCTCATCGTCGTCGTCATTACCATTATCAAAAGGCGCTACACACGTTGATACAATATCTCTTCTTCCTCGAACTAAGTTACGTTCAGACAACAACTAATGTTGTCTGTCATATGATCGACAATGCGTCGCTCTGCCGTTAAGCGCCTGACCAGTCAGGCCCAGCACATCCGACTTCGGAGTGGGAGAGCATTGTTACCTTTAAGTCTTTCTGGAATTTTTGGGGTATTTATTCTGGTTTTTTGTGTGTAGTTTTTTCGTTCTTGTTTTGTCCATACTTATATTTATAATAACATTACGTGATAAAAGAAGTATGTGTTTAAGAAGCCTTTTGTATGAAATTTTTTTTTTAAAAAGAAAGGCGACGGCAGAAAATAGATAAGAAGGAGGCGACAGAAACAAAGAGAGGGATAGAAAAGAGGGAATTCCTAGGACAGAATTTCCAGAAGGTGGGGATGCCATTCCCACGGGGGATGATAACACAAAAACATCATCATCATCACCATCGTCGCCACAAGAGCAGCGCCGCCCACTATTTTTTTGTTCTTTTCCTGTCTGCAACTGTATTTGTTTCCCTATCAGAATGGCTTTTTTCTACAGAATTTTGCTAGGGACAACTCTCTTGTTTGCCGTAGGGTCTTCTACGTACGCTAAATAATTTTGTGTAACACACGGGACCTCGGTTTATTGCATCATCCGACAGACTAGCCCCCAAAGCACCACTCATAGTCGAATGGATTGGGTAGGGGGGTTTCGGGCCCAAACGGGGATCGAACCACCGCACACTTGATACCCGGACTTTTCGCTTTCTAGGCAGGAGCGTTACCTCTAGACCACCGATTCACAGATGTAACAGCCTACTCAGTCCCTACATAGGAAATCTCCGCTGGGACATAAATATAACCCTGACAACAAGGACTACGTACACACATTCGCTCACAGTATAGCCTACGTCAGTGTACAGCTTCGTCTCCTCCTAAAGACTGTCAAGGGCGATGGAATGGATTCAGGACAGAAGGGAACTCCTGTCAGGGAAGTGTAAAAACAAAAACAAAAAACAAAAAACCTCTTTATTAACCGGACAGATCTCAGCGGGAGTTTCAAAGCTGGGCCCTCATAATAACCAAACACATCACATCACGAGTTCGACGATGCCCTCCCTATCCACGAGGCTATCCCCCCCTTCCCCTCCCCTCCCCCCCCCCCCCCCCCTCGCGCTCCTCCCCCCCCGCCCCCCCCATCCCTTCCAGGCAGGTGACAGAAGGCAGAGGTTGAAGAAGAAGAAGGCGTAGAAGGAAGGAAGCCTTTATCTCCTCCCTCCATCGTGCGCTTTCACAAGACAGTCACGTCTGTCATATGAGGCCCACGAGGACCGCCATGTGTGTGTGGTGTGTGGGGAGGGGTGATGGAGGGGGGGGGGGGTGATGGAGGGGGGGGGGTAAATGTGTGTGTGTGGGGGGGGGGGGGGGGGGTAAAAGTGTGTGGGGTGGGTGGGGTAAAAGTGTGTGTGTAAATTGTGTGGTGTGTGTTAAAGTGTGTGTGTGTGGTGGGTGGGGTAAAAGTGTGTGTAAATTGTTCCTGTGTATGTGCGTGTGTAAAAGTGTGTGTGTAAATTGTGTGTGTAAAACTGGGGAAGGGGGTGGTGGTAAAAGCGTGCGTGTAAATTGTGCCTGTGTAAAAGTGTGTGTATGTGTAAAAGTGTGTGTGTGTAAATTGTGTGTGTGTGTGTAAAATTGTGGGTGTCTGTGTGTGTAAATTGTGTGTGAGTGTGAAAGTAAGGCCTATTGCAGCCTGCTGTACAGATTGGTAGGACAGCCAGCCCAACAGAGAGTATGGACCCAGGCCCTATGACGTGCTAGGCGCTTCTTCCTCTTCAGCAGAATGTGTGCAGGGGTTGATGGATAAAACAGAATCACCAGAAGAATTTGGGGAAGATCGGAGGGTTGCTGCTGAGTTGGATGAGTGATAAAACTTTGTAATGGTTGAATGCAAAAACGCCTACTACAGGTGAAAAATAAGGTAAACTCTCTCTCTCTCTCTCTCTTCTCTCTCTCTCTCTCCTCTCTCTCTCTCTCCCCTCTCTCTCTCTCTCTCTCTCTCTCTCTCTCTCTCTCTCTCTCTCTCTCTGGTTGAAAGTCCCTAATCAGGACAAGGGCCGGATGAAAACAAAAAGTATATGAATACTTACTGTGTTCCCCTTGGAAAATAAAGATCATCAATCAATCAATCAATCAATCTCTCTCTCTCTCTCTCTCTCTCTCTCTCTCTCTCTCTCTCTCACTCCCCGCCACCCTC
>CM054146.1:6863234-6871142 GCA_028751875.1 Rapana venosa
TACAGGGTGGCATTATGTTGGCTAGGTCTTTACAGGGTGGCCTTATGCTGGCTAGGTCTTTACAGGGTGGCCTTATGCTAGGAAGGTCTTTACAGGGTGGCCTAGGTCTTTACAGGGTGGCCTAGGTCTTTACAGGGTGGCCTTATGCTGGCTAGGTCTTTACAGGGTGGCCTTATGCTGGCTAGGTCTTTACAGGGTGGCCTTATGCTGGCTAGGTCTTTACAGGGTGGCCTTATGCTGGCTAGGTCTTTTGAGGGTGGCCTTATGCTAGGAAGGTCTTTACAGGGTGGCCAAGGTCTTTACAGGGTGGCATTATGTTGGCTAGGTCTTTACAGGGTGGCCTTATGCTGGCTAGGTCTTTACAGGATGGCCTTATGCTAGGAAGGCCTTTACAGGGTGGCCTAGGTCTTTACAGGGTGGCTTTATGCTAGGAAGGTCTTTACTGGGTGGCCTAGGTCTTTACAGGGTGGCTTTATGCTAGGAGGCGGAATAGCTCAGTGGTCAGAGCACTCGCTTTCCCCCAGCCAAGGTTAAGCAGCATTGAGCGTGGTTACCAAGTGGATGGGCGACAGTTTGCGCACTTTGGCTTCAGTACAGTCCCCCAGTTCACACAGCTGTAAATAGGTGCCTGCTTCTTTAGGGTCAGGGAAGGTAAAGCAGCGAGGGAGAGGAGATGGGCGCCGCCTTCAATATGCTGGCCCCTGGAGAAGCTGAGGTCTCTAATGCCTCGCTCCCCAACGACCACCTAGGTTATGAGACACCTTTACCTTTACTTCACTTATGCTGGCTAGGCCTTTACAGGGTGGCCTAGGTCTTTACAGGGTGGCCTTATGCTGGCTAGGCCTTTACAGGGTGGCCATGCTACATACGTCTCTACAGGGGCCAGTGGCCTTAGATGAGGTCTGACAAGGGGCTTAAAATGGCCTACGCTCGCCAAAGACGGAACGGGCTTTTTGATATGTGCTGAAGGTGTTCTGCGTACGGTCGCACACGGGGCCTTGGTTTATAGTCTCACCCAGAGGACTTTGGTGGGAGTGGAGTCAGCGCTGATGTTGACTCCAGGGTAACGTTCTCTGAAACAGGTGCTTCTAATGATAATAATGTATGGAATTTATATAGCGCTGAATCTTATAAAGCAACAAATCAAAGCGCTCACTTTTTTTTTTATCGAGGATAATGGAATAAGCACTCATGTGCTTTTTTTTTAACATCCAGTCCCCGTGTGTTTGCGGTTTTGTAAATTGTGTCATCTGTTCCCACCGGCACACAATGGCCTACTCTTTCGAAAAGCGGAACAGGATTTAACGTGTGCGCAAGATGTTCTGCATGTGTTCGCACACGGGGCCTCGGTTTATAGTCTCATTCAAAGGACTTTTCTGTGGTGGCTCGACCCTGGGATGTCAGATCACGAGGGTAACATTCTTTGGAAAATCACTAGTCTATAAACTTAGATTAGAAAGAAGAGAAGAGAGAGGAGAGAGGAGAAGAGAGAGAGGAAGAGAGAGAAGAGAGAGGAGAGAGAGAAGACTGATTGTGATTTTGATTGATTAATTTATTGCTTTATTCCCAAGGGTTGCACATACTTGCTTTCATCCGACCCTTGCCCCGAGAAATAATCACAGATGATAAGTTCAAGTAAATGCAAAGAAAATTATTTGATAAGAGAGAGAGAGAGAGAGGGAGAGACAGACAGACAGGCAGAGAGAGACAGGAGAGAGACAGACAGACAGAGACAGAGAGACAGACACAGAGAGAGACGAGAGACAGAGAGACAGAGAGAGACAGACAGACAAAGAGACAACACCAGAAGACAGAGATCAGCAGACAACAGCAGAGAGAGACAGGGAACAGACAGACAGACGACAGAGACAGACAGACAGACAGAGACAGAGACAGAGACAGACAGACAGAGACACAGAGAAGACAGACAGACAGAGAGAGACAGAGACACAGAGAGACAGACAGAGACACAGAGAGACAGAGAGAAAGACTCAGAGACACAGAGAGACAGAGAGAGACCGACATACAGAGTAGAGACAGACAGACAGAGAGAGACAAAGACAGAGAGAGAGAGAGAGATAGAGAGAGAGAGAGAGAGAGAGAGAGAGAAGAGAGAGAGAGAGAGAGACAGAGAAATACCCATTTACGTCTGATGAGAGCAAGTAGGAATCCTGTTAATGATTGCAGTGGGCGAAAAGCACCGTGTGCGTGTGTCAGAGTCCAGTCAGTTTCAGTTGTTTCCAGGTGCTATGTTAAAGAAGCAATGTATTTGCTTTTTTCCTCCAGCCATCTGTCACAGAACAAAACAACAACTCTAATGCCATTTAACTACAGTAGCAGTACGACAACAAGTGAGAGAGAACAACGCGGATAAACAAGCAATACACTGCAACACACGCACACACACACACACACACACACACACACACACACACACACACACCACACACACACACACACACACAACGCACACACACACACACACACACACACACACACACACACACACACACACACACACACGCGCGCACACACTTTTACACAGGCACACACACACGCACACACTTTTACACACGCACACACACACACACACGCGCGCGCGCACGCGCACACTTTTACACACATATTTACTCAGACACTTTTATACACAAACACACACACACACACAGGCACGCACGCACACACACACACACTTTTACACACACACACCACACACACACACACACACACACACACACCACACACACACACACACACACACACACACAACACACACACACAACACACAATAAGTACATGATCTGATGTCAACTTTCCTAAAAGGGCACGTACTATTCGTTAAGTTACCACAGCCAGAACCTATACTTCTCAGCTATTTAATACGGCAGAAATATGTCCTACAAAAATAACTAAATCAAAGTCTAAATTTTCGCCTTGTCTGCCATGGGAACTTCAGAGAGCTAATTTTAGGTAAATTATACTTCTTTAACCAAAAAAGGGTAATGAAAATATTATTAGCGCGTCAGTAAAAGAATATATACAAACTACATATCCAGAGCATCTTAAAATCTACACTGACGGTTCACTTTTGAGCGACAATGAGGCGGGAGTAGCGTTTGTCATCCCATCATTGAAAGTAGTAGTAGTAGTAGTAGTAGTAGTAGTAGTAGTAGTAATAATAATAATAATAATAATAATAATAATAACTGGAATTTGTATAGCCTGACTCTTGTAAAAGAAACAAATCGAAGCGCTTGAGAGATCATTTCATGTTGGGAAAAATCGATCTATATTTACAGCTGAAGTATCGGCTATTTTGGTGGCTTTATATTATCTTCTAGATTTTCCTAAACGCTTTTCTGTGTTGATTCCAGGTCAGTCTTACTTGCTCTGAGAAACTTCAGTTCAAAAGTGAGACAAGAGCTTATAGTTGAGATTGGTCATCTGATTGATTTTCTAATGTTACGAGGCACTGGTGTCACTTTTTGCTGGATACCTTTGCATTGTGGTATCTACTTTAATGAAAAAGTTGCCAATGAGGGTTATATCTTGTTACAAAATGTATGTTGGAAACATTTTAAAAAGAAACTACAATATATTGGTTCTCCCTGGAATGATGATGTGACCCATTCATTATCTTTTGATAAAATCAAATGTCATAACTCATATGAATATAGAAATGTTGTATCTCTTATCTACAGGTTTAAGCTCAATGCTTTTAAGAACTAAATTTTCAACAACAACAAAAAGCAACGTGTACCTGTGGCGAAAACATTACCATTGCTCACATTTTTTTTAGAATGCAGAGATCTGGGGGAAAAACAAAAACGTTTTACCTGTTCTCAGTCTGTTGCTTAGAGCAAATTCTAAAAGACATTCCATGATTGAAAGAATTGGTATTGTCATTAAGTCATTGTCCTATGATCAGATGTTAATAGTATAATGATTTTACTAGTTATATGAAATGCAAAATAGTGTTTAAGCTGTTTTTTTCTTTCTTTTCAACATTTTTGTTTTATTGTTTTTATTTTGCTTATTATAGTTCTTTAATGCGGATAATTACATTCAAATTCAAAAGACATTATCATCCCAGAGACAGAAAAACTCACGCAGATTACAAACCGTACATCAAAACAGTAAACATGTAAACATAATATCGCGGAAAAATAGCACAACACAGTACCCGAAACCTCAGCACACACCCATCCCAATAATTAGAAGCAGCCATAAATCAGCAGTACTCCAGCTAGTCATAAACTCACCCCAGTCAACTCACAAACACTGTGTGTACGCACCAGTATGCCCACGCATCCAAACACTCACACACAACTTGCGTGCGCACGCCCCGCGCGCCGCACACACACACACACACACACACACACACACACACACACACACACACACACACACACACACACTGGAAACATTCGCATACATGCGCACCTATTTTTATGGCACAAACCAAATTGTTATTGCATGTTGAATGATAAGATAAGGTTTAAAAAAATCAATACACTTTTTTTTTTATCTTAACACTTTTTAAAAATGATAAAAATCGCCGCATTTTTATAAATTTGGACCACATTGTTGTATGATAAGACAAAATCAATGAAACCAATCCCACTGGTATCACAAATTAGTGGAAGGATTTAAACTGAAGGATTCACGCAAGGAAACCCAAACAAACACACCCACCTTTTCACACACAAAACCACAAAAACACACACACACACACACAACACACAACACACACACACACACACACACACAGAGTTCTCTGTCCTTTTCTCTCTGTCTCTCTTTTCCCCTTGTCGTCGTCTGTCTCGGTCTCCTCTTTTCTCTGTCCCTCTGGGGGGCGTCTGTCTGTCTGTCTCTCTCCCTCCCCTTTTTTCTTTCTTTCTCTCTCCCTTCTCTCTCTCCCTCCCCTTCTTTCTTTTTCTTTTTCTTTCTTTCTCTCTTTTCTCTCTTAATAGAAACCCCAAAAAAAGGGTTAATGATATCGGGTTTTACAGTATCCCCTTTTTTTTTTTCCCACGTTTAAACATTGGGAAAAGGTGTGTTTGGTGAGTGCGGCGTGCGTAAGAGAGAGGGATGAGGGGCAGGCAACAGCAGACAGAAGAGAAAGACAAAACCAACAGAGGCAAACAGACAGACAAGAAAACAAAGAGACAGACAGCCCCCAAGACAGACAGATAAGAGAAGAGAGACAGACAAAAAACAACAAAACAGAAAAGACAGACAGAGAGACAGACAGAAAAGGGGAACAAAAGAAAAGACGGGACAAGACAGAAAAAAAGCCCCAGAGACGGGAAAATTTGGAACAAAAGACAAGACGGACAGATACAGACAGAGACAGAAAAGTGAGACAAAAGACAACAGAGACGGACAGCCCGACAGAGAGACAGACAAGAAAACCCAAGCGGACAGAGACAAGAAAAACAACGGAAGACGACGAGACAGACAAACAGAGAACAAAACAGAGACAAAACCAACAGAGAGACAAAACCAAAAACAAACAACAGACAAAGAGACGCCCAAAAACCCAACAGACTGAGAGACAGACAGGGGACAGACAAACAAGAGAAAAGAAAGAAAATGGGCATGGCGAGCTATAAAAGTGGGCCGGGGCCCAGGGGTGTAAAAGGAGGTCCAAAAACATTTCTCCCCACCCCAAACCAACTTTTTATGACCTGCACCCCCCTTTCCCCTCCCCCCCCCCCACCCCCTCACCCCAACCCTCACATCCCACCCCCCCCCCACCCCGTTTTCCGTTTGTTCCAACAAAAGGTAAAAAACCACTGACAGGGAGCTATACCTATCCCGCTCCGCCTTTCAACACCAAAACACCCTCACCACACACAACACACACACACACTTCATCACCCACAAAAAACACTTCACCCTACAACCCACACACACACCTCACCACACACACACACACACACACACACACACACACACCTTACCACACACACACACACACCTCACCACACACACACCTCAACACACACACCTCACTACACACACCACCACACACACACACACCATCACTACACACACACCTCACCACACACACACACCCTCACCACCCCACACACACCTCACACACACACACACCCACCACACACACACACCCTCACCACACACACACACCCAACACATACACAACACCCCTCACACACACACAAAACACCTCACCACACACACACCCACAACACATCCCACACACCTCAACCCACACACACACACCTCAACCACACACACACACACACAAACCACCATCACCACACAACCCACACAACACCTCACCACACACACACACCCCACACAACCCCAAAACACACCACACCCACACACACACACCTCACCACACACCCCCTCAACAACAACACCTCACAACAACACCACACCACACACACATAACCTCACCACAAAACAACACCTCACCACACACACACACACACCCACCACACACCACACACACACACACCTCACCACACACACACACACACACACACCACCCCACACACACTACCTCACCACACACACACCTCCACACACACACACACCTCACCACAAACACACACCTCACCACAACACACAACCTCACCACACACACACCTCACCACCACACACCTCACCACACACCACACCTCACCACACACCTCACACACACACACCTCCTCACACACACACACCTCACCACACACACACACCTAAACAACAAACACACAACCTCACACACACACCCCCACACACACACACCCTCACCACTACACACACCTCACCACAACCACACACACCTCTCACCACACACACACCTCACCACACACACACACCTCACCACACACAACACCTCACCACACACACACACCTCACCACACCCCCCAACACACACACACCACACCACACACTACACCTCACCACACACACACCTCACCACACACACACCCCCACAACACACACCTCACCACACACACACACCTCACCACACACACACACCTCAGCACACACACACACACACACCACACACCTCAGCACACACACACACACCTCACCACACACACCTCACCACACACACACACACCTCACCACACACACACACCTACACCACACACACACACACACACACCTCACCACACACACACACCTCACCACACACACACACACCTCACCACACACACACCTCACCACACACACACAAATTGAAGATGTTTGTCACTTTTTACTTGTATGTCCAAAATATGCTGTATTGCGAAGAAAATGTATTCCTCTGTATTATTACAGATTTCCATCGAATCTGAAAGTGCAGCTTCTTTGTATGAACACTAAACCTAGTTTGATGGTTAAAGTTGGATTATTTCTTACTAAATGTTTAGATATCAGAAGTAAGGATGTTCACCTTACATGAAAGTATATGATTAACTGTTGTTCCTATGGGTCATATGGCCTGCAAAAACTGAATTAACATTATTGTTATTGTTGTTATTGTTAATTCACACACCCCTCACCACACACACACACACACACACACCTCACCACACACACACACACCTCACCACACACACACACCTCACCACACACACACTCACCACACACACACCTCACAACCACCCCACACACACACCTCACCACACACACACACCTCACCACACACACACACCTCACCACACACACCTCACACACACACCACCTCACCACACACACACCTCACCACACACACAACACCCTCGCCACACACACAACTCACCACACACACACCTCACCACACACACACAACCACACATACCTCACCACACACCACTCACCACACCCACCCCACCAAAACCCCCCACACACACCTCCACACCACCCTCACCACACACACACCTCACCACACACACACCTCACCCCCCCCCCACCCACACC
>CM054146.1:6871642-6906642 GCA_028751875.1 Rapana venosa
CACCCCAAAAACGGTGTCCACCATATCCCCCCGCACCAAAACTCACACCAACTTGCGTGCGCCCCCGCGCGCCCACACACACCACACACACAAACACACACCCACACACACCACACACAACCACACACTGGGGAAAATTCGCATACATCGCACCCAAAATTTTTTTGGGACAAACCCAAATTTTTTATTGCATGTTGAATTAAAAAAAAGGATTAAAAAAATCAATACCTTTTATTTTATCTTGAACCTTTTTAAAAATAACATCGCACCATTTTTATGACATTTGGGGCCACATTGTTGTATGAAAAAACAAATACAATGAAACCAATACCAAATCGGTACACTAATTATGAAGGCGTTTTAAAAAGGATTTAGCAAGTGCACACAAAAAAACACAACACAACCACAAAACCCCACACACACACACCACACACACACAAAACACACACACAACACCCCACACAAAAAAAACACACACAGATTCTCTCGTCTCTCTGTCCGCTCTCTCCTCTGTTTTCTTCTTCTCGTCCTCTCTGTTTCTCTTCTCTCTGTTTGGGCCCGTCTGTCTGTTTCTTCTTCTCTCTTTTTTTCTTCCTTTTCCCCTCTCTCTCTCTCTCTCTCTCTTTTTTTAAAACCCTTTTTTTCCCCCCTCTCTTAAAAACAAGCCCCCCAAACGATTAATAACAGGTTTTCAGTACCCTATTCTTTCACGTTTTTTAAAATTAGGAAAGGGGTTGGGTGCGTAGTGCGTGCGTGCGAAAAGAGAGGGAGTGAGAGGCAGGCAGACAGACAAAACGACAAGAGACAGACAGACAGAAGGGCAGACGAAGACAAACAAAAAAAAACAACAAAAAAGACAAAGAAACAAGGGGGACAGAAAAAACAGACAACAGAGAGACAGACAGAAAACAACAGACAAGGGAGGGCAGAGACAAGCAGAAGGACAGACAGAAGACAGAGAGACAGACAAAGACAAGACAAACAGACAGAACGAAAGACAGACTGAGACAGAGACAGACAAGACAGACAGACAGACAGAGAGACAGACAAGATAACAAGCGAGACAGAGACAAGACAGACAGACTGAGAGACAGACAGAACAGACAGACAGAGAGCCCGACAGAAAAGACAGAAGAGAGACGACAGAGACAAGACAGACAGACAGAGAGACCGACAGACAGACAGACTGAGAGACAGACGAGACCCGACAGAGACAGAGAACAGACAGAGACCAGAGCATGGCGAGCATATAAAAGTAGGCCAGGCCAAAGGGGTAAAAGGAGGTGCCAGAACACTTCTCCCACACTCCAACAACTCTTATAAAACCCGCACCTCCCTTCCCCCCCCCCATCCACCCCCTCACACCCAACCTCACAACCACCCCACCCCCACCCCGCCCGTTTGTCCAAAAAAAAGTCAAACACTGAACAGGGAGCTATACTCTACCTCCTCCGCCTTTCACCACAACACACACCTCAACCCCACACACACAACACACACACTCATCACACACACACACACTTTACCACAAAACACCCCACACAAAAACCTCACCACACACAAAAAACACACACACACACACACTTCAAACCCCACACACACACACACACACCCCTCACCACATACACACACCTCACCACAACACACACCTCACCACATACACACACCTCACCACACACAACACCTCACCACACACATACACACACCTCACCACAACACACACCTCACCACACAGACACACCTCCACCACATCACACCACACACATCACACACACACACACACACACACACACACACTACCACACACACACACAACACACCTCACCACACAAAACACCTCACCACACCACACACACGCACACACACACACACACACACCTACCACACACACACACACACTCACACACACACACCTCACACACACAACCTCACTACACCACACCTACGACTACACACACACCACCTCACACACAACACCCACCACACACACACACCTCAACCACACACACACACTCACACATACACACACCTCACCACACACACACACTCACCACACACGACACACCTCAACCATACACACAACCTCACCACACACACACACCCCACCACACACACCACCACCACCACACACAACACACACACCTCACCACAACACACCAACACACACACACACCTCACCACACAACACACACACACACACACCTCACCACACAACACACACACCCACCACAACACACCACACCACACACACACACCACACACACACACACACACCACACACCACACACACCACACCACACACACAACACACACACACAACCTCACCAACACACACACTCACCAACACACACACACCTCACCACACACACACACACACACACCTCACCAACACACACACACACACACACCTCACACCACCACACACACACCATCCACACAACACACAACACACCTCACCACACACACACACCACCCACACACACCCACCTCACACACACCACACTCAACACACACTCACACACTCACACACAACACACACACCCACACACACACACACACACACCTCCCACACACACACACCTCACCCACACACAACACCACCTCAACACATACACACACCTCACTCCCACACACACACACCCCTCACCACACACACACCTCACCACACACACACCACCTCACCACACACACACACACCCTCACCACTCACACACACCTCACCACACACACACTCACCACACACACACACCTCACCACACACACACACACCTCACACACACACACACACACCTCACCACAACAACACACACACCTCACCACACACACACACCTCACCACACACAACACCAACCTCACCACACACACACACTCAACACACACACACACACACACACACACACCTCCCCACACACACAACACCTCACCACACACACACTCACCCACACACACACACACACCTCACCACACACACACCTCACCACACACACACACCTCACCACACACACACCTCACCCACACACACACACACACCTCACCACACACACACACCTCACCACACACACACACACACACACCTCACACCACACACACAACACACACACACAACACACACACACCTCACCACACACAACACCTCACCTCACACACACACACACTCACCAACACACACACACACACACACACACACACACACACATACACACATATACACACCTCACCACACACGCGCACACACACCTCACCACACACACACACACCCCAACACACAACACACTCACACACACACACACACCACACACACACACACACACACACACCGCCGACACCTGCCCTATGGGTACCAACATCAAACATACCGCCAACACCCATGTCCCTAGTAGCCATAAGTCCTCTCTCTCTGTCTCTGTCTCTTTCTCTCTCTCTCTCTCTCTCTCTCCTCTCTCTCTCTCTCTTCTCTCTCTCATCTCTCTCTCTCTCTCACTCTCTCTCTCCTCTCTCTCTCTCTCTCTCTCTCTCTCTCTCTCTCTGTTCGATATTGTTACCGCGCCGCAGCGCTATATGGCTTGATTGCTAAATAGCAATAAATGTTGTTCATTGTTCATTGATCATTGTTCTTTTCCATTATCCTCGAAATAAAAGAATGATAATAATAACTCTCTCTCTTCCCCCCACCCTCCTCTCTCTCTCTCTCTCCTCTCTCTCCTCCTCTCTTCTCTCTCTCTCTCCTCTCCTCTCCCTCTCTCGCTCTCTCTCTCCTCTCTCCTCTCTCTCTCTCTCTCTCTCTCTCTCTACCATTTCTCTACAAATACCTTACAACTACTTGCTTCCTATCTAGAAAACAGGCAACAGTGTGTCTCAATAGGCACAACTACATCCACACTACAAGCCATCAATTATGGAGTACCACAAGGATCCATACTAGGACCTATTCTCTTCTCACTATACATAAACGACCTTTCTCTCCACATCAAATCCAAATGCGAACTATTTGCTGATGACACAACTATTCATACAAGCCACAATAACTTTATCTCTCTAGCAAAAGCATTACAAAAAAGTGTTGATCAGCTTATTGAATGGACCGAACTAAACCATATGTCTATACACCCCCAAAAAACAAAATCATCTTATACCACTAGACAAAACGTAAAAACTTAACCCACAAACTTACCCCATCAAAATTCAAAAGGAAGAAAATTGAAAAAACCCATCCCAAAAGGTTTTGGGGGAAACAATTGATGAAAATCTCATTTGGGTCACCACATATCTAAACTAGCAAAAAAAGTCCCAAAGAGTATCCCAAACCTTCTAAAAAAGCACTTTTTTGAAATTTTAAAGGGAAACTATTCTTCCAACTTATATACAAATCCTAAATAGATATGCTTCTCCCCGTGGGATTCTGCTATGCAAACACTATAAACCTTTACTGATCTTACAAGGGCTCTCAAACTGGTCCTTTTAAAAAAGACAACTTATTAGAAGCGGCTATCCCAAATTTAAATATTCTCCCCCCTTACACCAACGACTAAAATATAACAAAGGAGTCATGATTTTCAAGATCATGACGGGGAACGTTCCATCATACTTAAAAGACAAATTCCCCCAAAACCAATCCAAAAATACAAAAAGCCCAGGTCCCTATTCCGAAATAGATTTAATTCAAATCTATCAAAATTTTACTCAGGCCCATACTTTGGAACCCCTCCAGATTCAGTTAAACAACATCAAAAAAAACAATCTAAAAAACCAATTAAAAACTCACGAACTCAAAAATAAAAAACCACAGTCCATACCCTTTAAAACAAAGTTCAACCCCCCCTTCCCTACTCCCTTTCCCAAACTTACCTACTCCCCCCCCTTTCCCTTCACCTTCTGTATGTCGACTGTTGTCCTCCCCCCTCTCTCTCCCCCCTTTCCTCTCTCTCCCTCTCCTCTCTCCCTCCCCTCCCCCTCCTCTCTCTCCCATCTTTTCCCCCTCTCTCTCCTCCCCTTTCCTCTCTCTCCCCCCCCCCCCCCTTTTCAAATTTCATCGTTTTGAAAAAGTGTTTTTTAGCAAAGTGTAATTTTTTTTTAAATTTAAAAAAAAATTATTATAAAATTTTTAAACTACCTATATTTATAAAAAATATATCTACATAAAAACAATATGTTTAAATCTGTACGAGTATAATGAAAAGAGTACGAAGTGATGATGTGCGTTTTGAAATGTATTCAGTATTTTTTTTCATTTTTTTTTTGTTTCTTTTTGTTACAAAAAAAAAGCATTAAATCTTTAACACACACAAAACACACACCCCAAACAAACACACACGCGCGCACAAAAACACACCCCCCCCTCTCTCCCCCCTCTCTAAATTTCCCCCCCCCCCCCCCCCCCCCCCCCCCCCATCTCCTCTCTTACTTACAATGAAGATTTTCATTTTATTACTTTAGTGTTTTTTTTTCCCCTTTTTTTTGAAGAGTGTATTGATATGGGCTTATTTCTTTTTCATGCGTTCAATTTGACGAGTATATTCGAAAAGAATTTTAGTGATCCTGTCTGTCTTGAGAATTAATTTTAATTATCCTTAAAAACACACACACGCACTCTCTCTCTCTCCTCTCTCCTCTTACCCCCTCCCTCCCCTCCCTCTCTCTCTTCTCTCTCTCCTCTCCCTCCCTGCCCTTTATAGATTTGGCTTTTATCCCCCCCCCCCCCCCTTTCCCCTCTCCTTGTTTTTATTGTAAAATAAAAAGGGGTATTGAGTTTTTTTTCATTATCATGACATAATCCATGAATATATCAAAAAAATTTTTAGGGTGATCGTGCCTGTTTTGAGAATTATATTTTTAACTATCATTAAAAACACACAAAAAAAACCCACCCTCTCCCTCTCTCTCTCTCCTCTCTCCTCTCTCTCTCTCTCACCCTTTTCTCTCTCTCTCTCTCCTCTCATATGACTTATAGATTTGGCTTTTGTTTTTGTTTTTTTTCTTTTTTTTTCCTTTTTTTTAATATGTAGAGTAGGGGTATTAAATTTTTTTATATTTTTTATTTTTTTTTTATTTTTTATTATCATAACATTTTTGTGTTTTTTTTTTTGTATGATAAAAAAATAAGTGTTGAAGGTGACGTGTACTGTTTTGAGAATTTATATTTAGTACCATCTCTGAAACACACACATACCACACGCAAAACTCTCCTCTCCTCTCTTCTCCTCCTCATCTCTCTCTCTCCTCTCCTCTTATTCCTCCTTAAATTTTTCTCTCTCTCTCCCCTCTCTCCTCTCTCTCCTCTCTCTCCTCCCCTTTCTTTCTCTCTCTCTCTCTCTCTCTCTCCTCTCCCCCTTTTTCTCTCTCTCCCCTTTCAATTTTTGTTGTTATTCTAATAAAGGGCATATTCATATTTTTCGTTTTTCAATATTATTTTGGACTTGTTGATTATTTGAGCTCCAGTGAACCCTCCTATTTAATACTATTACACGTGTAACAACTAGTGTACTATTCTCAAATGAGGGTTCTTTTTTGATCAATAAGTTTTCTCCCCCTCTCCCCCTCTCTCTCGCCCCCACACTCCTCCCTCCCCCTTCCTCACTCCTCTCTTTCTCTCTCTCCCCCTCTGTTGTTATGCTTATTTTTACTTTTTTTTTTTGTTGATTTTTTGGGGGTTTTTTGTTTGTTTTTTTTTTTGTTTTGGTGTATGTGGTGTGTGTTGGGGTGGGGGAAGGGTGGGGTTTTTTTTTTGTGTTTTTTTTTTGTTGTTGTTTTTTTTTTTTAAAATTTTTTCATTTGTTTGTTGTTTTTTTTTTTTGTTTTTAATTTTTTTTGTTTGGGAGGGTGCTTTTGTCTGTTTTTTTTTTTTTTTATTTATTTTTATTTTTTTTTTTGGTTTTGTTTGGGGTTTTTTTTTTTTTTTTGGGGGGGGGGGGGGTTCGGGGGTTTATTTTGTTTTTTGCTCGTCCGGGGTTTTTTTTTTGTTTTTTTTTTTTTTTTCCCTTTTTCTCTTTTTTTTTTTAAAAAAAAAAATTTTTTTTCCCCTTGCTTCTACTTTTTGAAAATTAACTGAGTGCATTTTCAAATGTCCCCCAAAAAGCGGGGCCTGGATTAAAAAAGCACATGATACTTATTCATTACCCAAAAAAAAAAAATTTTGTTTCTATTACTTACAATGTGAAAGATTTTTAAATTTTTTTGGCTTCCCCCCCCCCTTTTTTTGTATGGGGAAAAGCAATAAAAACCCCTTTTTAATGTGTAATTATTTGGGGTTTTTGTTTCCCTTGGGTTTTCCTTTTTTATTTCTTTTTCCCCCTTTTCCACAACCCCAAACCCAAACCCAACCCAAAAAAACAACCCCAAAACCCCCCCCCCAGCCCCCCCCCGGCGCCATTCCCTTCACCAGGATTCTTTCTTTTTTGATTAAATTTTTTGTTTTTTTAAAAATTTTTTCTAAGGTTTTTGGTTATTACTAATGCCTTATAATTATTTTTTGGGGGGGTTAGGGGGTAAAATTGGGAAAAAGGAACTCTGATTTTTCCCAAAAAAACCCCACCCTGTCCTTTTTATTTTTTTACTTGTAAAATTTGGTTTCCTGGGGGTTTTTTTAAATTTTTTTTCCCCTTCCAAAAAGATGGCCATTAATTCTAATTATTGGGGTTAAATTTTTTTCCCCCTTTTCCTTTAAATTTTTTTTTTTTTTGTTTGGTTTTGGAAATTTTGCTGGTTTTTATTGCAATTTCACTTTTTCCTTGGGGGCCCTCCTTTTTTTTTGGGGGGGGGTGGTTTGGGGTTTTGGGGGGGGTTTTTTTTTTGGGTAAACCTGGGGGTTTTTTTTTTGGGGTTTTTCCCCAAATTTTGGAGGTGTATTAATGGTTCCTCGAATCCCCCCAAAAAATCAAGGGTTTTTGTCTCTACCGAAAAGGGAAATTTTCCCCGGGGGCTAGGGGGGGGTCTATTTTGATGATGAATTTCCCCCCAAAGTAAAAAATCCAACGCAACATAATAAATTTGATGGAACAAGGCCGGGATTAAAATTTTTTGGTGGTGAAATTTTCACAACCCTTGTTCGCAAATCCTGCAAAGGTTTTTAAACCGGGGACTGAAACCAAAAAATTTCTTGGAAAACCCCAAAAAAAAAAAACCATGGGGGAAAAAAACCCCTTATGCGCTAGGGTTGAAAAAAAAAAAAAAAAGAAAAAGGTTGGGGAGTAAAAAAAAATGGGTCCTGCAGGCAAAAGAAAATGGTGGGGAACGTCCCCGACTTAAAAACACAAAAAAACAATCCCCATTGCAAAACCTGAACCAAAAGGGGTTTTAAAAAAAAGGAAATGTTCCTGCAAGGAAATTTTCAATGGCCAAAAAAAGGGGCCCCCTGAAACCAAAACCAGGAAAAATCCTTAAGCCCGAAAAAAAAGAACGGCCCCCCAAACCTCCGGGGTGGAAACAAGGTAAAGCGAAAAAAGGGGAAACCGGGTGCCTTTCCCGGATTTTGGCCCAAGCGGGGAACCAAATCCCCTATGAATCTGCCAAGGGTTGGCAACAAAAGGGGCCCCCCGGGGCCCCTTTTTTCCTCCCCCCCCCAAAAAAGGGAATCAAAAATGCCTTAAATTCCCGTCACCTAAATGACCCGCAAGGCAGCCAGTAATTTTTGAATCTAAACCACAACGGACCTTTGCGAGGAAAAAAGTTTAAAAGGAGGGGGCCGACCGCAAATCAACCCTTACTTGTAGGGGACCTTAACATCCAAAAAAACCTTTTCCAAAAAAAGTTTTTTTGGGGTTTGACATTGGGGAGAGCTTTTTCAAAAAGAATTTAAACAAACCAAAAATACAAGATAAAAAGGGGAACCCCCAGGCATTATAAAAAAACCCCCCAAAAAAAAAAAAAGGGGAAAACAAAGGCACCCCTAATCACCCCCCTTTTCAACATTTTCCTTTAGAAATTCCCGGGAAAGGGAAAAAAAAAAAATTTTTTAAAAAAAGCCCAGAGAATTAAAAAGGTTTTAAAAAAAACCCAGCCCTAACAGAACACCCAATAAGGAAAAAAGGCGGCTGAGAAAAGGCCAAAAGAGCTCCCGGGGGAACATGAACATTAATCCAGAAGCTGAAACAAAACTCAAAACCGGGGCCCTTTCGACCCAGGGTAAGAAGGGGGAAAGGGGGGGCCAAAAAAAGGGTTTTTCAAAATAAACAATCTGGAAGAAAAGAATACTAAACCCCAAAACCAAGCGTTT
This sequence comes from Rapana venosa, assembly GCA_028751875.1. Taxonomy (NCBI): domain Eukaryota; kingdom Metazoa; phylum Mollusca; class Gastropoda; order Neogastropoda; family Muricidae; genus Rapana; species Rapana venosa. The sequence goes on from CM054146.1 coordinate 6,880,851, forward strand.
TTTTAATCCAATTTTTTGCCGTGAACAGGGGCCCGGCGGAATTTGGGGGAAAGAAAAAGGATGGAGAAAATTTTTTTAACCCCTTTGGATCTCCAAAAACCCCAAACAAGAAACGTGAAAAAAACCCCCCAAACCCTTTACCCAAGAACCTTTAACGTCTAAAAATAACTAAAGGGGGGATGAAAAACCCAAAATTACAAAAACGGCAACAGCCAGGAGGAAGAAAAAGGAGCCGGAAGGGGGAATCACAAGGAAGGAAAAAAAACCCAACAGACCATATGGGGGAGACAAACCCCCTCGGAACCAAGGTAAATTTAAAAAAGCCTAGTCCCCCAAATTGCTTACGCATGTGGGGCCCATGGACACTAAACGCAGACCTACAAAGGAGGATCCAAGCAGTAGAAATGAGATGCTCAGAAGGCTCCTTGGATCTCATACAAGGACCATGTCACCAACAATGAAGTCCCCCAGAAATGATCACTCAACAGGTGCGGGGTTATGAAGACCTACTGCCCACGGCGAAAAAGAGGAAACTCAGATGGTATGGGCACGTAACACGCTCAGAAGGATTTGGGCAAAGACCATCCTGAAGGAACACCAGGGGAAGAGGAGACGGGGCAGACAGAGGAGAAAGTGGGCCGACAATCCGTGATTGGACAGGGGAGGACTTCAGTTGTCCCCCAGGCACTGCCCACGACCCGCGCTAAGTGGAGCCAGCTGGTCCACCGTTCGTCCACCATCCCAGCCCCCCCCACGACCCTGGGGGTTTACGGGACCAGACCAGACCAGACCAGACCATAAGTTTTGGGGTTTTATTATTATTAAGATGTATCCCTAACGGGCGGGACTGGATGTAAAAAAGCACATGTTTTGCTTATTCATTACCCTCGAAATAAAAGAATTTGTCATTGTCATTGTCTCTCTCTCTCTCTGTTTGATATTGTTACGTGCCGCAGCGCTATTGGCTTGATTGCTAAATAGCAATAAATGTTGTTCATTGTTCATTGATAATAATAATAATAATTTTAAAATAATGGAATTTATATAGCGCTGTATCTTGCACAACAAATCAAAGCGCTTTATTTCTTTGTGATCACACACAACTAACACTGTACCCATCTCTCTCATCCTGTACAGACCATTTTAATTAAATCTTGTTCAGAGGGTAAAACAATTTATACTGATAACTCTTTGATCATTGTTCTCTTCCATTTATCCTCGAAATAAAAGAATGATAATAATAATCTCTCTCTCTTCCCCCCCCCCCCCCCCCCTCCCCCCCTCTCTCTTCTCTCGCTCGCTCTCTCTTCTCTCTCTCTCTCCTCTCTCTTCCACTGGGACGTGACGGGACGAGAACTGAACGGGTTGTGCTGTTAGTAAGCTGCTGCAAATTTTTTGCATTTTAGCTTCAAAATGTCAGTTACTGGCCTTCCAGCAAATGTAATAACAACTTTAAACGCCCTGCTGATCGACAACGTCGTATCGAGTTGGAAAGTCGCGGGGAGAGCGGCGTGTTGTGTTCGTCTTGCGAATGAAGCCAGCTGACAAGCCAGTGTGTCAACAGAAATGGCGGACCCCGGTGCTGAACCGGAAAATCCCGTGTTCAGTACTATCGCAAGAAAAACCCCCCTTGTCAAAGACGTTTGCGATGTCAAAGAAGTTTGACAACAACCCAAAAAAGACAGGCAAGTCGCCAATGTGACAGTGAACAGTGTCTTGGAAGAGCCGGTCTTGTGTAACATTGACTCCCTGCTCGATGTGGAAACAGAAGGAAAACAAACCCGTGTGTACACAGAATATGTGTCAGAGTGAATTGAATGCCTCAGCACAACCAGATTCATTTGATCTACTGTGTGATCCGCAACAGACAGCAAGATCGGTGTGTCTTTTTGAGGCGCCTGATGTGCAGGAAGAGCTGACAGTTTCTGCTTATCTCTACTGATGGTTGGATGTACTTGATACTGATACTTTGTTATTTGTGTTGAATCAGGTATGTGTTATTAATGGCAAAGCGTGGTAGGGGGATTAAGGGACATGCTTGGAAACGGGGTCAGGTTGTTGAAAGGGGGTACTAGTTTTGACAAACATGTTGCCTGTTATTGAGACTGAATAATTGGGTTATATCTTGAAGAGATCCTAGGCGGGAATTAAGCATGTGTGCTTTGTCATACAGAAAAAAAGACATGTTGCAAAAAGTGTCATTGCTTGCCCCTCGTCATAATGTGGATAAAGTCTTGATTCAAACACATGAACATGTGTTCATGTCATTGATTACATCATTAATATCGTATAAAGTACATCGCGCGAATGGTATAATGGCTTGAAATTGCTTGAACAGACAAAAAATGTTATTTTCATTGTGTACATACCTAACCACTGACCCATCTCTCCACTGTCCATTGTTAATCTCGTTCGATTCTTGATACGTACCTGTCATGCTCTCCATTATCTCGAATAAAAGAATGAAAATTAATAGTTCATTCCTCTCTAATTGTCTTCTCTCTCTCTCCCCATCTTCTCTCTCTCTTCCCCTCTCTCTCTCTTCTCCCCCCTCTCTCCTCTCTCTCACTCTCTCCTGCTCTCTCTCCCTTATCCTCGGATAAAAGAATATGATAACAATAAATCTCTCTCCTTCTCTCTCCTTCCCTCCCCCCTCTCTGTCTCTCTCTCTTCCCCTCTCTCTCTCCCCCCCCCCCTCTCTCTCTCTCTCACTCTCTCTCTCTATCTCTCTCTCCCATTGTCCTCGGAATAAAAGAATAATAATAAAAAAAATAAATATACATCATCACATCATCACATCATCACTCTCTCCTCTCTCCTCTCTCTCTCTCTCTCTCCTCTCTCCTCTCTCTCTCTCTCTTTGACATCAGCCATGGGAAGTAGATCATATGATTACATTCTAACCCCCCCCCCCCCCCCCCCCCCCCCCCCTGTAATTCTTATTTAGGTCGCCTCGTGACTCTTCACAAGGGGAAGGGGAGGGGGGGGGGGGGGGGCTAGTGGGAGGGTGGGGGGGCTTTTAAAAGGGAAAGGAGAACAGGGGCTTTTCTTTCTTTTCCTCCCCTCCCCCTTTTCTTTTCCATCTTTTGTTGAAGGGAGAAGTGAAAGGCAGGGGATTGATGAATGAAACTGTGTCAGAGTAGTATAGTAGTAGTAGGTAGTAGAGTAGTATAGTGTGTTAAGAGTTGGGGTTGAGGTGGTGTGTGTGTGTGGGGGGGGGGGGGGAGGGTTAGGTTGTCAGGAGTGTCAGGGCTTTGTGTGTGTGTGTTAAGTGGATAAGTTGTTTTTCTTGTCTTTTTTCTGTCCTTTTACTTTTTTTTTTTTAAATAAACGAAAGGTTTATGACCTCTTGGGCAGCGTGACAACTGTGTGTGTGTGTGTGTTGTGTGTGTGTTGTGTGTGTGTGTGTGTGTGTGTGTATATATGTGTGTGTATGTGTGTGTGTGTATATGTGTGTGTATGTGTGTGTGTATGTGTATGTGTGTCAAGTCAAGTCAAGTCAAATTTTATTTCCAGATGGTACATTGAATAAGCAATGCATTTGCTTTTTTTCATCAAGCCATCTATCTAATGAACAAATTTCTTAATGATTATACTAAGATACTACATTATTGCATCATTTTACCATTAAATAAACCAGTAAAAAAAGGAAAATATCGATATGGTAATACATTGAAAATACAAATTACCACATATACATAACAGGGCACACAAACTCATACACCCTCGCGCGTGCGCCTAACGTCCACACCACATTTGAATAGAAAATGTTTTAAGAATTAAAAAAGGAAAATCATAAAACGCCGGGACAAACAAAATACTTCCCTACTGTTCATCCATTTTTTTTCCACTTTATCTTTAGATAATAAAAGGACAGGAACAAAAAACTTTTAGAAAAACTAGGCATATGTCCGCGTCTTTTTCTGACAATAATTTTCCCTTCAATGCCCCCCTCTTCTCCCCCTCCACCCAGAAAAACGGGTGCTTTTTATGCGCTAACCTTCAAATAGCGTTTTTTTTTTTTTTTAAAAATAATATTTCACACGAAACTAGGAACAAAAAGAAAGTAAAAAAGACTAATAATGATTATTAACTGAGTAAAATAATAACAAAAATCATCCATCACCATGAGACAACAATTTTAAAAAAAAAATCCCATCCCTGAGCAACAACAAACGAGATACAGAAAACTTTGGGAAAGGATGGGGGGGGGGGAGGATATAAAGGGGGGGGGGGGGAAAACACTTTCAATCAAATAAAAATTAATAAAAAAAAAAAAAAAACAATTTAAAAAAAAGTAAACCCCTATAAATCAAAATTCAAAACCCCCATAACCAACGGACTATCAAACTAAAAACAATATCAAACAAAACATTTTGCTTAAAATAGACAAAATCCATCTCTAACTGAAATAAAAAAAAACATCCTCGTAAAATCTTTTGAATTAGAAAAGACAAGGGGCATGAGGGGAGGAAAAGGGAGGAGAGGATAACAAATTTTTAACAATTTTTATTTTTCAGAGGGAGTGATTAAGCATTAAGCTTTTTTTACATCCATCCTCAAAAAAATAAAGAAGTAAAAAGAAAGGGGAAAATACGCAAAATTTACATGAATTGCATGGAAAACAATACACACACGACGCACACACACACCCAAAGGGGAAAGGCAAGCAAGAATGAAACATAAGGAAAAACTTAAATATACTCAGAACTAGCTAAAAACAAAAAAAAATTGAATAGGATGGATATTTAAAAATAAATAACTATACCATGGCCGGAGAGAATTTATGAAAATGAAAATTAGCGGTTTTATTAAAAAATTTGTGGGGAAAAAAAAGTGCTTTCATGGGGCATTAGAAATCATAGAAAAAACCTTAAAAACTTGAAAATCCCCTTTTTATCTTTAGAAAGGTGGGAGCCTATTTTCCCAAAAACCCGCCCCCGAATTTTTACTAGACTTGATTTAAACAGATAAAGCGGTAAAGGAAGGTTAAAAATTTTTTGTGAATGTCGAAAATTGTTTCTGAAAAGTGCCAAAAAGATGGGGGGACTACCATAAAGAATTTTATGCATTAGTACACCTTTATTAAACAGTAATCTTGTTTTGAGAGGAAGAATATTTACATTTTTGTAATCTGAAAATGTTAATGAAGATGACTTATTTATTACTATTTTGACAGCTCGTTTATGTATACTGATTAATGGTTTGAATAAGTTATTACTAGCTAAATCCCATCGTGTAGATGCATAATCCACAGAAGACTGAATAAATGAATAAAAAAAATATTTTTCTCGAATGCAGATTTACAAAGTGTTTGATCTTATTTAACTGGTAAGTTTTGGAGACAATTTTTTTTGTTAGATTACGTACATGTACAGACCAAGACAAATTTTTATCGATGGTTATCCCCAAAATTTTATGACTAGAAACTTCTTCGATTTTGACACTGTTGACGTAAATAGAAGGCAAGATTATGTTAAGATTTTGACGTTTTTGTCTTGTTGATTACAGCATAAATTTTGTTTTACCTGGATGAAGGGCCATGTGGTTCATTTGTGTCCAGTTGACAATTATGTTTATATTCTCTTGTAAACTTTGACATACATGGAGATGGTTTTTGTGGCTAGTATAAAGAGTTGTATCATCTGCAAATAGTTCGTTTTGTATTGTTATACTCAAAGGCAGGTCATTTATATACAGAAGAAACAACAAGGGACCAAGTACTGATCCTTGTGGAACACCAAACCTGTTAAGAAGAAAACTTGAAGAAGTGTTGTTTAGATGTACCTTTTGCTGTCTCTCTGATAAGAATGAGAAAATAAGTGTGAGGGCACTAGGAGAAAGTTTGTAGACTGCACGCTTTCGTAGTAGAAGTCTGTGAGGGGAGAGAGAGAGAGAGAGAGAGAGAGAGAGAGAGAGAGAGAGAGAGAGAGAGAGAGAGAGAGAGAGAGAGAGGACACTATCAAGCTATCAGGTCTACCATAAAAAGATTTTTTTTTTAAATTTTCCTCCTTTCCACTTGTTTTAACATTTGTAGATTATTTACTAGCTTGTATAGATTACTCTTACTTCTTTGCATAATTAGTGTGCCTCTTTCCTGCCTTCCCCTCCCTCCACCCATATACAGCGTGTGACTGTAGATTTTCTAGTCACAGTAAGATATACTTGATTTTTTTTTTTTTTAAGGAATGCCATTAGTGCTAATAAATGTAAGTATGGTTGATTTTGCCGTATTAGTCATGGTTGATTTTCCTTATTAGTCATTTCCTAGGCATTCATGCATTAGATGGCTTTTTAGCTGTGTCTTGAACTGATTTTTGTTTTTGATACATTTTAAGCGTTTTGGGAGCTTGTTCCATAAATCACTACCTGAGTACAAGAAGCTTGTTTTGTAAAGATTATTTCTTGGTCTCGGAAATGTTAGTAGATGATTATGTCTGTGTTCATTGACTTTGAAGCTATTGGTGATCTTTGGAGGGGCATTTCCATTGACAACTTTCTGGACAAATAGAGCTTTATTTAGATAAAGTCTGTTTTTGAAGGTTAGGATATTTGTTTGCTTATAATCGTTGATGGTTAGGGAGCTTGATTTTAGTAGAACAAGTTTTAGTGCTCTTTTATATAATCGATGAATCAATTTTAAATTTGTATCACTGCAGCTGTCCCAAAGAGATGAAGCATAGTCAACTATAGGCAAAATATGGCTGCAAAAAAAGAGTTTGCGAGAGTGGTTATTCAGAAAATATTTTATTTTTGATAACTGAAGTAGTTTGTAAGCGAGACGTTTTCCTAGCGCCATCACATGGTCAGTCCAAGTAAGATTTTTGTCAATAATTACACCCAGAATTCTGTGGGAGTCAACTTCTTCAATTACTCTTTTACCTATCAACAGAGGTTGGAATTTATCTTTCACTTTTTTTGTCTCTTTTGTCTTGCTAGTACATACATACACTTAGTTTTTTGTGTATGTAGGGACATATGTTTAGCTGAGTCCAATTAACCAATCTGTCAATACTGTTTTGAAGTTTGATTGTAAGTCTGTGGGGGTCAGAATCACTACAATAGAGGGATGCGTCATCAGCAAACATTTCACAGCTACATTCTAGAAATTGGGGTAAGTCATTTACATAGACTGAAAATAGAAGTGGACCCAATATTGATCCTTGTGGTACTCCATGTTTAATAGGTACTAGTTCTGATGTTTGATTATTTGCAGTTACTAGCTGCTGCCTATTCGACAAAAAGCTTTTCAAAAGATTTATCATTTCTGGTGTTAGTTTATACAATTGAAGTTTACGCAATAATAGGGAATGATTGATTACATCAAATGCTTTTTCAAAGTCAACAAAAAGAAGGCCTGTATATTTATTTTCATTGATATTGCGTAGGAGACTGTCCGTAATTTGTGTTAGAGTTGTGTGACAGGAATAGTTTTTACGAAAACCTGACTGATCTTCATTTAATAGATTGTTGTTTACAAAGTAGGAATATACGGATTTTTTAAAAATATGTTTTTCGATGGGTTTAGATAAGACAGACAGAATTGAAATTGGTCTGTAATTTGAAGGACAAGCAGGATCACCTGATTTGTGGACTGGTATGATTTTTGCCTTTTTAAATATGACAGGAAAGTTGTTTTTTTCTCTATGCACAAGTTATACAAGTATGTCAGTGTTCCAGCTATAACTTGACCACAAAGCTTAATTATTCTTCCATCTAGATTGTCTAAACCACGTGTTCTGGAACTTTTTTGAAGAGACAGGCTTTCCAGGACGTCTGTGATTGTCATTGGCAGTAGTTTAAATGGGAATTTTATTTCTTTTGATTCGATATATTGTTCTAGGTAATGGAGATCATTTTCATTAGACTTGTCATTTGATATTACTTTGGTGGCAATGTTTGAGAAGTGATTGTTCAATTCATCAGCTGATATATCTTTAACTGTCTGTTGACTTTTTGATATAGGGTTATTACATAATGTATTGATGGCTTTCCATACTTGGCGAGAGTCGGTAGTTGTAATTAACAACTTTTGAATGTAATCACGTGTTGATTTGCGTTTTAGTGAAGTTACTTTGTTTCTTTGTGCTCTGAACTGCTCATTTGAACCATGTGTTTTCAAATAGTCTCTTAGGTGTATTTCGGATTCTATGTCTTTTGTTATCCAAGGGGGTTTGATTTTTTCTTTAACTCTTTTTCTTATGAAAGGGGCATGTTTGTCGTATACTGAAGTAAATGTCCTAATCCAAATAAATTCAGCGCTTCATCAGGGCTTTTTGGTATATGTCATGTAATGGAGGAGTTTGTCAAGTCTGAAAGGAAATCTTGCTCGTTAAAGTTTTTAAATTTCTGAAAAAATAGTTTTATGCCTAGAGCCTACTTTAGGTATTTAGTAACGATTTTTAAACCAAAAAGCACACTGGATTATGATCACTGCATCCCCATGAGGGACCAAACTTCAAATTTGTTTTTTTAGTAAGTGTAGATATGATCTATTAAGTTCTAGAGTTATTTGATTATCCGATGGTCATTATTATGATGGGTTCAGCTAAAATAGTGAGTTTTATGTGGCTCATTTTGGTTAGGTTAATAAAAGTCTATGTTAAAAACCCAATAATAAAAATTTCATTGTTAAAGTATTACCTGTCCAAATGGAGGAATTAATTTTCTAACCAGTCTTTGTTTCTGAAGGATTCTTATTAAATCCTATTAATTATGGTCTATTGTGTTTTAATTTATTCCAATCAACATGGATTCAATTCATAACCTCAAGGTTATATCTTTTAAACTGAGCGAGGAGGCCTATATGTAAGTAACCGGTGGACTTGGGTTTGTTGTGGTATCTTACGGAAGATTTGTATACCTGGAATATTCTTGTGTGCATCTGTTACATTTGGAGAAAGTCGGGATTCAGCTAGGCAAAACAAATGAAACTGATCTCCACTGTTGTATAGTATGGTTGTAATGTCATCTTTTTTGTTTGTTGCACTGTTGATATTCAGGTAGCCTACTCGGAGGCCATGTTTTGTTGGCCACTTGTCTGAAGTGTATGTGTGTATGTATGTGTGTGTGTATGTGTGGTGTGTGTATGTGAGTGTGTGTATGTGACTGTGTGTGTGTGTATGTGAGTGTGTGTATGTGAGTGTGTGTGTGTATGTGAGTGTGTGTGTATGTGTGTGTGTATGTGTGTGTATGTGTGTGTATGTGTGTGTATATGTGTATGTGTGTGTGTGTATGTGTGTGTGTATGTGTGTGTATGTGTGCGTGTATGTGTGTATGTGTGTATGTGTGTGTGTGTATGTGTGTGTGTATGTGTGTGTGCATGTGTGTGTATGTGTGTGTATGCATGTGTGTGTGTATGTGTGTGTGTATGTGTGTGTAAGTGCGTTTGCTGACACTTACAGTCCTAACCTCCTCCTCCCTCCCCTCAACTGCAACCACTACCACCTCCCCCTCCCCTCACACAGTTGTAGGTTGTGAATCACAAGATATCAAGGGCCCTTCGTCCCCCCCCCCCCCCCTTCTAAAATAGTGTGGCATGGCACGTTGCCTCCAGACAATCCCCCTATCGCCTCCTCCATGCCTGTTGCTGTCCCTGTGGCTGTGTGGTTATTGAGACCGTTTGGCTCCAGTTCTGTGGTCTGGTCCGTCAAGTCGTGGGTTCGAATCTCGGCAGTAGGGTTTGGGGAATGAAGGGTGGGGATTTGTACAATTTGCCAGGTCCACAGAAAGTGCAGGCCAGGTACGCAGGCACACACGCATTAACTAATACACACACACACAGAGCGCGCAAACACACACACATACAGACACACACACACACAAGCGCGCATACACACACACACACAGCACACACACACACACACACACAGACGCGCATACACACACACACACACAGAGCGCGCATACACACACACACAACACACACACACACAGCAGCGCACACACACACACACACACACACACACACACACACACACACACACACACACACACACACACACACACACAGCGCATACACACATGCAGCACAAATTAATATCGTACAGTTCTACACTAAAGCAATACCACATTAAGCATTACAACACACACATACACACACACACACACACACACACACAAAACACACACCACAAACACACACACACACACACACACACATTACGTCCAGCCGGACGGACATCCCAGTGGCAACCCCTGGTCATCTGATGCCGGCTGGGGGCAAAGGTTGCAGTCTGCTGCTCTCAGGTGTCTGATGCCGGATCCTCCTCTGGAGGTCACCTTGCCACTGACTCCGCCCTGACCCCGTTCTTCCACACAAGTCTCAGAACCCAGATACTCTGTGAATGTCTTCACCTGTTCACTCCTTCACGTCCCCTCTGCTCTGCTGCAGATACCCTGTGCCTACGAATACCTAGATTCAACCAACCCACCTGAACACTCTCACCGTCATCTGGATTCCCTCCTCTCTCTCTCTCTCTCTCGTCTCTCTCTCTCTCGATTCTCTCAATACTTCCTCTCTCTCCCCTTTCTTAAAGCCTATCTTCGGACCTACTACCACTTTTAAATCCAGCTTCAAGACTATTTATTTCAAACCTAGACTTTCCCCTATTGTATCATCTCATAATTATCTGTCCCTGCCTTTAATGGCCAACATTTCTTGATCCATTCTCCTGCCTTTTTTCCCCCAGAAAGACTTAAGAGATTTTATCTCCCATGCCGAAGTCGGATGAGCTGGGCCTGACTTGTCAGGTGCTTAACGGCAGCGCAACGCATTTTCGCTCATAATATGACAGATATCAATAGTTGCTGTCTGAGCGTTCGACTAAGAAGAAGAAGAAGAAGAAGAAGAAGAAGAAAGAGAGAACCCTTTAAAAAACATCAGTTATGAAATTGGTAAGCATAAAAATTGTCTTGTTGAGGAAATAATTCTCGTCAGTCTGCCGCGAACAGAAGACAGTGCTCCCCAAACAAGCTGTGCATCACAACGGGTCATGGAGTGGACGCTGGTCTGCAAGAATGCACAGTGAGCTGGCTGTGTATGGTAGGATGGACTTTATTTGTTATTCCTCGGCTAGAGCTTCTGGTTCACTAATGGTGACATTTTGTGCAATCGACCGCTTTTGCCCACTGTGAAGGTAACCGCATTCCGGCTTCGGGAATGATTGCAGGGTATGTTCGTGTTTCCGCAGCCCACTGAACGCTGACATAAATGACGGGATCTGTAACGTGCATATGTGATCTTCTGCATGTACACATACACGAAGGGAATCAAGACACAGGAATGTCAGCACTTGATGTGACCTGGGAGATAATAAAATAATCTTCACCCTTCATTCCCCTGACGACGCCGAGATTGGAACCCACGACTTGATAAACTCATGGGATTGAAGTGGAACGGTCATAACCACTCGGCTTTAGCGTGTGTCGGTGGGATGGGGACACGAACATTGCCCAGCATGCACCTGCTGCCTGGACAGGCAGGGCTTCGTGAGGCTCTGAATGCTGACGCCGACGCACAGCCTGGAATATTGGGTGCGGGGTCTCAGCCCAGCAGCTTCTTGAGGAGTTGGGAGAGAAGTCATGTGGAGGTCTGCAGTGCCGTGCAGTGCAGTGCCGTGCAGTGCAGTGTCGTGCAGTGCAGTGCCGTGCAGTGCAGGTGATCAGACCATAAGATAACTGCGCGAACCGGGTCAAACAGTAACTTGGGAAGTTATTTTTAAACTGTTGAACACGTGGCGTTGTATCAACGCAGCTGAAAAAAAAGAAAATGATGAAAACTATCAGCAATAAACAGATAACTGAAAACTCAGTTGAAAATGCGAACCTGAAGAGAGGGAAAACTGCCTTACCAAGTACAGCACTCGACATTCTACAGGAAGTTTCCAGGCCTGGGGAGGAGCTCTTGTCTCCGTTCAGCCTGTCCACTTTAGGACAACAGCCATGTAAGGACACCATTGACGGGACACTTAACTAAGGTGTGCAACCTAGTGTCTGTACCCTCACTTGCTGTTGTTGTTGTTGTTGTTGTAATTGTAATCGTCGTCCTTCTTTATCTTCTTCATCATCGTCGTCGTCGTCGTCATCATCCTTATTCTTTGCTTTCTTCTTTGCATTCTTCTTCTTTGCATTCTTCATCTTTGCATTTTCTTCTTTGCATTCTTCATCTTTGCATTGTTCTTCTTTGCAATCTTCTCCTTCATCATCGTCGTCGTCGTCGTCGTCGAACGCACAGACAGGAGCTGTTGTTATCTGTCTTACCAGCAAAAAGGCGTTGTGCTGCCGTTATGCACCTGACAAGACAGGCCCAGCACATCCGAACACTCAGTGTGGCAGATAACGGGTTTGTGGGGTGGAGGGGGGGGGGGTGGGGGGTTTGTTAAAGTCTTTCTGGGGAAAAAAACAGGCGGGAGAATGGACCAAGAAGGCAAAAAACAGACAAGAAGGAGGTAACAGGAAGAAAAGGAACAAGGCAGAAACAAATTAATGGGTAGAAAAGAGGGAATTCCCAGCACAGAATTTCCAGAATGTGGGGACGCTATTTATTCTACAGGCCCCCGGCATCTCCACGGGGGAAAAATCGATTCTTGCCACGATGGAAGAAGAAATTGTAAAAACCACGGGCTTTTATCCAAATAAATAGAATAAGAAATTCCCCAGAGCAAGAGAGAGTCTGTGGTAAATGTGGTGAAAGAGAGCTAGGAGGTCAGTTTCATTATTTGTTCAAACGTAATTTCTTTGTGCAATCTAAAAACAAATTCATCCCAAAATGCTATTATACAAATCCAAGCGTTATCATGTTCCGTAAATTGCTTAGTTCCAAGAGATAAACTTGCTTTTATCAAAGTTATAGTTTCTCGCAGAAATACTGAAAAACCATTGACTAGATTTATCTTTAAAGGTAACACCAGTTCATTTGTTTCATGCTATAGATTACTTCATTTCCTTTGTTGGTATGGGTATGGACGGATGTGTCAGTGGTGTGGGGGGGGTGTATGTGTGTGTGTGTGTGTGTGTGTGTGTGTGTGTGTGAGTTTAGTGAAGGTAGTGCTGTTGCAGCAGGGAGTTCTGGTTCACATTGTACAATACAGTTGTCTCTGGCAACTTGTGTATTTTCATTTATATATATAAATATATAAATTCCATACATTATTATTATTATTATTATTATTTAAATGTTACTTGTTAGGTGTACTTTTTGAAGTACATAATGCACACGTGAGTGCACGCGTGTGTTTGTGTGTAAGTTGTGCGTACGCATGTGCTCACACATGCGTACGCGCCCGTGTGTGTGTGTGTGTGTGTGTGTGTGCATGTACATGCCTCGCTTTGTAAGTGATATGCTGAGAGAGAGGGACAGAGACAGACAGAGAGAGCGCGTGTCAATGATTGTCCGTGTATTTATACACCATTTTTCACTCATTGTGCTTTTCCAGTATTATGAATCCTCTTTCTGGTGTCATATCAATCATCTGTCTTCTTTATTTGTTCTGGACATGTGATCATCATATTGTCATCATCACGAGGTGTTGGTGGATCTTGTCGTTAGTGGGCGTTTAGGGAGGTGTTGAGGTCACATGCGAGTGTGCACGCGTGTGGGGTGAGGAGCTAGATGTGCTCCGCGACGACCGGTGTGGTGTGTGTGTGGGGTTGTGAGTGCTGTAGGGATGCTGAGAGAGGGGAATCGAGACAAGAGGGGGTGTATGATTGTCGTGTTAACACCATGGTCGGTGGGGGGGAGGTGGGGCCGGGGTGGAGCGTTTGTCTGGGGTGGACGAGAGTCGGGGTGTAGTGTTGGAAGGACAATGCGTCAGAGCGTGTTCTTGGAAATAAAATCTTGGATATTGATTACTGCAAGTTTCCCCACTCCTTTAGCTATAAATGTTCAGTGTATCGTGTCTGTGGTCTTTATCTTTAGCTATGCTATCTAGCTATCTGTACTGTGGTCGTCTATCTATCTATCGATCAATCGATCGATCATCGAGCTTATGATCCATCTCATCATCATCATCTCATTCATATCTCCATCTATCTTCGAGTATTTCTATATCTACTTCCTACTAACTATCATCTTATCTATCTATTATCTACATCTATTCTGTCTGTCCTGTCCTGTTAATGTTCTGTCTGTTTGTCTGTCTATCATTCTGTCCATCTCTACCTATCTCGTCTGCAATCTGTCTTCTCTCTAAGTCTCTTTCTTTCTGTCTTGTCTCATATCTATCTATCTATCTATCTGTCTATCTACGTCTATCTATCTATCTGTCTATCTATCTATATATCTATCTACTACCTACTTACCTATCTAGATCTACCTATCTATCTATCCATCCACATCCATCATTCCATCATCTCTCTTCTCTCTCTCTCTTCACTTCTCTTCTATCGCACTTGTTTTGCACTACTCTAACCCACAATGGACCACTGGTTGTGCAGGCATTCTTTTGGCAGATCATGCTCTCTGCTCTCAGTCCTGAAAATCCCTGAATCTCAATGCTGTGGGCTAGGAGGGCGTGGTGGAGGGGCGGAGGCGTGGTGGTCGCGAGTCGGGGGGGGGGGGGGGGGGGGGGGGGGGAGGGGGGGGGAGAGGTCAATATGAACAACAGATTATAATACCTAACGAAAAAACAACAACAACAAAGCAAAACAAAGCAACAACAAACAACAACACCATGCAACTAACGAAGACCTCCCATGTTATGATGGCCTGCTTTGGAAGTCTGAATTCCATTGTCTCGGGAAGGAACAGGAAACACAGATACAAGGCCTATGCCTTCAGCTCTAATAGCTTCATTCTACCAAAGCAGTTCATCCAGCGAACAACAACAAAAAAAGACCCAAAGTGTTGGGATTTTTTGGTTTTGTGTTTTTTTGGGGGGGGGGGGGGGGGGGGGGGGTCAATATGAACAGACTGTTTGTTGTTGGGTTGGGTTTTTTTTTTACCTTGGACAGATATACTGTTTTTTCCATGGAGTTTTTGTTTGTTTTTAGTTTTGTTGTGTTTGCTTTTGGGGATGGGTTCATTTGGTTATTTTTTCTTAGGTGGGGGGATTTTTAAAAAAAATTTGGGGGGGGGGGGGGGTCTTTGTGTTAACTTTCCCACTCCCCCTTCATTCTGAAGTTTTTAGGGGATTTTTAAAAAAAAGAAGAAGTTGTTGCTTAGTTTAATAATAATAATAATGTATGGAATTTATATAGCGCTGAATCTTGTAAAGCAACAAATCAAAGCGCTCAGATTTCATTTCATACCACTTTTAAGTCACGCAGATTTCTCTCCGTGAAATTCGGGCTGCTCTCCCCGGGGAGAGCGCGTCGCCACAAGAGCAGCGCCACCCTTTTTTTTTCTTTTTCCTGTCTGCAACTGTATTTGTTTCCCTATCAGAGTGGCTTTTTTCTAAGAATTTTGCCAGGGACAACTCTCTTGTTGCCGTGGGTTCCTTTACGTGCGCTAAATAATTACGTGTAACACACGGGACCTCGGTTTATCGTCTCATCCGAAAGACTAGCGCCCAGACCACCACTCATGGTCTAATGGATGGGGGAAAAGTTTCGGGTCCAAACGGGGTACGAACCGCCGCACACTTCCGACCCGGACTTTTCGCTTTCTAGACAAGCGCGGATCAAACCCTGGTCAATATCAGTCACCCCCCTACCCCCTACCCCCACCCTCACCCTCACCCCTGATCCTGTTTTTCCCTTGGCTTTTTTTCCGCAGTTTGGTTTTGGTTTCCCATCATTGGTGACGTCACAGGAACTAAAGGAGTCACTACCTGCACGTGACTCCAGCCGACAGGAGGGAAGAGGGAGAGAAGACAGGGCTCAAGATAAGAAAAAAAAAGGGGGGAAAGAGAGGGGTAGGGGTAGGGGGTGGGGGATAGGGGTGGGGGGGGGGGGGTCTTGCTCCTCGTGATTGGCATGAAGCATGTGACCCCTCCCTCCACCTGGGCTCATTTGCATGACAGCACGTGACACCCTTTGCTGCAGCAGCTTATACAGACAGCTAGCTCCACTATCTCCTTCAGTGATCTGGCAAAACTTCCGGGTTTTTTTTCCATCTCTCCACCTCCCCCCCCCCCCCCTTTCCTCTTCCCCCTTCCCCTTGATCTTAGCAACACCCTCCCCCCCCCCCCCCCCCCCCTCTTTCTCCTATCAGTGGTGTGAAATTAACCACAACCAGTTGTTGGGGACTTTTTTGGTCTTTATTTTCTTCTGTGTGTTTTGTGATTGTTAGGCGTTGGAGGGCTTTTCTGGTTTTGGACGAGTTTTCTTTTTTACTGAGTGGATTATCCTGGATATGCAGCGTCCACCCCCCCTCTCTCTCTCTCTCTCTCTCTCTCTCTCTCTCTCTCTCTCTCTCTCTCTCTCTCTCTCTCATTCTCTTTCTCTTTCTCTCACAAGTTTTTCTGCTCTCTCTCTCTTTCAAATTTTTGTGCTCTCTCTCTCACACACTCTCTCTCTCTCCCTCTCGCCCCTCTCTCATCCCCCCCCCCCCCCTCTCTCTCTCTCTCTCAAGTTTTTGTGCTATCTCTCTCTCTCTCTCACTCTCTCTCTCTCACTCTCACTCTCTTCCCCCCCCCCCCTCCATCCTCTCTCTCTCTGTGCGAACGTAAGCAGAACATCTTGCGCACGCGTTAAGTCCTGTTCCGCATTTTGTAAGAGTAAGCCATTGTGTGCCGGCGGGAACAGATGACAAAAATGTACAAAGCCGCATACACACGGGGACTGGATGTTAAAAAAAGCACATAAGTGCTTATTCCATTATCGTCGATATAAAAGGATTTTAAAAATCTCTCCCTCTGTGCACTCGTACAGAGGCCGCGTGACCAGGACATTCCTCACTGCGGGAAGTTAGACAACTCGGGCTTTGGTTGTCAGGCCTGTCAGGTGAGTGTAGTGTGTACCTGTGTGTGTGTGTGTGTGTGTGATGTGTGTGTGTGTGTGTGTGTGTACGTGTGTGTGTGTAATGTGTGTGTGTGATGTGTGTGTAGGTGTGTGTGTGTGTAATGTGTGTGTGTAATGTGTACGTGTGTGTGTGTGTGTGTGTGTGTGTGATGTGTGTGTGTGTAGGTGTGTGTGTAATGTGTGTGTGTGTGTAATGTGTGTAACGTGTTTCGTGGTGTGTGTGTGTAATGTGTACGTGTGTGTGTAATGTGTACGTAGTGTGTACGTGTGTATGTGTGTGTGTAATGTGTGTGTAGAGTGTGTGTGTGTGTGTGTAAGTGTGTGTGTGTGCACGTGTGTGTGTGACAGAGAGAGTAGTAGTAGTAGTAGGAGGAGGAGGAGTAATAGAAGAAGTAGAAGAAGAAGAAGAAGAAGAAGAAGTAGTAGTAGTAGTAGTAGTAGTAGTAGTAGTAGTAGTAGAAGAAGTGGGAGAAGTAGTAGAAGTAGGTGAGGTTGTGTTTGTTTTGTGAATGATGGCGATGAAAATGCAGTGCGGCCACTGATGTCCTTGCTGTGGATCCCGATCCGTTCCGCGGCTGTCTGTCTGTCTGTCTGTCTGTCTGTCTGTCTGTCTGCCTGTCTGTCTGTCTGTCTGTCTCTCTCTCTCTCTCTCTCTCTCCTCTCTCTCTCTCTCTCTCTCTCTCTCTCTCTCTCTCTCTCTCCTCTCTCTCTCTCCTTCAGATGAGACTATAAACCGAGGTCCCGTGTGCGAACGCACGCAGAACATCTTGCGCACACGTTAAAACCCGTTCCGCTTTTCGGAAGAGTAGGCCATTGTGTGCCAGTGGGAACAGATGACAAAGTTTACAAAACTGCATACACACGGGGGCTGGGTGAAAAAAAGCACATGAGTGCTTATTCCATTATCCTCAAAATAAAATAATATATTTTTAAAAATTCTCTCTCTCTCTATCTATCTATCTATCTATCTATCTATCTATCTATCTATCTATCTATCTATCTATCTGTCTGTCTGTCTGTGTGTCTATCTATCTATCTATCTATCTATTATCTATCTATCTGTGTGTCTGTCTGTCTGTCTATCCCTCTCTCTCTCTCTGACTCTCTCTCTCTCTGTCCTTCTCTTTCTGTCTTTCTCTGTCTCTCTCTGTCTGTCTGTCTCTGTCTGTCAGTTCTATGTTCTCTGTTCTGTCTGTCTGTCTGTCTGTCTGTCTGTCTGTCTGTCTCTCTCTCTCTCTCTCTCTCTCTCTCTCTCTTCTCTCTCTCTCTCGTCCAACTTTTTTCATTGTTGGGTTTGTTTGGGTTTTTTTGGTGTTTGTTTTTACAGTTCTGGCAGGATTTTCTGATCTTAAGTCTGTGCCTTGCTTAGTACTAACTGTTGTTGCTGGTTGATCTTTACCGTGCACTGATTTGTTTTTGCCTTGTTGCTGCCGTTGCTATGGTTGTTGTTGTTGTTGCTCTAGTTGTTGTTATGGTTGTTGTAATGGTTGTTGTTATGATTGTTGTTGTTGCAGTCGTGGCTGCTGCTGGTCAATGTTTCTTTTGCCTTCTTTTATCGCAGTTTTGGACTGTTAAACACTCTTTTTCTGGCTTTTGAAAACAGTTTATTGTGTTGTATTGTATTGTGCTGTACTGCATTATATATTGTATCGTAAAGTGCTTATTGCATTGAATAGTATTGTGCTGTGTTGTATTGTATGGTTTTGTATCGTGCTTTTTCTATTGTATTGTATTATACTGTATCGTATTGTACACAGCAAAAATCTATCTCTGTGCCTTTTGACTTGATACAGCGCACCAAAAAACAAAAAAAAGTTTCCAATATAATGTCAGTGCCCAGCTCACCTTGCCAATGTGTAATGGCTGAGCCAATCCAATCCAATCCAGGCCTGTTGTTTATACCCCGCCGACCACAGAGGCCATGTCAGGGCTGTTAACCGGAAGTCTTTCTTCCCGAAGACGTATACAGACAACTGTGTACACCTCACGATTAAATGCTTGGACAAAACAAAAACGCTCCTAAAATGTCAAGGGCTCCTGTTCTCATTCTCTTACAGTCCAGCATGGACTAGTTTTTTTATATTGTCCTGTTCTTAAAGACTTGTACACAAAGAAGGGAATGGACACCAGTTCAAAATATGGGGACGTTCACAGTATAGTACATGTTTCTCTGCAATCTACAACATCAATTGCTGAAGTCCTGTATCGTTCACCAGTGGGAAGGAAGGAAGGTGACTGTAGTCTGTCCCAGGACCCTGCATACTCCCGTCTCCTTTCATCAACAGTTAGGTTCTAAAAGTTGGCTTGTCTAAATCACCTAGCAGTGAACAGACATTAAACCAAAGAGAAAAAATATATGCTTGTATTGTATTGTATTGTATTGTATACCACATAAAAGTGAATAGACATTAAGCTAAGAAGAAAAATAATTGTGTTGTATTGTGTTGTACTGTATTGTATTGTGATACCACATAGTAATGACTAGACATTAAAACAAAGAGGGAAAATAATGGTGTTGTATTGTGTTGTTTTGTATTGTATTGTATTGTATTGTATTTATTGTGAACTAATGGCAGATTTCTTGCGCATAAAATTCGAAGTGTTCTCGCCGAGGTAAGCGGGTTGCCGCGATACAGCGCTACTTCATCTTTTGGTAGTTTTTGTTTCTTTTTTGTTTCTTTAAACATTATGTTGTCTTGACTAAATGTATTATGAATGTTGTTTCTCTACGAAAAGTCACTTCTCTACTTCATTTAGACTACCCCATCCCACCCACTCACACACACACACACACACACACACACACAACACACCACCACATATATGATATTTATAACTATATTGTGTATTTATATATTGTGTGTGTTATCTTTCTATTATCTCGCTCTCTCTTCTTCTTCTATCTATCTATATTATATATATATATATATATATATATATTATATATATATATATATATATATATATATATATATATATATATATATATATATATATAATACAGTATTGAACTAGATGATAGAAGGTACGTCTTTTCAACACATGACATACAAAGGAACAAGATGATCAAACGTGTGACTGCGGATGGTTCATTTAACCCCGAGTTCCCCCAACCCTACCCTCAACTCCCCACCCCACCCTCCACCCCCAAACCTCTTCTGCCCCATCCTACCCTACCCCACCCTACCCTCCTACCCTCCTACCCTACCCTATGCCCACCCCCACTGTAGTGACTGGTAGTACGCTACCAACAGCAAAAAAAAAAAAAAACCTGGCAGGGGGGTTGGGGAAGGAGAGTAATACGGGTGAGGGTGGGTGTTCTGTGGTCATGTGAGTTCCACCCTCCTCTCCCCCTTCCCTTTCATGTTTGTACGTCCTCACCCCCACCCCCACCCCCTCTGACTTGGAATTGGGTGCACTTTTGGGGAGAGAGAGAGGAGAGGGAGAGAGAGAGAGAGAGAGAGAGAGAAGAGAGAGATAGAAGAAGGAGGAGAGAGGGATGAGAGAGGGAGGAGGAGATGAGGAGAGAGAGAGAAGCAGGAGGTCATAAGATAGTGAAGAATTATCTGGCAGCTTTTGAAATGGCCATTTCTTTTTCCTCTCCTGTTTCCAAGAGGGTTTTTTTCTTGGGGGTGGGAAGTTCGATGTGAGGTTTTTGGTTGCTGTTGTTTTATGGGGGTGACTTTGAACAAGAAAAAAATGACGTGAGCTTTCTTTTTTGGTTTGGTTTGGGCTTTTTGGGTTTTTAGTTGTTGTTGGGTTTTTTTTGTGTGTGTTGTTGTTGTTGTTGTTTGTTTGGAGGGGCGTGGTAGCTAGTGGTTAAGCTGTACTCCGTGACGTGTGACGGCCACTATGATGTGTGGGGGAAAAGGTTCAAGTCTGCACCGACTACCTGTTTGAAAGTGTCTTTTATGAGTTTGTTGTTTTTGTTGTTTTATCCTAGAGTTAACTTTTTGGTACCGACTCAATTCGCTCTGAAAGTCTTTTAGAAGAGTGTAGAAATAATAATAATAATAATGATAATAATAATGATGATGATGATGATGATGATGATGATGATAATAATAACAATGGAATTTATATAGCGCTATATCTTGTAAAAAACAAATCAAAGCGCTCGGTCCATTCTCTGGGCTGCTGACTCCAGGCAGCAGAACGTCTTGCACACAAGTTAAACACAAACACCACCAACAAAACTCTCAGCCCGCTTTTCGCTGAAGCTCAGGCCAGCAATGACTGACTGACGGGATGAATGACGCCTACATGCCCAGCATGCGCCCTGCTTTCTGATGAAAGATGGGCTCCACAAAGACTTTAAGCAGGCTGGGTTTACTTTGATAATGGTTTGCACTGATTTACACTGATACTGGTTTATACTGATAGCGGTTTACACTGATAGCGGTTTACACTGATTTGCACTGATTGTGGTTTACACTGATTGTGGTTTACACTGATTGTGGTTTACACTGATAGTAGTATGGCGGTTTACACTGATGACGATTTACACTGATTGTGGTTTACACTGATTGTGGTTTACACTGATGGTGGCTTACACTGTTGGTGGTTTACACTGATAGTAGTCATGGCGGTTTACACTGATGACGATTTACACTGATTGTGGTTTACACTGATTGTGGTTTACACTGATGGTGGCTTACACTGTTGGTGGTTTACACTGATTTGTACCGATAATGGTTTACGCTGAGGGTGGTTTACACAGAAAAATAGTTTACACATAAAAATGGTTTACACTGATAACAGTTTACACTGAAAAAATGGTTTACACTGATAATAGTTTACACTGATAATAGTTTACACTGACCGTTAATGGATGGCGCAAAGTGAGCGGCCAGTTTCATTCAGTTGGCACTGTAGCAATGAGATTAGCTCAACAGTTATGTCAGGTTGGGGGGCAAATCTGTAAAAAGAAAAGATAGCGTGTGTCTTGCATGAATGGATGGAAGGTCTTTATCCTTACCTCCCAGTAATGTTGATACTTAGGAGAGGGTTTTGCTGTTGTTGTTTGGGGTTGGGTTGTTGTTGTTTGTTTGTTTGTTTTGGGTGGGGGGGGGGGGGGGTAGGTGTTGGTAGGGAATTTTACCCCTGTTAATTTCTAGGCGCAAATTGCCTGTTTAAAAAAAAAGTTTGTTTATTTGTTTCTTCTCTCTATCTCTGTCTCTGTCTCTCTCTCTCTATCTCTCTGTCTCTGTCTCTCTCTCGCTCGCTCTCTCTCTTAGTGTAGGCTGTCACTGAAATAAATATATATTTCAAAGAAGAAGAAAAAAAGAAACAGCAGTAATGAAGTTATTGCAACAGTAATAATCTACCCAAAACTGAACAGACAAGAAGCCAGTTGTAACTATCAAAATTAAACAGACAAGAAGCCAGTTGTAACTGTCAAAAATGAACAGACAGACAAGAAGCCAGTTGTAACTTTCAAAACTAAACAGACAAGAAGCCAGTTGTAACTGTCAAAAATGAAGACTGGCCAATAGGAGAGGGAATAAAAGAAAATATAATGTCTGTTGTTGGAGTCATGTTTAAAAAAATAAAAAAAGCATTGGCCTAAACAAATTAAAACATGTCCGATATTGGAGTCCTGTTAAAAAAAACCCATTGAGGTGGGGAAAAAAAAACCTGTCCGTTATTGGAGTCATTTTTTTAAAATTGAGATGAAAAACCCAAACCTGTCCATTATTGGAGTCATGTTTAAAAAAAAATTGAAGTGGGGAAAAAACCCCAAAACATGTCCGTTATTGGAGTTACGGTTAAAAAAAACATTGAGGAAAAAACCCTCAAACATTTCCATTAATGGAGTCATGTTTAAAAAAAATACTGACGTGGGAAAAAAGATAACATGTAAATAGGGTATACAGCACTTTTCTAATCTTATTTCTGTCCAAATCTTATTGGTTTATACGGTTAAAAAAAGGAAAAAGAAAGAAAAAACTGTTGAACACAATCATGGGCATTTATAAAAAAAATTTTTTTTTAAATATGCATCCTTTCAGTACACCCCCACCCCCCAAAAAAAAAAACCACAACAACAACAAACAACAACAAAAACAACAACAACAACCAACAACCAACAACAAACCACAATTAAACAAACAAAAGAAAAAAAAACAATAAAACTCAGCAACATACAACAACAAACAAAAACCTAACCCCCCTTCCCTAAAAACAAAAGCCACAAACAAACAAACAAAGACCCAAAATTACAACAAACACATAAATAAACAATTAAAAACCAAATGAACAAAAACGATTAGATCTAGATAAAAAAATTATAAATATACAAAAACGAAAAGAAATGGTCACAGTCAAGCCATCATCCAAAAGCAATGATTGCTGCAGCTGATTCTGTGGTTTTTTCCCGTTTGTTTATTTTATTAATTTTATTTTGCAATTAAAAAATACTTGAGAGGTTTGAAAAAATATCCGGTGAGTGGAGAAGCGATGTAAAAATGTTTGATATTTAAGTAAGGTTGTGTGATATAAAATACGTCGTATTTTGTTGTTGTTGTTGTTGTTGTTTGTTGCTGTGTGTGCGCGCATGCGCGCGCGTGCGCGCGCGCGCGCGCGTGTGTGTGTGGGGTATGTGTGCGCGCGTGCGTGCGTGCAAAGGAAATACAACGTTAGTGGAATCGTTAATCATTCTACATTGACACCATTCTATTTGTTCAAACAGCATCGGTTTTTTACTATTATTATTATTATTATTATTATTATTATTATTATTATTATTATCCCCTTTGGTTTGTTTTTGTTTGTGAGGATTTTTGCCCCCGTTGCTCGGCAAGAGCTGGGAGTGGCATTGTGCTGTACCAATGCTTTAACCTACCATTAAGGTCGCCGCGTTCTGTCTTCGGGAATATAAAAATGAGGGACAGTTTACAAGAAAGAAAGAAGTGTTTTGATGGCACCACCATTAAATGGAACATGCATTCCACTAAAACAACTTTAGGGAGATGATGTCACATCTCTTGTTGTTGCTGTCTTTTCCCTTTCCTTTCTCGTTGCGTGTTTGCAGACAACAGAGTCACCCTGACGTCAGTATGCACGTCACCCGTTGTTTACCGGGTAGTTTTACCCATGCCATTTCAAACATATCCCACATTATTCCACAAGACAAAAAGATTATCTAAAAAACACACACAAAAAAAAAAACTAAAACAACCAAACGAACAAAACAAAACAAAACAAACAAATTGCTGCAGCTTCTGATGTCCCCCTGCTGAATGTTCACAGCAAACGTACAACCTTAAAAGACCGCCATAATCAAGACTTTTTATATAGAAAAATTCAAACGCTTAAAAAACAAGAAACTACAAGGCAAAACTAAACAACACAAATGAGATAAAAACCTTAAAAAAAAAAAAACACACACACACAAAAACAACAGCACCCAAATCCAAAACCAGGTGGGGTTTTTTTAAAAAGCAAGCGAACAAAATCAACCAACATCCCCAAAACTAGATTTTAAAAAGACCCCCCCCCCCCCTTCCCAACAAACAAAAGAAAACCAAACAAACCCAAAAAACAACAACAACAACAAAACCCAGCTAGTCAACTTCAACCCTATCCCCCGCTATCCCAGCCCTGAAAAGAAAGGGAAAAAATCCAGTCATAACCAAAAGAAAGCATCAGGAAAAAACTAAAGCAAAGAAAAGGGAAAAAAAAACCTCCCCCCCCCCCCCCCCCAAAGCAAAAACGAACAAACAAAAACAAGAAGAAAACAAACAACAAAACCCGAAAGCTAAGCCAAACTGAACGCTCTCAACGATTTAAATTGTGTCTCTTTGTCTTGTTGGGTTTTTGCTGTTGTTGTGGGTTTTTTTGGTTGTTTTGGGTTTTTTTTTTGGGGGGGGGGGGGGGGGGGGGGGTGTTGGGGGAAAGGATTGTGGAGGTTTTTGTTATTTTTTATTAGTGTTTAAAAAAAAAATTCTTTATAGTTTAATATCACCAAGCATGCGTAAACTTTGCCAAAACTAAAATAAATTAAAAACAAACAAACGGGAGAAGAGATTGCTTGACCAGACTGCTATTCCATATGTAAATCTGTGATAGAAAATGTCTTACTGTTCATCACTTTACATATATTTAAAATATATATATAATATATAAATATTTTTATATATATATTATATAAAATATATAATATATGTGTGTGTGTGTGTGTGTGTGTGTGTGTGCGTGCGTGCGTGCGTGGTGGTGCGGCTGCGTGTGTGGTTTTGTGTGTGGTGTGGTGTGTGTGTGGTTATATGCAAGGTTTTTCTTATTAACACGCTAGTCGTTACGTGGTTTATAAAATTTTTCTCTCTTTCTCTTCTGTCGTCTGTCTTCTCTTTCTTCTCTCTCTCTCTCTCTCCTCTCTTCTCTCTCTCACTCTCTCTCTTCCCCCCTTCCCCTCTCTCTCTCTCTCTCTCTCTCGGTTTGGATTTTTTCTTTCTTTTTTTTTTGTTTTCATTATGTGAGTGTAATAGGTAAATTTAGTTTATTTCATTATCATGACATATAATTTGAACGAGTATAATAAAAAATGAGTGTTGAGGTGATCGTGTACTGTTTTCAGAATTAAAATATTTGATATTATCTCTGAAACAAAACACACACACACCACACACACCACACACACACACACACACCCACACACACACACACACACCACACACACACCCCCAAAACACACACACCACACACACTTTCTCTGTCTCTCTGTCTCTGTCTCTCTGTCTCTCTGTCTCTGACTCTCTCTCTCACCTTTATCGTTTTGCTTATAGTTATAGTTTATCCTGATGAAGGATGCATACTTTATATTTTCAATACTTTACTGGACTTGTCGGCTGTACTTAAGTTTTAATGAATGCCCTATTTCAATATCTTATTG